>SPJY01037268.1:3026584-3169492 GCA_005191435.1 Raddia distichophylla | reverse complement strand
CCGAACCCCCGAACCCTAAACCCTAACCCGAACCGGCCGGCGGCGAGCTCGAGGGCGGCGACGGCGAGGTCGACGGGGAGCTCGAGGTCAACGGCGGCGAGGTACGCTCCCTCCTTCCTCCTCCCCCTTCTTCCTCCTCTGCGCGTTGACTGGCTCGGCGAAGAACAGGGCAGTCGCCTGGGCGGGTGATTTGCCGCCCAGGCGACTGCCAGGGAGCAATACCATATTTTTTTTAGGGTTAAAAGGGCGGGAGTTCCGTCATTCCATTAATGGAGAGGAAAAATGTATGGAATACCTATTAAATTCTATATAATTCCTAATATACAAAAGGGTCCAGATAGACGGAGCAAAAAAGGGCTTCATTTCGATTCTCCTATTTGGAAAATCACATATTCATTTCCTTCGTATGAACAGAAAAAAGATTCAAAAAATAAGTTCCGTAGCTATCACGAACTTTGTACCGCACGCATTACTTAGAACAATTAGGAAAGTAAGATAAGATAAGCAAGAAAGAAAAATATTGACTTAAAAAATATATATCTTTTTACTAATAAGTATCAGGTATTCTCTCCGTATCATAAAACTATATCGGTATCTAAAACATGAAGTTTTTTTGCTTACACTGCACAAAAGAGCACATGAAGTCATTTCAGAGTGCACTCCAACCCAGACACGGAGAACAGAAGCTTTCAACATTTCTGACCAAAAAAAAAATGTAATCATGTATTATTTAACCGTACAACTCAACACCGACCGCACTGGATAATCTAAACCGCCTCAACGTACATAAAAAAAAAAAACAAAAGCAAAAATCAAGCACAGATAACCTTTGTTACATCATGCTTAATTACAGATGACATCGATCGTCACATCTGTTAATGCCCTGGTTGCAATCATCTTATATTCTTCTGATTCTTGATGACGCCAGTGTCAGATGCACTGTCAGTAACTCAGTATATATATATTTGTGCTTCATATGCATGCATATCAGTATAAACACCCTCGTAGATTAATTAACCTAGCTAATATGTATTTATGTGTGTATATGGAATGTTTAACTAATTGATGATCTTTGTTTGAGCTAGAAGAGCAATGGAACGGAGCAGCAGCCGTCGGAGAGATCCATGAGGTCGGCGGCCTCGTCGAAGAGCCACCTCTCGATGGAAGACAATGGCGCCTGATGCAGCTGCTGCTTCGTCTGGTCGGTGCCGCCGTAGCTGCAGTGATCGGCCAGCAACGACGTCGCCGGCGGCGGCGGGTGCTGCAACGTGGGGAAAGCCAGCTCGCCGGCGACGCCGCCCCCAGACATGCGGTCGAAGGAGAGCAGAGGGTTGACGCCGGCGACGGCCGCGGGCTTGGCGTCGCCGCCGGCGCCGTTCTGCGGCGGCGGGGAGCTCTTCATGAAGCCGTTGAGCAGCTTGGAGATGTTGTCCATGCTGGAGGCGTACGACGACGAGGAGCAGTCGGCGTCGGCGGCGAACGGCGAGCGCCTGGTGATGATCTGCGTGATGTCGTCGGGGTTGCTGCCGTAGACGTCGACCTTGGAGCAGCTGGAGGCGGCCACGTAGTGGTGGTGGTGGTCGAGGGCATGGCCGGCGCCGGAGGAGGTGGCGAAGATGGCGCCCATGGCCTGCTGCTTCCTGAGCTTCTTCTTGAGGTGCGTGTTCCAGTAGTTCTTGATGTCGTTGTCCGTCCTCTGCGGCAGGTACGACGCGATCGCCGCCCATCTGCGCACTCAAATCAACACCATGAATGATGAATCAAACCCAAGCCGGCCGGCGGCGGCCAGGCCATGATCGGCGACGAGGTGGCAATTAACTGGCATTGCATCGATCCGTAGTACCTGTTGCCGAGGATGGACTGGAGGTGGACGATGATGGCCTCCTCGTGGAGGGTGAAGTTGCCGCGCTTGATCCCGGGGCGGAGGTAGTTGGTCCAGCGGAGGCGGCAGCTCTTGCTGCAGCGCATCAGCCCCGTGCTCACCGGCACCGACCGCCAGTTCCCCGGCCCGTGCTCCTCGATGTACGACACCAGCACCATGTCCTCCTCCGGCGTCCATGGCCCCTTCTTGATCCCCACCTTGTCGCAGCACGGCGGCCTCCCCATCACCACCACCTCACCTCACCTCCCCTCTCTCTCCTCTCTCTCTCTCTAGATCTGATCTTCACTCTACAGCGCCATCGCCATGGATGAACGAATGAGTTGATCGTGCATGGGAGTGAGCTGAGCTCTAAGCTCTCCGTGTGGCTGTGTGTATATATAGCTAGGGGGACAGGTAGTGAAGGGGAGTGAGCTCCTTTTCACTTTGCCATCGTCGTCGTCTTCATCTAGCAGTGAGATATATCGAGAGGTACGTACAGGCTGATGATTTATATATTTTCACTTTGGATCGAGCTGGTCGATGTGCATGCTTTGCTTTCTCTTTCTGTCAGCAGCTAGCTAGCGTCGCTCGAGGAGGTGAGGCTGACACCTTGAAAGCAAGGGCGACGATGATCTGCTGTGCAAGTGTACGTACTACTGTGCTAACTTTAAAGGTTCCTGGCCTGCATCGATCTGCATGGCTGGCTAGGCTCATATCTTATCTTGCATACAAGTCGATCGCCGATGACCTGTGCTCTGGATCATACAAGGGTCAATGTGGGTGAAGCTATAGTAAACCATGGGGATTCTAGCTAGCTAGGTTACATGTTTCGATGATCTTCTCCACGCTCGGATGAGTAATAACCGAAATTGAGGAGAACTCATCTGATCAACGCAGCCGTGTAGAGTCCATATTGGGAAAATATGTACGAGGATCAGGGTAATATATTAAAGGACCGACTTAGTGGCAGATGGTTGCTTTTAAGATTCATGACACTTGCATGCTCAACTAATAGTCAGAGAAAACAACAAAAAACACATGCAAAAAAATATATATCCAAACATATTAACCTAAAAAACTTACAAATCAAGTTTCTATTTAAAGCAATTAATCAACAAAAAAAGTTGGGAAACTAATGTAAGCATACGTTTATAAATTTCTTTCAATACAAAACAACTAAATTTTCACTATTAAACGAAGTGAAAAATAGTGTAGACAAACTGAAAAACAATCACCAAAGTGAAAAAAAAAACGATGTAGACTAATTGGAAAATAGTCGCGCATGTAAAACTAAAAAAAGGTGACTGCTGTTTAGCAAAACAAATATATTAAAGGGGCAATTCGATTATATGTGTATCCAATTAAAATTGTGGCACTCATTTTCTTATATCGAAAAACAATGATGTTAGTACCATACTGTTGTGCATGCAGTTAGGTCCACCTCATGTATACTATTTTGCAAGGCCCACATGACATGCATATATAGGCACAGAGAGTATTAAAACCCCAATCAATAGGGTACATGATAAAAGCAATACTGCGTCTGCCTGCACTCCAGCCACAACTCTTATTAAACATGGAAAACAAAGAAACAAAATCTAATGCTACCGACTATATATATAGGCTACTACTACTGCCATGCATCCATGCCTTGTGTGGATCATAATTAATAGAGCCTCACCACTCTTGATTAGCTCGCTTAGCTATGTATATATCATGAAGTTCCTGAATAGCTGGATCGATTGCAGAACATACGCTCTTAATTCTCTAAACAACAATCTAATCGTATATCGTACATGCTTTAACGCCTTGACTTGCGCGCGCAGCCTTCAAAACTATACTTTAATATATACTTAATTCCTCTTATCGCATATCGCTGCAATAACAAAACTATGATTACTAAAAAAACACTTGCAAATACAAATCAATAATGTTATCTATGCATCGTAAAATTTATATATTGTCAAATAAATTATTGATCAGGGGTTAAAAAGTTTGAATATTAAAATGCGCTTACATCTTATATTTTTTTGAGGGGGAGGGAATGCAAGAGTATTAATTGTGCGCGCGCTTGCATAGCATTTGCATTTGCATCTGCATCTCGTGGGTGTTAGCACTTCCACGTCACTCAGCTGCATCTTCCATATATATGCATATTTGCAAGTACACCACTCGCTTTTTTCTCATTTATAATCCCACGTGGCTCCTGGCCTGCATGTATTTCTATTTGGTCTTTGCACATAAAAAAGCTATTGTATACTTCTATACGTCTTACACCGGACAGGGCTAGCTTCAAATCAGTACTCCTTTTGACTGTTTTTTTATTTCGTAAAACGTATTTTGAATTGTCATATATATTTAAAAATTTATGAAATCAACAAAAAAAAATGACCATGCAACCGTTGTTATAAATGTCTTGAAAAATATAAGAAAGAGCATAACATGAGGGAGTTGTCCATAAATATATGAGAGAATCGAGCGATGCATGCTCGGTTGGAACGCCTGTGGTGGAACGAGCGGCCTGTCGTGGGTTCGATATTTGACCCGACGTTCTCATCTGGGAGGGAATTATTTCTCTGGATTCAGCTCGATTATTTGCAGGATTTGCCACTGGGAGTCAGAAGGGAGCAATCGCCCCGGAAAAAAGAAGGGCAAGCACTAACCACGTGCGAGGACGCCTTGTGGAGCAGGGAGGACGCCTTGTGGAGGACCGGGCAAGCGCGGCTGCAGCTAACCACGTGCGAGGACTCCTTGTGGAGGACCCCGAAGCAGGAGAAGAGCAGACACAACGTGCGAGGACGCTTGTGGACGAGAGCGCTGTGAGAGTTTCCGCGATGATGTAAAAAGAGAGTATAGATGTAGCAAGTCCCCGAAGCAGGAGAAGAGCAGACACAACGTGCGAGGACGCGTGTGGAGGACCCGAGGACATTCAATTGCAAGAGCGCTGTGAGAGTTTCCGAGATGATGTAAAAACGCCGCGGAAAAAAAGAAGGGCAAGCGCGGCTCCCACTAACCACGTGCGAGGACGCCTTGTGGAGCAGCGAGGACGCCTTGTGGAGGACCGAGCAAGCGTGGCTGCCGCTAACCAGTGCGAGGACGCTTTGTGGAGGACCCCGAAGCAGGAGAAGAGCAGACACAACGTGCGAGGACGCTTGTGGACGAGAGCGCTGTGAGAGTTTCCGAGATGATGTAAAAAGAGAAAAATTGTCTTGCGGGCCCTGCTGCATGCATCTAATGCATCTAAAGTCGCCATTTGCATCATCGTATGCATAACGCAAAAAAAATCTGATCTTGCTTGAAACTTGCTTTGTTCATGTTTCTAGCATGGCACCAAACGTCCGAAACATGAATAAAACATGGTGAAACATACTGAAACCGTCCGAAACATAGGGAAACATGAATAAAACATGATGAAACATACAGAAACATGCAAGATAAACTGACGAAACATGGACAAAATATGATGAAACATACCAAAACATGCGAGATGAACTGACGAAATGTGGACGAAACATATCTTAATTGAACACATGGCATCGAACGACCAATACATGTATAGTGTACAACTAAAACATGTGAGATGTACTGATGAAACATGGATGAAACATATACAAAACATATATAAACATGGCTAAAAACAAATAAACATGCTATAAAGAAAATAATGAAACATGACAACATATATAACAGCTAAGCCATCATGTTTTGCTGTTGTTTCAAAAAAAAAAATCACCACATAAAAGCAGATGTTTCGTCGAGAGGAAACAATGTTTCACTAGCTAATTCGGATGTTTCATAATAGGTGTCACTCAAACATGCAGAAAGGCAAACACAAATTATATGTAACCGGCTCATATACGCTAAGTAATTTCGTATAATTAATGTATGCGTTTACAAATGTGAGTAGTGGATTACTGCACTGACTAATAAGTAATAACTGTACATGCACAAACGATATACTCCTATATGTTCACGAGATGCAGATAAAGACTGAAAAATAACAGTCAATTAGGGTTTTTTTTTCCCGGAAATTAAGCAATTTTTTTTACGCTCGATTGATTGCATATATATATATATGTCCTTGGGTTTGCAATGGTACGTGTTGTCGATCGAGCTAGCAGATACGTACATGGACCACGTACTGTTGGATTGGGGGAACAAAGTATTAAAGGGATGAAAAAGAGTCCATTTAATCCTGCGTCGACTTGACACAATTAATTATGCCGCTAATCCACGGCATGCACGTTTGGGTTTCTTTCTTAAGCATGCTAAAGCTGGTTAGCTGTATACTCCCTCCGTTTTTTTTTATAGGACGTATTTTGTTTCGTTAGGATAAAGGTTTGACCAACAATTACTCCATTAATATGACATTTATATGACACAAAATCATACTCATATGTAAATATTTTTAAATACAAATCTACCAATATCAATCTTGTGTCATAAAAGTTATGTATTAATGGAGTAATTGTTGGTCAAACCTTTGTCCTAACGAAACAAAATACGTCCTATAAAAAAACGGAGGGAGTATATATTAACATATAGCTAGCGTAAGGCTGGAGCCAGGGGCAGATCTAGCACCGGATCAGGAGACCCTTAAGCCTTAGCTCTACCTACGTATGCTGTCTATGATAGTGCAGCCCCACCTATAATTATTAGTGTAAAATAAAAGGAAAGAAGGGGCTAAACTTCATACTTGGACCTTTGATAAACTTCAACCGCTCCTATTATTCTCGGCTGTGTTCGCCCCTGGTTGGAGCAAAAGGAGGCTTGCATACTATGGAAATAACTTGATTTGGATCTCACGGCTATAACACATCTCCGAATTAATTAATAAGATTCGATCATTTTTATTGTTCCCATGGAAAATTAAACCTATGTTCTAATTATATATCTATCTATTATATTATTAAAGTAGAGGAAAAACAGAGCCACGATGTTAACCCACATCACCCAGATTATTTCAGTCGTCCAATCAACGGTGGGACCAAATTATAACGGTCTGATCAATTAAAGAAATTCTCACATAAATCGAGGAAAAAAAGATATCTATACTCCTGTTTTTTGTGGGCCGGATTATAACGGTTTAGACTAAAAGAAAAATATTAGAAATTCGTACTAAATACTAAAGATGATATAATATAATTATTTTAGCCTTCGATCAACGGTGTGACTAAATTATAACTGCCTAAATTATTCAAAGAAATTCTCACATAAATAAAGAAAATATAAAAGATCTATGCGTCTTAGACTAAAGAAAATATTAGAAATTCAGATTAAATATTAAAGCTGACATAATATATTAGAGATAAACTCTAAATCTGATTTGATAAATTAGAGATAGACTCTATATGCCGAAACAAATTTAGCCGCACAAACGCGTGGGCCACCTCGCTCGTTATATATAGAAAAAGTGCCGATTTGGTCCCTCAACTATGTCCGCTTGGACCACTTTGGTCCCTAAACCTCAATACCGGAATTGCGAAGTCCCTCATGTAGCAAAGCTGGGCTTGACCGATCTTTTGACCGGTCAAAACAACGGTATTAGGGTTTTGACTGGTCAAAATAGCGGTATTAGACTTGAGGGAGGAGAGATTTGAGAGATAAAGTGAGAGATAAGGCAATGAGATGAATGCCATGCGGCCATCAATTCAGCAAAAATCCTACATGGATGCCACATAAGCAAAAAAAAAAACCCTAAAACCGCCCACTGACCTAGTCAAAGACCTAATTTGGTCCGGTTTTACTACATGAGAGGCCTCACAAGTCCGGCATTGAGGTTTAGGGACCAAAGTAGTCAAACGGACATAATTGAGGGACCAAATCCACACTTTTTCCTTATACACACATATGCTACCAATATAAAATTATATACATGGACTTACGTCACTACGTGCCCTTGCACCACAACTTGAGACTGGGCTGAGGTGGTCCTTGTGGTGCCAGTTTAATTGGTTAGTAGTTGGGAGGTAAGGTGCAAACTCTATGTTATGATAATGTTGCACACTAGTATTAATTTTATGTGAACTAAAATATGAACATATGATAGATTAAAGCTCAGTTTTTTCTTGAACCGTTCACACGAGCTAGCTCTGTCAAATTCATTTGTAGAGAGATTTACAAGAGAAGAATTATGATAGAAATTCTCACATAAATCAAGAAAAATATAAAAGATCTATGCGTCTTAGACTAAAAGAAAATATTAGAAATTCAGATTAAATATTAAAGCCGACATAATTTATTAGAGATAAACTCTAAATCCGATTTGATATATTAGAGATAAACTCTATATACCGAAACAAATCTAGCCGCATAAACGCGCGGGCCACCTCGCTCGTTATATATAGGAAAAAGTGCCGATTTGGTAACTCAACTATGCCCGCTGGACCACTTTGGTCCCTGAACCTCAATACCGGAATTGTGAAGTCCCTCATGTAGCAAAAACGGGCTGGACCGATCCTTTAACCGTCAAAACAACGGTATTATGGTTTTGACTGGTCAAAACAACGGAATTAGACTTGGGAGAAAAGAGATTTGAGAGATAAAGTGAGAGATAAGACAATGAGATGGATGCCATGTGGTCATCAAATCAACAAAAATCCTACATGGATGCCATATAAGCAAAAAAAACCCTAAAACCACCCACTGACCTAGTTAAATATTTAATTTGGTCCGATTTTACTATATGAGGGGGCCTCACAAATTCGGTATTGAGGTTTAGGGACCAAAGTAGTCAAACAGACATAATTGAGGGATCAAATCAGCACTTATATGTGTGCGCGCGCGCGCACACGTTACCGAAATAAAATTATATATATGGACTTACGTCACTACGTGCCTTTGCTGGCCTTGCACCACAACATGAGACTGGGCTGGCTGAGGTGGTCCTTGTGGTGCCATTTTAATTGGTTAGTGGTTGGGAGGTAAGGTGCAAACTCTATGTTATGATAATGTTGCACACTAGTATTAATTTTATGTGAACTAAAATATGAACATATGATAGATTAAAGCTCAGTTTTTTCTTGAACCGTTCACACGAGCTAGCTCTGTCAAATTCATTTGTAGAGAGATTTACAAGAGAAGAATTATGATATGACGGCTACAAAGCTCCGGCCTGCGTGCTGGATGTCCTTTCTAAGACAGGCTCCTATCCAGCACTCTTTACATTTGTATCAGTAACTGTACCCATAGTTTTTTGCTCAAAAAAAACTGTACCCATAGTTTGTACATTGGTTTCAATTACGCCATTTTTCCAAGTTTTTAATTTTCTTTATGTTTGCAGATTAATTTAAAAGTTTTGAGAAGTGTTTTAAGCATTTAATGGTTAGGCTCTGAAGTTTAGACTAGTTGCTCTCCAAGAATGAACAATTTGGTACCCGTTATTTATCGTCGTTACAATTTTCTGTAGACTGATGTCCTTCCAGCAGTCTCTAACTAAAGTCATTTAAGTGTTCATGCGCCTGTGCAATGTTCCCTCCGTATACATCACCTTAATTTGAGGCAAAACCAGGCCCATTGAGCACCTATAACATTAATGGGTGATTATCATACTGACAGAGATATTTTAAATCACTGCTACACAAAAATTTATCACAGCCGGTTCGGTTCGGAACTGCTATCACTGACGTTTTTTAACCGTCAGTGATTAAGTCATAGTAATTATCACAGGCAATTTTATAACTGTCAGTGATAATAATTGTCACTAATTGTTCTCAGACACGACCGCTAGTGATGAATTTTATATCATTTGAACAAGTATATAAGTATACACATATATGATATTCTCAAAGTGCATTCTTGCTAAATAACATGGATCCAGATATTAATTGCTCTCTCCCATACATTGATGCTATTCCAACAAAAAAAAAAAGCTAGGTTCAAACTTTAGATCTAGTTAAAAAAAACTACAGCTAGCTAGCTTCCAACTACTAACCTTCCAACCACTAGCAAGCAATCTATAAGAAAGAGAGCAATTAGAGAGTAATAGTATAGAGGTACCACTAACCTTCAAATCCTTGAAAAATGAGCAAAATAGAGACTCTCGCAGCAATGAGCAATCAACTCAACAAGTATCTTTGCTTCTCTCAGGATAAAAAACAAGACACATTTTTTGTAACACTGAAACATAGATCTGCTTTTGTGCAAAAAGATACTCATAGCTCTTATAAGTTGTGGGAGATCTTTACAAAATTGGTTCAAATAGAAAGGGAGATGGTTCATATATTTTCCCTAAAAAATTAACTAGTAAATAGCCTGCTTTGGTCTAACAAACAAGTGAGATTTGAATCTAAATACTCTCTACAAGTGAGTATGGTAGAGTAGTAACCCTCTGAACTTAGTTTTTCGCTGTGTATATTTTCTTTCCTTTTCCTTTTTTCCTTTTACTTTTTCTCAACGTAGCAAGCTAAATTGGTTCACGGTGGGGGACTAAAAAAAAGGAGACAAAGAGAAGAAAAAAGAAAAAAATACATGTGGCACTGATGTGACTCACAAACCGGTCAAAACTAGCTAAGAGAGGTTTTTAACACAATTTTCAAGAATTGCGCCGGGCAGTTTGCTTGAGGTACCCACAATGGTTTCTCAGCTCGAAGATTTATATATGCATAACACTGTTAATGTGTTCAGATCTTCCCTTCCTACATCACCTGTCTATTAAAGAGCATTTAGACTTGATTATGACATTATCCTTACACTGCTGTATGTATCACTTTCAAATGTCCTGTACACTTGCTCGTAAGGACATGTACTAGGGTCCATTTGGTGATGTGCATGCTGGGAAAAAGAAGATGGCAACTTGTGTCTGTCAATTTACTATGTAGTCTAGTGTGTGAATTCGCCCATATAACAAATGCAGGCAACAGTACAAGGACTTGTCATCCTCTAGCTACAGATGAAGACCAGTTTTGTTGTATGTGTCAACAAACTACTTAAGGTATAGCTTTGCACAAACACTTCACCATATATCTTTCGAATAGCAGTGAAAGGAACAACCGTGTTGGTTGACGAGTGGTCACTGCTCGGAGTCATCAGTAAGTGCTTTTAAAAAATTAGGAACGGTTGTGGTTATATTACTGTTCTCATTAGCTGCCTGAAATTACTTGTTTACCTTGGTAAGCTAAATTTTAAGTCTCTCAAAAGGCATGTTTGGTTCAACTTATTTTTTGAGCACTTTCATTGACTTTTTTTTAGAAAACAAAGCGTTTGGCTTCTAGAAGGGTCCAACTTATTATCTTCCTTTTTTGAAAGGACAAGATTATGTTGTTCTTTCAATATATATAGAAGTAATATACAGGGAAAAGAAAAAAACCGCGATGCGGAGAATTGAGACATAACTGCAACACAACTACTATCACCATGGTCTAAGGCCGATCACCTCTCCCACATAGCGAGCAAGCAACCCTGCGGCACCACAACACAGACGAACCTACGACCACCGGCCATCGCACACACTCACACCAATACTCAAACAAAGTCAAAAGGGCTTAATTCTAAATTAGGGTTGATCTAACTAACGACCCGCAGCAGCGTAGATCAGACTATACTCTGGTTATAAAACAGACATGAAAATAGTTATTAATCTGTAGAGTGTTTGCTGTGGTTCAGTTGAAGAAGCTTCCACAAAGGGTCAATGCAGCTCGATTCTTTCGCACGCTAATTGGAAGTGTTAATTGCTATCTGCTGGTTAGTTGTCAGGGCACATCCATTAATTGGCACGCTTTTGTCAGAATACACGTGCGATATGCATATGGAAATGCTCCTCTTGCACTGGCACTGCGATGGCTATACATACACCGCTGCATTTAGATTGACATGTATATACACTTCTAGTCGATATATACTTGTCATGTTATGAAATATCAAGATATATATACAGGCGTGCAGCTAACTTGACCTAGCTAAACATGCTGTAACTATGGTACGTATATCTGGCTTTTTTTTATAAAAAAAAAAAATCTCACGCACAATGTGCACGCGGAGTTTTAGCAGCTTTTGCAATACCAACTGGTGTTTCGTGTTCTTAGATTCACCATCTAAGGCCGGCCGATCACGATGCTTTTTTCTAAAAAGAAACGGAAGATTAACGTCCTGCTGTTGGTCGAAGAACTCTATGGTAAAAGGAAGAGGAAATGTTGAAAACATAAGTGAATTGAGGTCCCCTGCCGAAGTCTTTGGTGATGCTGGATGGGGGCACCTAGTGAATTGAGGAGCACGCTGGAAGAGGAGGAAGACGGGATAGTGGATATCCAATCTCTCGATTTAACTCTGGAGCTTTGCACCATCGAACCTCTCCACAAACTAGTGGAGCTTGCCACAGCAACAAGGATCGATTAAGAGCCATATATATCATTCCGATTAGATACGACGAAATCGATCTAGACCGGGTGCTTACAAACTTCTCGGGAAAATGTGCACATTTTCTCCATTCAATACTTTGGTCTCCCTCTCTCAATCACAGAATTTCTCTAGGGTTCACTTTCAACCACTTGTTGACAAGATTTCTGCAATCTTGGCGAGTTGGAAGGGACCTATGATGTCTAAAGGTAGTCATCTTACCATGCTCAAAGTTGTCCTATCAGGTATGACCATGTTTATCCTTTAAGCAGTCATTGCATCTCCTCCCGTCCTTAAGCAATTTGATTGGATCTAAAGGGTTTGGCTCTGGAGCACTAAGTGGCTAGTGGTCACTATAGGCTCAACTAGAATCTTGTTTGCTCGTCGATCGATCAGGGTGGCCTAGGTGTACTAAACTTGGCATACTTCGCACGTGCGCTTCGGCTACATTGGCTCTGTGTCGACAGGTGACTAACTAGGGGGGTCACCGTTGGCAATGATTATATTGGGCGATGCACAAGATCCAAACTCGATGTTAGCACAAGACAAAGATTTATACAGGTTCAGGCCCTCATGGCGGAGGTAATACCCTACGTACGTCCTGTGCTCTGAGATTATATGGGGTATAAGTGTACAAAATGATCAGGATGATGACCAGCCTGAGAGATGCTCTTCAAGATCAAGATGTAAATGTGTGATTCTCTGCCGAACTATGGCCCCCTACCCCCTTTATATAGTGGATGGGGTTATAAGGAAGAGTCCTAGTCGGTTACGAGGTAGGATTCCTATCTCTATCCTCTAGTAGTTATCCGGGATTACAAGTATACATTCCCTATTAATTAGGGATAGGCTTCTATCTTCATGTCTTTTCTTGCCGAGCAAGTCTTCTAGAGTCCGAGTGGTACCCGTCCTTATCCACCCGACTTGGTCCATCCCCTGTCGGATGGTCTTTTAGGCCCGCTGTGTGGATACCCGGGGTCTATGTTATCCACACTCTGGATTACCAAAACCCAAAACCCAAAACCTCTGGTTTTAGGCCCTAGTTCAACACCAGCACCACATGCAGCCCAAGCAATATCCCATCTTCTAGATGGCAACTGTAATTACTATTGGCGATAGCTGCTTAACCTCCTTTTGGTCGGACAATTGGTGTGCTGGTTGACCACCAAAAGAATTCACATCATAGCTATCCATCGCGTCTTTCAAGAAAAATCGATCAGTGGTTTATGCTCTGCTCAACAACAGTCTTTCGAACTTGACCTCTCAAGTGAAGATGACCTTGAGCTCTTCGGACCGGACCGCTTAATCTAGGGACTGGAGTTGCCAATGATTTTAACCTCAATGCTCTCAACCCTAAATCCAATAACTAGACTTGCTCGGATGATCTCTTGCGCTAGTGGCACGCAAAAAACGCAAGCCACGCAAGCTCCTAAAGGCACCAACGCTATCACCTTGGCAACCATTCGGAATGATTGGCTGTAGCGAACCCAAGGATTTTCCGATAGTCAGAGCATCCCTCGATTGTGCTACTCAGTGTATTTAAGTTTTTTTTATATAAATAAAGCTATTTTTTCGATCCTCTGACGCATACTTAACCGTGGGACTGTGAGCTTTGGGTTTGCAATGTTGTACGTGTTTGGATGTTTAGATACTTGGCTTCATGAGACCACGCATACTGTTGGATTGGGGGCACAGAGTATTAAAGGGGCGAAAAGACTTGACACAATTAATTATATATATGGCGCATATCCACAGCGTGCACGTTTTGGTTTCTGCTCAGCCCAAACGTTTTAATTAGCGTTTTTTGATTTTCTGGGCAGCAGTATATATGGGCCACGTGGCTGTCTTCTGGCCGTGGATTGACGGGTTTGCATAAAAACCTCAGTCCTATTTGATTTCGTGTCAAGGTCCCTATCAATTCGCACAGGGGTTAATTCCTACGCAGTGTAAAATTCTGATGGCCTCCGTGTTTTCTGCTTTCCACGGCCCGGTCTTTTTGGTCTTGGCAAGTGCACCTCCAATTCACCAAAATTACGTCCTCCATGGCACTCCTTATATACCCTCCGTTGTTGAGTCTGCTCCTCCGGTCCCTCTCCCCGCTTAGCCATACTCCAAACCTTACTCACTTTCTTTGCCCTATCCCTTCCCCATGCGCCCCTCCCTCTCCCTGTCGCCGCGTTGTTCCGGCGCCGCCTCCTACCGTGTCGAAACTCTGTCGTCCCTGCTACTCGATCTTAACGCTGCCTTCAGGATGGAGGGATCCGACAATGGCGGCCACAGGGTGGTCGGATCATCCACCACCATTGCTGCTCGGCACCGGCCCTCCTCACCACAATGGTTCCTCCCCGTCACCGTCGCCTCGATCCGTGCTAATCTGCAGACACCAACGTTGCCGCTTCCATGCCGTCATGATGTCTCCTTGGCCCTCTTCCTCAACTCCTCGGTGATCTATGCACCACCCCACGCCACCCCTCCTCTTTGGCGTCGGTAGCTCTCCTCACCACCATGCCACCTCCCCTTATTCCCGTCCTCCTCTTTGACCAATTTCGTGGTAGGCGATGGATAGATAGCTACTACTACCATTAGTGTAAACCTAGATCCGGCGAATTGGGCAACCATTCTATAATCATCTCATTGTACAAGTTCAATCGCAGGTGCCCATCGCCTATACAACACCAAGTGTTGGTAGGGATTAAACTGTGTGAGCATTCGAGGGGGTCGCGCCATCTATCTATCTTGAGGCTGAATTTCTCGCTTTTATGCAATGTTACTTGTCCATCTCAATTAATTGGATTATTGTCGCAAGCATAAACAATGACCGACTCGATCTCTTGGTGACCTTGGAGAACAGATCAAAGATCGTACTCTCGTTATTTCCGTTCTTTTTGGTCTGAATGATCAGGACATTAATTGAATGGTGCTCCGCATCCAATGGCGTCCCTTATGGAAGTATACTAGCCTCGTATGCGCGCCCGTGGCGCGCGAGGCAGGGAAACGCGGAGGCACGCGTGACTGGGAAATGCGGAGGCGCGCGCCCAGCGACACGCGCAGGTGCGCCGAGCCCAGCGAAGAAAATGCGGATGCGCGCCCACCGCCTGAGCTAACCAACCGGCCAAACCACCCGTGTGCCTGATATCTGCGCGGAAAAAATCATTTTATACGTAAAAACAAAACGGACGGCCGGATCTGCCTGGCGCGCCCGATCTGACGGCCATGGTGGCGCTGGGCGGGGAGGCCAGCCACGTGGCGAGCAACCGAAACTCGTACTCGGGTTTGTACTATTTATTGATGTATGGTCTAACCTGTACGTGTAATTAATTCATCGTCAGTCAAATATTCTTGCGAAATTATTTCGCTTTCAGACTTGTGATCTTGAGTTGCGTCAATTGACAGATAATTATGAATGCAAGCTACTGTATTTAAACTGGCCGGAGATGCAGAACAACTTTTCATCGAAAGCGATAAACATCATTTATATCAAATATCCTTTGTATTAAAACTCTCCTGGCCAAAAGCTAAATTACAAATGAGTCCACATAGAACCAAGCTATAAAAAATCTAGGGATCTAGGGTTTTTCCAAATGCCGCAACCCTCGAAGCTGAAGGTCGCCGCACTTTGCGACGCTGCCGTCCCCATCACCTCTAGCCTCATCCACATAGGAAGATGGGGAAGAAGATCGAAATCAACAATAGTAGTGGCGGCACGTAAATCTGTCATAACTGCACTTTACGAAGATGAAACGGAGTAGCTGTCACTAAGCATTGCTGCCAATGTCATCTTAGTCATCAACGCTTGAAATCTCTCTAACTCGTCTCAAAGTCTTGCCCCTTTCATATACTCTACTAACATGAAATCCCCTAGCCGCTCCCTGTCGCCCCCTCTCTAAGGAACGATCGATCTGAACGAGAGACCTAGCTAGTTGCAGACTGACTAATGTAGGGCTTGCAGGGATGGTCCAGTACTCCCGATGCACGACCAACACCTAGTCTCGGGCCCAGGTCCTGACATCTATTGGCCCAACCGGAAACACAACCCAAGTCCTAACTCAACTCAGCTCAAAAGACTAACTTAGTGTGTGATAGTATGTAGTGCCTCCACCTTTTAAGTTGTGCTTCCCATCACCAATATTCTGTGTGAGACTAAACACAACACAATCCATATCAACTTAACGTCAACACGTCAACACGTACTGCAGCATTGATCAGGCGCGTAAATGCGTAATTAAACGCTCGACGTCGCTGCATGCACGTAACGTATGCTACATATATCTCCCACCAAGCAGACACTACGTACCATGCATGCATGTACGTCGTACTACGTACCATGCAGCTAGCTTTTAGGCCTATAGCTAGCTGCTGCTCAATTGCTTTTCTGCATGGAATTCGAACGTACTCCGTACGTACGTAGACGCATAGGTAGTGATGACCAGTGAGAGTGATGTAGCAAGACACGTACCCCGTACGTGCGTGCGTGCACACCACTAGCTAGCTGATCAGACACGCGTCCGTCCTGAGCTGAATCCTGATCATCTTCTCGATCGATCCCTAGGCCCTAGCTGACCGATCGATCGAACAACGAGCCGACGATCACTCTCAATCGACCCATCGATGATCGATCTGTACACCTTGCTACTACTTTGCTAGGCTGCTAGCTACGTATCGATAGATCGATTTCATTCATGGACGAGTGTTTTGATCGATCCGTGCTGCATGCAGCATGCACTGTGTTGTTTCTGAACTCTAGCTAGCTATAGCTGGCATGTATATGTGCTAGCATAACTCACGTGCTTCACACGTGGGCGAAGCCCCGTGCAGTGCATTCCAGTTTGTTAAGTATATAGAATTAATATAGATATAATATAAAGCCAAAAGAGAAAATGGTGTCGAGGAGATCAGTTATCCGACACTGCTTAGTGGATAGGACTAACATAGATATGTTCATATACAGAGACAAAAGAGAAAACAGTGTCCAAAAGACCAGGCATTCGACATTTTAGTGGGCTGAACATGTAGTGGTGAGATAAACCTCACCATATAAACAGAGCAACATGACAGGCTGCAAGGACATCTTTCTATTGCTACTGCTCAAGGTGTCATTGGCTGCGCAGCTAACTATGTTCAGGAGCTTGGAATAACTTTGTTTTCGCCAAGCTTGCCATTGCAGGGATCAACAAGACCCTTAAGATTTTTGAACCTATCATCTCTTCGCATATCATCAATGAAGAGTTCAATTTGAAAATGAAGTCTCATCAAATCCATACTTGAGAACTCACTAGGATAAAATTCAACAAGCTTAAGTACTTTGTCCTTATCAAATGCTTCAAATGAGTTGGCAGGATTTAAGGCAGACATACAAACAAGAAGCTCCATATTAACTTTGTCAAATCTGCTATCAAGTTCATGAAGAATATTATTAATGATAGCAAGGAACACCTCTCTTCTGAAATGGTCATCATTTGTTTGCTTGTGGAAAAATCGTTTTGATCTTCCAAAAGGCACATACCTTGTATCCGGCTTACGCACTTTAACACGGTGTGTTGCACAAAATGGTGTAACTTTTTCTTCAAGAAATTCTTCCCACCCATGATTCCTTATATGTTGCAACTTTTTCTTAGTCAAATCAACAAGTGACATAGCATTAACGACCGGAGGCAGCGGGCGACGGGCCAGGCGCCGGACGACGGGAGGCGGCGGGCCAGGCGGTGCCGGCCAGGTGAGGTGAGTGTGACTGCGTGAGGGAGAGCTAGGGTTGCCGGGTTGGGGAAATGGGGGATTTGGGGGATTTTCCCTCAAATTTGGCTGCGATGGACTCATGGGCCGAATGGGCCAGGGGTGGGGCGGGTGGCTAGCTGAAAATGCTATCGGGTCATTTTAGTGGGCTGCTCAAGGTAAAATGGCCACAATATCTTATGAATAGTCTTTTTCTTTTAATATAAAACCTAATAGGCATATATGAGGTTAAAATTTTCTAAAAAATTGAGGGGGTGCCCGTGCATACCGGGCACCCCCCCTAAATCCGCCCCTGGTCCAACTGGAAGCAGTACAACCCAAATCCTGGCCCAACTCAGTTCAAAAGACTAACTGGTGGGAGATGAGTGCATGCATGCCCTACACCTTTTAAGTTGTGCTTCTCATCACCAATATTCTATATGGGACTAAACACAACATGATCCATATCAACTATCCCTCTCTCTTTCCTTTCCCTGCAAAGCGTACAGTTTTTTGTTTTAATGAAATGGCAAAATTGTTTCCTCTTTATTAAGACCCTATTCTTTTGAGCTGATCTGAACAGCTGAACGGCTGAAATGACTGAATTTCGATAGCTTCTCAAGGTAATCTTGATATTCGGATCTATTTCGTTTGACTTGCTTTTTAAAATGTTAGGACCCACCGTCATAACAGCGAAAAACGTACTAAAAAAACTCAAAATCTATGTCTTTTTAAAACGTAGATAAGTCGTTAAGCTGTTAGGCTGAAAAGAACATGACCTAAAACAAAAGTTCATGTCCACTAAGCTCGTTCAGTAATTCAGCTCTCAACTCTTCCAACACGTCAACACGTACCGCAGCATTGATCAGGCGCGTAATTAAACGCTTGGCGTCGCTGCATGCACGTAACGTATGCTACATACCCTGCATGCATGCATGCAGTCATGCATGTACGTCGTACTACGTACTGCAGCTAGCTTTTAGGCCTATAGCTAGCTGCTGCTCAATTGCTTTTCTGCATGGAATTCGAACGTACGTACGTAGACGCATAGGTAGTGACCACTGAGTGATGTAGCACGACACGTACGTACGTACGTACGTAGCTGATCAGACGTCCGTCCTTAGGGATGGCAATCGGGCGGGTATCTCCGGGTACACATCTGTCATACCTGAACCCGAAACCAGAAATCATCACCCATACCCGAACCCGAAAACACTCACGGGTACAAACCGGCGCCCAGACCCGAACCCGACGGGTAACCCACACCCGAAAGGTGGAGAGAGAGGACAGGAGAGGAAGAGAGAGGTTGACTGGACGGGAGAGGGAGGAGAGAGAGAGAGAGAGGCGGCGGCTCGGCGGTGGTGGCTTTGGAGGGGCGGTGGGTGCGACGCCGGCATGGTGGAGGCGAGGAGCGGCGCGGCGCCGACGGGGTGGAGGCGGAGACGGGGCGGCGGCGGGGCGGCGCGTCGCCGGCGTGGTGGAGGCGAGGGGTGGCGCGGCACCACGGGGTGGAGGCGGAGACGGGGCGGCGGCGGGGCGGTGCATCGCCGACGTGGTGGAGGCGAGAGGCGGCGGCGGGGACTGGGGGCGGCGGATCTGGAGGGGCGGCGCGTCGCCGGCGTGGTGGAGGCGAGGGGTGGCGCGGCGCCGGCGGGAGGCGGAGTGGAGGCCGAGACAAGGGGGTGGAGGGGCGGCGGCTGTGGGGGTCGGGGGTTTGGGGGCTTGAGGCCGAGACAACTGAGTGGAGGCCGGTTAGGGTTTTTTGTTTTTACTGTGCTTGTCTGTATATATATAAAAGAATGATGGACCCACATGTCAGTGTTAATTCGGGGTAACCTATGGGTACAGAATGGAACCTGTACCCGAACCCAAAACCCGCGGATACCCGAACCCAAAAAACCCATGGGTATAGGTTGAGACCCCATACCCATGCCCATCGGGTCGGGTACCCACGGATACCCGAACCCATGGGTATTTTTGTCATCCCTATCCGTCCTGAACTGAATCCTGATCATCTTCTCGATCGATCCCGAGGCCCTTGCTGACCGATCGATCGAACAACGAGCCGACGACCACACTCAATCGACCTATCGATGATCGATCTGTACACCTTGCTAGTTGCTACTTTGCTAGCTATGTATCGATCGATTTCATGGACGAGTGTTTTGATCGATCCGTGCTGCATGCAGCATGCATTGTGTTGTTTCTGAATTCTAGCAAGCTATAGCTGGCATATATATGTATTGACTGTTTAACCATGCATGCATTCATTCGTACTGCTGTTGCTGCTGCTGTCTTTTCACTGTAGCACTATGTGCGTACTCGATCCCCTTCTAATTAGAATCTTGTTCAGTGCTAAAACTGTTTGATTTATTGCTGAAACCGAACCTAGCTAGAGTTCTTCCACAAAGTGGATTCGAGAAGCAGGAGCTGAAAACCGGAGCCTACATGGACCTGAAGATTCTGAACAAACAGCTTCAGAAAAGCAAAAGCATTCATAATATCATAAATACAATAATTTAAGGGGAAAAAATGTTGGGCTTGATTTTGAGGCCAACTGATGGCATGCGCATGCATGGAGAAATATAACCGGTCCAAGATCCATCAGTACTCTGTTAACCAGCGTTTCTTTTTTTAGAAATTTAATTTATACAAGCCATACGCTGTCACACTTAATAGTCATTTACTTGACTCTGTGTGTTTATTTAAAATAAATTAAAACATTTATAACATGTTTTTTATCCTTTTCAAGCATCTTTTAAAAATTTTTAGCTTTTCAAATTATCATCGGAACGAGATTTTCCGCCAGAAAAAGAGAGAACTGGTTTTGTTCTGCAGCCTCTGCTCAATTGCAGCAGCTGGGGCTTCCTTAATTTCCTCAAGCTCTTTCAGAATTCAGAGTTCAGGCCCAATGGGCTGTGGTTACAGATTATGGGCTTTGTGGTCCCTCAAGCCAGCCCACATATAGATCTTTGGATAAGCAGGCTAATTGTGCAGGTGTGCCGTCTAAAATTACTCTTAGATTTTTTTACTATTTCGTCCGTTTCAAATTGTAGTTCACTGTTGACTTTTGTAAACGCCTTCGACCATTCGTATTATTCAAAAAAATAGTGCAAACATGAAAAAAAAAGTCTTGATTAAAATATGTTTAATGATAATACAAATCACAAAAAAAAATTATTTACATATATTTTTTAAATAAGACAAATGATTAAATAGAATATCCAAAAGTTAATAGTGAACTATAATTTGGAACTGAGGGAGTAACATATTACGACAAAGATTACCTAGAAATTAGAGTAATTAATGCACGTCATAGTCAGAGGACAGTATGGAAGGAGAATAATAAGTTTGTAATGCTGCACGTGAATGGAAGGAGGCCCGGTCCCGGTGAAGAGAGAGCAAACTGTATTCTTCTTGCCTTATTAATCTTGCTCAGCTTCTATTCTTAAATTCTTTACTCTTTGTTTTTTATCTTTTTGAACGCTTTTAAATCTTTGGTCCTCTTTTATTTCAGCTTTTTGATTCGATTTGGTTTTAGATGGTTTTATTTCAGTATACTTAGTCATGTTTCTTCAAATGTTGCAATGTTTCATCCCTATTTTCCCATGTTTCATCGGTACATTGCCATGTTTGGTCACTACTTAGACTAGTTTCATCGGTACTTAGACGCGAGCTCCTGACGTTTGATTTAGGGCGCTGCCCTTATTGAAATGCTAAGATTCCTATCCAATTGTATTGTTGAAAAGTAATTTTAAGATCTCCGAGAACAACCATTAAAAGCGTCCACAAAAAAGTACAGCATATGAGTTCATAATATCTTTTGATGGGCGCCATTCAGATTCAGCCAAACAGACCAGAGAGAGTCACGGGCGACTCACGGGCGGCTAGGGTTTCCTAGCCGCCGCTGCCGCCGGCTGCGGGCGCTGCCCCTCGAGCTCCCCCTCCCCACCCCACTCGACGCCCTAGCCGCCGCCGCCGGCGGGCGCCGCCCCTCGAGCTCCCCCTCCCCACCCCACTCGACGCCCGCGACGCCGCCGTCATCCCGCCGAGCTCCGACGCCGTCGCCCCTCCCCTCCCCGCCACCGTCTCCGCCGGCGACGCCGCCACTCCCCCGCCCCACGTCGCGGCGTCTCCTCCGCGGCTCCCTCGCCCCTCGCCGGCGCCGCCTCCACGCCGGCCCGTCCCTGCCTCGGCGCCCTTACCCTCGACGGTGCCAGCTCCATCCCTATGCCGCCGTCGGAGTCGGGCCTCGCGCTCCGTCTCTCGGCATGGGGACAGCATTCTAGCGGTCCGCGCCGTAGCCGGCGTCGGGCGCCTCTGGAGGAGCTGCCGCCCCTCCCCGCCGCCATCTCTCCGTCGAGCTCCAACCTCCAACGCCGCTGCCCTTTGAGGATGGTTTAGGCCGGTTGCTCCCTTTCCTCACGCTGGTCATCGCCGCCACCCCTCGTCCTCTCACTCGCCGCTGCCCCAAGTCAGAGCTCGCCGGCGTCTTCCTCCTCGAGCTCCTGATCTGGTCGGTGCTGGCCATTGCGAGATCGTCGACACGAGCTTGTCAGCGCCGCCCTTCGCTCTAATCATGTTGTCCGGCTCCCGTGCTCCTTCCTCGACGCCACGGTTTCCGCCGCCGCCTCCCCCCTTCGTGGCTCCACTTCGGTCTTGTCTCAAGAAGCCGACCCGAGTCTCAAGACCAGATGCCAGTACACACAGCGTGGCTGTCTCTCGGGCCTCTCAGCACCAAGTCAATTTCGCCTTGCCTACTGAAGACCCTTCCGAGGCGGAGTGGACTCTGGTCCGCTCAAAGCGGCGCCGCCGCAAGGACAACAAAGCAGTGCCTTCTGCTCTCACTGCTTCGGCCAACTTGCCGCGCAGGACCTATGCGCAAGCTCTTTGACTCCAGCTCGCAGTGATCAGCGTCTTCGACACTCTAGATTCTGCGACAGCTTCGGGCACAGCTGCCCCGTCTCCGCCACTGTCGCTGCTTCCGCTGCCTAGAGTTGGGTCACTTGGCGGTGAGCTGCAGGGATCCAATTTGATGCCGACGCTGCAAGCGGAACGGACATATATCCCGCAACTGCTGCTTTCCAGTGCCCTCTACTCTGAAGCACCGATTGCCTGCTCCATTGCCCCACCCGGCCTTGGCGGTTCTGGGTGACCCAAGCCGACGCCCGCAATGATCGAAGAGCTTCATCCGCTCCATGATGAACTTGGAGGCTACCCTTGACGATCTCTCCTCCTGTCTTGCGGTGTGTTGCCTCTTTGGCCTTCGCGACCCTTCGCGGGCCTCTGGCGTCGTCCTCTCGGCCGCAATGGAGGCGGCTGAAGTGCCGCGGGAGAGCATCTCCGTCTCGTCGCACTTCCCAGAAGACTTCCTTGTGCGCTTTCTGTCACAACGCCATCGAAACCGTGCGGTGCAACGTGGGCGGTTACAATACAGTAGCTACTTCCTTGAGCTCCGGCCATGGCGCCCCGCCTAATCGAAGACCCTACCCCTCTCCGCTTTTGGGTGCGCCTCTACCTAGAGAATGTCCCCATGCATGTGCGGGATGAGGAGACTGTTCAAAGCATCATTGGTTCAACTTGTGTGCTCTAGTCCATTGAAGAGCACTCGCGCCGTCAAGAGAAGTCGGTCACCCTCAATGTGTGGGCATGGACGACGGAGTCAATCGACATCCCTAAGATTCACTACCTCTCTATCGTTGTTTCTAACTCGGCGAAAGGTGCGGCTCCTCCAAAGACAATGGACACATTCAGGGTTCTTGTTAGGATTTAGAGCCCGCTGCAAACAGCCCACGTATGAGCCAAAACGCAGAGAAAGGGCTCCCCAGGTCTTAACGGGCCTAAAGGCCCAACTAGAGCACCGACTAAGGCCATGGGCCCACTCAACCCCAAAGACTAGCCTAGTGGGAGAGGGGTGCCTCCACCTTTTAAGTTGTGCTCCCCCATCATCGATTACCGATGTGGGACTAAACACAGCGATTTTTGTTTACCGATGTTCGGATCTTTGAAGGGGGATCCTACTCACCGTTAGGGAAGGCACAAAGCCCGGATCATCAAGACCCTAATCCCCCTTACCGATGAAGCACACAACACTCATCGGCGTTCACTAGTTGAATCCTTTTCCTTGCGGAGATAGATTCGCACCTTCACAAACTCCGGAGGCACGCCACACAAAGATCGACGACTCACCGGCGACACCTAGCCATCTAGAAGCCCTTCAAGCCTCCAAAAGTAACAAATGCGATGAAGAAAATAGAAATCGCTAAGTGCTCAAGAATTGGATCTCTAATTCACGGAGCAATTGGGTTTGCCTTGATCTCTCTAGATCTAGATCTCACAAGATGAACAAGAGAGAGATAAAGGCTAGGGTTCTTGAGAGAGATGAATATGAATTAGGCTCAAATCAGGATGTAATCAGAGTGAGTAACCTTTGGCAGGTATTAGAGAAGGCTTTAAATAGGGATTCTCGAAAATATAGCTGTTGCTGCAGTTAATCCCGCATCGGATGTTCAGACTCCGTCGGATGTTCCAACCCGCGTCGGATGTTTCGACCGAAGTTCCGATGGACCCCTTACTGGATAGCTCTGAAAACTGGCAGGCTGGCTCACCATCGGATGTTCTGATGGCATAGGTTCTGTATGAGGTGTATTTTGAGTAGGAAACTCACACGAACTTCGAGATACCTATTTTGAGCACTTAGAAACCTTTATAAGCTTCTCCATTTCATCCCTCTTTATAGTACGACATCCCTAGGACTCAATAAATAAAGATTTATAAGTAAAAAGTAGTCTTGATGCATTCTTGCAATAAATTCTCTTTTGAGGGGTATGATCAGCACCGATCTAGGCCTGCAATCGCTACACCACCGTCTCCGTTCGTTATCAACCATGCAAGCACACGGTCGACCTCACCACGAAGGCTAGTTCCTGCAAGCGAATCGAGAACACAAGTAAGAACGAAGAAGGAGCAATCTGAAATTGCGAATATGTATTAAGATCACGAATTTGGGGTTCCACAAACCGATGATCGGCGATACTGCGATGGCAGAAAATTATCTAAGCAAAACCCGACCCTAACAATGACGGCTACCAAGTCTTAATAGGCAGAAGGGGGCGGCGGCTAGGGTTTGGGACGACCCCCCTTGCGTGGGATACACGGGCCGAAGCCCAAAAACAAGGTGACGCAGCACCGGGCAGCCCAACAGAATCTGGTCGCCTCTTGTTTCGACAATTGTGACCAACTCAGAAGGAATTTGGACGTGCGACTGGATCCGTTTGAAAGGTCTCGTCGAGGGCTTCTCCGTCATGTACTTGAACGCCCCAAACGGAGTTGATATGCATCTACTACGCCCGTTTGAAGACAGACTGCTCCGCCATGACCGAACCGGACTCCAACTCGTGGTAGACTTGGTTTCCAACTTATCTTGGCGTAGCGTTCCATCCTCGCTGATCAACACCATAATTCCTAAGTACAAGAACAACATTATTAGATAGTAACTCGCTCTTATGGGTATTCTCTTGTGTCGTAAGGAACGAGCCCACCTGATGATTTATTTGTCGTGCACGTGCCCTTGTTATTGGTCCTTGCACCGTAGGTGGTGGTAGAGTAGTGGACGCATCGGTAGGAGTGATGTCCTCATCATCCTCCCACATCGGCAAAGGGGACCTTTCGGACAACGCAGGCTCCACAGGCTTTGTGTTAGAGGATGATCAACCGACCTCCCAAGGTGGCCCAAAGGCCCAAAACCCGACGTCGGTCTCACCACCCTCGGCAATGTCTTGTATCAGCGAAGAGGGCCTTTCGACCAACGCAGACTCCACAGACTTAGTAGCGGGGAATGCTCCACTAACCTTTCAAGATGACTTGGAGGGTCCAAATCGGACACCGGCCTCCCTACCCTCGTTTTCACCGCCTCGCTCTGGTGTCTCAAAATTTTTCATCCCTGTGAAACCCCTATCCTCCAAGTATTTACCAGAAGAGCATCGCGCCAGTCCATGAACGTTGTTCCGACCGCCGGTCGCTACTTTACGGCGAAGCTCTCATCTTGCGGCTAAACCCATGTCAGGGCTACCAGTAGAGGAGAAGGCCAAGAAGCTCATCGCCAAGCGCCTTGAGCCGTGGTTTGATTCCCGTGCCAAGCCTAATGGCACCCTAGACCTGCTCTCCGGCCTCCCTCTTGCTGATCCCCCACAGACGACGTGGGCAGATCAATCGACAACCTTTGGTGCCACTTCTTCGATCAACCCACGTGGGTCCGATGCTTATTTGTCTCCCCAATGACATCACACATACTCAACTGGAATGTGAGAGGCCTCAATTCAGGTGCAAGGCGAAGTGTTCTTCGAAATCTCATCTCCTCATCTCGAGCATCGTTGGATTGCATCCAAGAAATGAAGTTGGACGTTGTGGATGCTCAGGTTGTGGTGGATTGCGCTGGTCGTTCCTTCGGGTCTCTTTTTGCCTGCCTCCCAGTTGTTGGAACAAGGGGAGGGATCCTTCTATTTGCGCATGAAGATTACTTTCAGATGGACGACATTGTTAGCACACCAAGGTGTCTCTCAGCAACCATCAAGTCAAAGTTGACAAGCATCTCCTGGCGCATCACGGTTGTCTATGGCTCACAGTCCACATCAAATAAAATTCTCTTTCTTTAAGAGATTGCTACTCATGCTTCGACTACTCTTCTCTGGCTCATCTTGGGAGACTTCAATCTTATCTACCAAGCCGTGGACAAAAGCAACTCCAACCTTAACCCGTTGCTTATGTATGCCTTTCGTTCAATGATCAGCAACCTTAAGCTAAAAGAAATTCACCTCTCGGGTCGTCGTTTCACTTAGAGCAACGAGCGGGCCAATC
Source organism: Raddia distichophylla (assembly GCA_005191435.1). Lineage (NCBI taxonomy): Eukaryota > Viridiplantae > Streptophyta > Magnoliopsida > Poales > Poaceae > Raddia > Raddia distichophylla. The sequence goes on along the minus strand of SPJY01037268.1, from coordinate 3,142,734 downwards.
CTACCCACACGAGGATAGATCGTGTCTTTTGCACTGCAGCCTGGGAGCTCCTCTTCCCAGAGACATACCTCAGAGCTTTACCATCGTTGGTTTCTGATCACACCCCTCTCCTCCCTTCGGCGACAATGGAGCATAGGCCCGCTAAATGTTTTCGCTTTGAAAACTATTGGCCACGAATCGAGGGCTTCTACAGGTAGTCCAGCAGGCTTGGAGTCGTCCAGTGGCTAACACAAACCCCTTCCGCAAACTTCACACCAAGCTCTCCCGTACTGCTAAGGCCCTCTCCAAATGGGCAAAGATCAAAGTGGAAAACTCCAGGGTTCTCCTCGCCAAAGTTCACAAGCTGATCCTCCTCTTCGATCGAGTTAGTGAGGCGCGCACTCTTTCGCCAATTGAAAGGGACCTTCACAGACGACTCAAAGACCACAGCTTGGGTCTCGCCGTGATTGAGAAAGCACGGATACGTCAACGGGCACGGGCCTAATGGGTCAAGTTGAGTGATGCAAACACGAGTTTTTTTTCACATTCGTGCCAATTCCCGAAGAAGAAAAAACTACATTCATTTCTTGGCCACGTCCGATGGGCCAGCCAGCTCCCACTCTGATAAGGAAAATGAATGTCACCGCTACTTTCTGGAGCATCTAGGTACCCCCTTGAATCGTGAGCTCTCCTTAGATTGGGAACACCTGGGCTACTTATCTCATGACTTGGATGATCTAGAGCTACCTTTCGAGGAAGAAGAGATAAAGCAAGTTGTTCTCTTCAGCCCAATAGATAAGGCGCCTGGCCCAGATGGCTTTACAGGCCTTTTCTTTCGTGTTTGTTGGGACGTGATTAAAGCAGATATCATCAATGCCTTCCACCACCTTTATGACCAAAACTCGGCCTCGTTAAATCTGCTCAACACAGCCAACATCGTCCTCTTGCAAAAGAAGGATCCCGGTCTGCAGCTAACAGACTTTCGCCCGATTAGTCTAATCCACAGCTACAGCAAACTATTGTCCAAACTCCTGACCAATAGACTGGCCCCTCATTTGGATAGCCTAGTCTCACGAAGCCAAAGTGCATTCATCAAAGGTTGTGCCATTCAAGACAACTTTCTGCACGTGAAGAATACCATTCAAGACCACCAACGCAGAAAGACCTCGGCTATCTTCCTCAAAATCGACTTCTCCAAGGCCTTCGACTCAGTCCATTGGGGCTATCTTCTAGAGGTTCTGCAGCGCCTGGGATTTGACCAACGATGGCGTAATTGGATCTCCTCCCTTCTAGGTTCAGCCTCCTCCTCCGTCCTTCTCAATGGCACTCCGGGTCCCCCTATTTATCACGCAAGAGGAGTTAGACAAGGGGATCCTATCTCACCCATGTTGTTCATTTTGACCATTGATCCTATCTAGCTGCTCTTTTTTCGGGCACAGGAAAATAATGTTTTCTCTGCTATCAACTCGAGGATGGTCTCCTTGTGAACATCCCTCTACGCTGATGACGCGGCCATCCTTATAAATCCCGTGCGCAGTGAAATTGAGGCGGCTATGAATATACTCGAAGGCTTTGGGAAGGCCTCCGGACTCCACACAAATCTTGCCAAGAATGCTGCCTACCCGATCCACTGTAGGTCGGAAGAGCTAGATGACATCTTAATGTCCTTCCCCTATAGGAGAGATTCATTCTCCTGCACCTATCTCAGACTTCCTCTTTACCAACGAAATCTCAAGAAGGTGCACTTTCTCCCCTTAATTCGAGAAAGTGCAAAAACGACTTCAAGAATGGAAGGGGAGCCTTTTGAGCAAGGCCAGTCGGCTTACGCTCGTCAACACTGCCCTCTCAGCTCTACCTACGTACTTCCTATCGACTTTCCCAATACCCAAGTGGGTTTCAAAAAGGTTGGACAAAATACGTCGAGCCTTTCTCTGGCGGGGAGAGGAGTCATCCAGTGGTGGACACTCACTTGTCAATTGGCCAACTGTGTGCCGACCAAAGAAGATGGGTGGGCTTGGCACCCTGGATCTTCAGAAATTTAGTGCAGCACTTCGTTTGCGATGGTTATGGTTTGAGTGGACTGACCCAAATAGGCCTTGGAATGGCTCTCCAATATCCTGCAGTGATCTTGACAGAGCGCTCTTTCGCGTGGCGACGCGCGTCACCGTACAAAATGGACAGAAGGCTAACTTTTGGCTGGACAACTGGTTGCAGGGGTCCGCACCGTGCAACATCGCGCCCCGCCTCTTCAACATCGCAAGAGAAAAGGATCATTCCGTTGCAAATTTGCTTCCTAATGATAAGTGGATAGGCATGGTGCGGCACCTCAACACGGTGGAGCAGCTTCAGGACTACCTCCACCTTTGGAGCCAATTTCGTGGTGTAACACTCACAGATGCAGCTGATGAGATTATTTGGACTCCAACCTCGGATGGTTAGTTCTCCACTAAGTCGGCCTATCATCTTCAATTTCTGGGCAGCACAGGATGGTCCCTCAAAGACACCATCTGGAAGGCACAAACAGAAAACAAATGCAAATTATTTGCCTGGTCTCTCACCCATGGACGCATTCATACGGCTGACGTTCTGGCTCGAAAAGGATGGTCACACCAGCCCATCTGTTCTTTATGCCAAAATAGTCCGAAAACCATTAACCATCTGACTCTCCATTATTCGTATTCTAAAGGAGTTTGGAATGAGATTCTCAATCAATACCCTCAAACGCCTAGATGGACAAACAATATGAGCTTCTGCGACTGGTGGATCACGGCCTCTTCCCAGACAGCCGACAAAATGGCCAAGAGGGTCCTGAATGATCTTATAGTCTACACTATTTGGAATCTTTGGAAGAAAAGAAATAGACGCATTTTCAGCATAAGAATCTTCCTTCTAGGACGCTGATTGATAGAATTTTGGAGGAGGTGAGGGGATGGAGCTTGGGGCTCCTTGCTACCCCAATGTAATTCCTTTTTGTTTTCCTAACGTGGCTAGGTCTTTGTATGAAATGGCAGAGCGTCTGCCCCGTTTGTTCAAAAAAAAATCTTTTGATAATTTTTTTTGAAAAGGCATGACAAATTTTCGAGCCGCAGGTTCTTAAAAGGAAAGGCCTAATCACTTGCCAACCCGCTCCGGCAGCGAAACACCATTTCCATATTCAAAAAGTACGTGAAGAACATAGACCTGGGCAATTCAAAACCAAGATCAAGATAGCTTGATTAGTCAAATGGGCTAGACCGATGGTGGCTAATCACCTAGACACAAACAAACAAACAAACAAACAAACAAACCTTCTTCTTTGAGACAGGATCCTTGGAGCTGCACAACCTTCTCCTTGCTCCCAGACATGGGGAGAAGATCCATCCATGCCACTAAAAAGAAAGCATCATTCTTTAAACAAAACCCAAATAAAAAACAATCCAATCCAATCGAAGCAGCAGCAGCAGCAGCAGGAGGAGGAGCAGGAGACATGCGCCCTCTCCTCCTCCTCCCACGCCCCCAACCACCACCCCCCACGTCGCCACTCCTCCTCCTCCTCCTCCTCGTCGTCGTCAACTCCCCAGGCGGCAGCATCACCATCACCATCGGCAGCGGCAGCGGCAGCGGCGGCCGGCAACTGCAACGGCGACCCACGATGGCGATGCGGATTTAGGAGAGGAATCGTTGCCGAGGGCAGCCTGAAAATCTTTTTTTTTAAAAAAAAATAAATCTTGTGCTGCTGTAATGTAATATTCTATGGCTGTCGCCTGATTGGATTAGAGGAGGAAGAGGGGGGCGTCCATTTGTGGCCTCGGCCGGCCTGCTTCCTGCCGCCTCCATGCCCGGCCCCATTGGATGAATTCGGTACGATCAGAATGCTTCTTGAATTCTCTTCTTCCTCCATGCATGCATTCTCCTCCTTGAGTCCTTTATGTCTTTGGCTTCTGATTTTATCTTGTCATTTTTCTCCTTGAGTCCATTCTGCCTTTGGTTTCTGATTTTATCCTGTGACCGATCTCCAAGTGCTGGTTTCATTGATTCCTGCAGCTAATTAATGTACTGTATATGTTCCATGGAGTGATCAGCTTCGTTGATGTGATACTCGTCTTCTTCCTTCTGCCCCCTCTCCTTGCAATCCCTCTCCTGTATGAGATAGGAACCTATCTATCTATCTTCTTCTCATTTTCTTGGAGGTTCCATTAGCATGACTGATTCAAAGGATGGATGCTAACTAGCTTCGTCAAGCATTGGACGATGGAATCTGAGCTCTTGATTCATTGCCTCTCTCTGCTTGGTGGCATCCAAGCTCTTTGATCTTGATGGACGAATAGTTTAACTTGCCCTTTTCTTGGAGCCTCAACCTCTCTTTTGGATGCTTCCAAAGCCGGAACGGCTGCCTTGGTCTCCTCCCTTCTCGGTTTCGGCGTGCGGTTGGAGACCAAGCCACTTAACTTGCGATGAACAGCAGCAGCAACAAAAAAGAAATCGCTAATGTTTTGTTTGTCCTGATGCACCAGTTTGGAATGCACAGTTCTTAACGCTATTTTTGGAACGCCATATAATATTAGCATTCCTTTGTTTAAAACTTTCTGCGTTTATGTCCAATTAATTACCATGTTTCCTAGAGCCTGCCTTCCTTGCCCTTCTGGTGGATGCTTCCAAAGAGCTGTCTATACAGCTCTTCGCTGTTCCATGACAGCCTTGGTTTGTGTTGGTGTTGGTTTATTCAGTTTGGAGATTTTAGCCCTAATTACCTCAAGGCAACCTGTCAACGACCATTTTCTTTCCTAACTTTGCTTCCCGTTTGGCCGTTTCATCTGCCCTTGATGCTTCTCCAAAGCAAAATCTGCACCCCAAAACCTACAAGATCTCCCCCTACCTTTCTAGGATGAAAAGCTTCTGTTCCTTGTTGTGTGTCTTGGGCTCTCGGCTTCTTCCTCCTGACGTCGACTATTTCCATTAGCGCGCGCCTAGCATTTTTTCCCCCTTCGGTAAGAATCGATCTTCTTTTATATAGCCGTTTTTTATCATGCAGAAAAATTATGATGTAGATTAGTACAATATATATATATGCTTGTTCTTGTGCAAAAGAGTGCGATTTCCTCTGATGGTCGTGTACATCTGCCCACTGTTTTTCTGCATTTGTTTCGTTCTCATCAGTCTGAATAAGTTTCAAAAACTTCAGTTTTTTTTATTGAGACGTGACCACGGCAGCAGCAGTAGTATGCCCCCATTTGGAACTTCCAGTAGCCATTTAAAATTTACGAGGTCAACGCTACTGTTCCATCAGATTGAATCATCACCAAAACAAAGTTTGCAGATTGATCCTTCTTAAAGAGAGGAGCTAGCATTCATGCTTCGTCACCGTCGATGCAGCAATTTGGTAAAAAAATGCTTTCATTTGGTGTCCTGAGTAGTACTCCTGACCAAATCAAGCTTAAACACTACTACAGTATTATGCCGTACTTTACAGCAAATTTTTTTTTCTTTCATTTACATGTTTTTGTCTTCTTGCTTGTTCCATGTTGTCTGATAATTAAGTTGATTTTTCTTTCAACTCCTCATATGTGTTGGAGGTCCTCAGAGATAGTTTTTTTTCGGTTTGTTTGGTGTTCTTGCTTGTTTTCAGTTAGGTCGGTCCTAAGTCATGTTTGTAAATGGGCAGTTGGTGCCTTTGCCCTTTCTCGTTGTAGCTTTGAATTGCTTTTTTTGGTGTCAATTTTTTTTATCTTAATACTACTCCCTCCGTTCTTTTTTATTTGACGCTTTTGACTTTTGAACATGTCTTTGACCATTCGTCTTATTCAGAAAATTTATGTAAATATCATTTATTTTATCGTGGTTTGTTTTATCAACAAAGGTACTTTAAACATGAATTTTCTTTGCATGTTTACACTAAAATTTTGAATAAGACGAATGGTCAAAGTTGTATTAAAAAGTCAAAAGCGTCAAATAAAAAAAACAGAGGGAGTATTTTCATAACAAGACTCTTTCTCAAAGTTTGGTTGAACACGGGAGCGTCTTGCCGCCTGACTTGCTCTAAAAACACTTGGACAGGAGTTAGATTAGCTCTCTCCATTGTTCATCAATTGCTGCTCATTTGGTGCTGAAAGTCTGAGAGAAAAGAAAAAACGAGCTTACATATGGACCAGAAAACAAGCACAAGGAAGAAGGTAACATCTTCTCTTTTCCATTAAGTGCAGTTTCAACAATTCAGATGATTGTTAGTCACTTGTGCTGCTCCCCTTCTGCAGTTTCTCTTTCCAAAAGTTCTTGGTAAGAAGGATAGTTTTTGATCATGCAGAAAAATTATGATGTAGATTAGTACAATATATATGCTTGTTCTTGTGCAAAAGAGTGCGATTTCCTCTGATGGTCCTGTACATCTGCCCACTGTTTTTTCTGCATTTGTTTCGTTCTCATCAGTCTGAATAAGTTTCAAAAACTTCAGTTTTTTTATTGAGACGTGACCACGGCAATAGCAGTAGTATGCCCCCATTTGGAACTTCCAGTAGCCATTTAAAATTTACGAGGTCAACGCAACTGTTCCATCAGATTGAATCATCAACAAAACAAAGTTTGCAGATTGCTCCTTGAGTTAGCATTCATGCTTCGTCAACGCGATGCAGCAATTTGGTAAAAAAAAAATGCTTTCATTTGGTGTCCTGACTAATCAAGCTTAAACACTATTATGCCGTACTTTTTTCCATGCTTGTTCCTTGTTGTCTGATAATTAAGTTGATTTTTCTTTCAACTCCTCATATGTGTTGGAGGTCTTCAGAGATAGATTTTTTTGGGTTTGTTTGGTGATTTTGCTTGTTTCCAGTTAGGTCAGTCCTAAGTCATGTTTGTAAATGGGCAGTTGGTGCCTTTGCCCTTTCTCGTTGTAGCTTTGAATTGCTTTTTTTGGTGTCAATTTTTTTTTTATCTTAATACTATTTTCATAACAAGACTCTTTCTCAAAGTTTGGTTGAACACGGGAGCACCTTGCCGCCTGACTTGCTCTAAAAACACCTGGACAGGAGTTAGATTAGCCCTCTCCATTGTTCACCAATTGCTGCTCATTTGGTGCTGAAAGTCTGAGAGAAAAGAAAAAACGAGCTTACAAATGGACCAGAAAACAATCACAAGGAAGAAGGTAACATCTTTTCCATTAAGTACAGTTTCAACAATTCAGATGATTGTTACTTGTTAGTCACTTGTGCTGCTCCCCTTCTGCAGTTTGTCTTTCCAAAAGTTCTTGGTAAGAAGGATAGGAATGCTTCGTCAAGACATAGTACTGAATGCTCAGTCAACACAACAGGTAGGCTGATGAGTTCAGAACATCCTTTTCACAGCAAAATCCCCTTCATCTATTTTTCAGGCAATTGATGAGAATAAGAACCTATTCCCCGTGTGACTGCAAAAGTGCAAAGTTTGAACTTGAGGTATAGTAGTTTTTGGGCATGCACGCTTCGCCTTAATTTGGGTGTGTGCATTTTCTGCAGTTGATTTCAAAGAGAGTCCAGTGCAGTCACCGGCTGCTTCCCGGCCAGCATCATCCTCATCCTTCTTCAAAAGTTTTTCCGGTATCTATCTATCCACTCCATGTTGTATGCTACTATTTTCACAGTCTTCATTCATTTCAAATTCCCATGTATCTAGTCTCTTTTCACTTCAGAATTGTAATTAAGCATATTTTCTGAATCAAACTTGTTTTTGAACGCAATGAATCAAACTTACGGCAAGTAGAAAGTAGAAGTCTAAAATTCAGTGGTTTCAATTCTCCTGCATCAACCACCAGTACCCACATCGAGGCATTCAGGTATGTATAACTTTCAGTACAATCACTAAATTTCCAAAAAAATTATTATGGACTGCTTACATTGCATGCCACAATTAACCTTGAATTTTCACTAGCGAAAAATTCAAATTCATATTCTCCTTTGGTTGCTCTGCTTTTCATAGGGTATTTGCAGCAACATGGAATGTTGCCGGAAAAACTCCAAACATGGAGTTGAATCTGAATGACTTCCTGCCATCTGATGACCACTCAGACATTTATGTTTTAGGGTATGTACAATTATTCCTTTAAAGAACATAGTATTGCTTATTGTTTTGCCTCATAATTTCCTTTCATTATCACCACAAATCCACAACGAATTCAGCACATTTCTTGTTCTTGGCCTACTTATTATGCAAATTAATGGCAGGTGTTTTGTGATGTTTATTTTGCATGTAGTGTACTATTCTTATGAAAACCGTCTTTCAACTAACACTTCCAGTTATTAACTGTGTTTTTTTAATTCAGAAAAAAACCAGATATAATTTCAACTTAATGATGCGAATTGTGAAGCACGGGAAAATTTTCTGCATAGCCCCTATATATCAAGTACAATATTCCTAGTTTCCATGTAAGGAAAGAAATTCTCTCTAAAATTCCATCGGAGGGAAGAGATGTGAAGACAGTTAATTTTCGACAAGAACATGTCTTTTCCACTCTCCCATGAATTTGCCAAGAGCACGGCGCCGTTGATCGCACACCAACATCTGTGCGCGACCAACCAAAAATTTCCAAAAGTCTTTACTTCTTTTGCAAAAAAAAACCCCAAAGGACCCAATTGCTTTTAGTTTGACATTTTGTGGGGTTTTTGTAAAAGACCAAGTGAGAGAGGTGGGGTTGCGTGGGATCTTGGTGCGCGACCAACAACCCGAGATAGGGCACGGAAATCCATAGGGAAGGTGAAACAGAAATTTGTTTCGACAAACATTTTAATAAAATTTTGAATTTGTCATATCATCCTGAACATTTTGGACAGAATTTAAGGACATTGAAATTTAAATGCACCTATTTATTAAATTCATTTTTACTGGACCCTACCAACAGGAGCGGTGACCGCTGGACAGTGGAGAGTAGACACCCGCGAAATTTAAATAGCTAAAGCCTTTGGCGCCATTGCCGCAATGCAGGTTCCAAGAAGTCGTCCCCCTCAACGCCGGCAACGTGCTCGTTATCGAGGACAACGAGCCGGCGGCGAGGTGGCTCGCGCTCATCAACCAGGCGCTCAACCGGCCGTCGGACGCCACCGCTGCCGAAGCCTCGGTGTCGGCGCCGGCGAGCTGCTCCTTCAGGCAGCTGTCCGCGGACACGGCGCCCTCCGCCGCCTCGCCGGCGTCGGCCCTCCACACGCCGAGCCGCGCGTCGTCGGCGACGGCGAGTCCCCTCGACCCGTCGCTGTTCCACAAGGCCTCCTTGCGAGAAGTCCGGCGCGCCGCCATCACCCGCGGCCGTCGGCTCAAGTCGTGCACCTGCCCGGTGGAGCGGCCGCGGCGGGCGTACCGGGCGCCGCCGTGCCTGGCGATGAGCTGTGGCGGCAAGGTCAAGCGCGCGGCCGAGAGCGACACGACGTCGGACGAGGAGGAGGAGGAGGACGTGGACGCCGTCGTCGACGACGGCGACGGCGACGACGAGTCCGACGTGGCTGTCGCCGGCGGCGGCCCCGCGGCGGCGAGCCTCGGGAGGTACTGCCTGGTGGCGTGCAAGCAGATGGTGGGGCTGTTCGTGACGGTGTGGGCGCGGCGGGAGCTGGTGCGGCACCTCGGCCATGTCCGCCTCCGCTGCGTCGGCCGCGGCATCATGGGCTACCTCGGCAACAAGGTCAGATCAACTTTCCGCCGCCGCCGGAGCCATTGCCGCCGCCCTGAGTCCCTGACCATCTGATCGAGTTCTTGATGCAGGGGTGCATATCGGTGAGCATGTCGCTGCACCAGACGAGCCTGTGCTTCGTGTGCAGCCACCTGGCCTCCGGCGAGAAGGAGGGCGACGAGCTCCGGAGGAACTCCGACGTGGTGGAGATCCTCAAGAACACGCAGTTCCGGCGGGTCTGCAAGCGCTCCGGCCGGAGGATCCCGGAGAGGATCCTCGACCACGAGTAAGCCACGCCACGCCACCAGATGCATTCATCGTGCTGCCATTCCGAACATGGAAGAAAGCTCCATTCATTTTTGTGTTTGTTTCAGCCGCGTGATCTGGTTGGGAGATCTGAACTACCGGATTGCTCTGAGCTACTCGGAGACGAAGATGCTTGTGGAGGCCAACGACTGGGGGGCGCTCTTCGAGAAGGATCAGGTTATGATCTTGTCTGAGAACGCGAAGAGATCCACATCAAACAGTTCGATTTGATCTGTGTTCATCGAGGCATGCATTAATTTCTGAACCGAAACAGCTCAAGACCGAAAGAGAGAGCGGGGTGTTCAAGGGGTGGAACGAGGGGAAGATCTTCTTCGCTCCGACCTACAAGTACTCGTGGAACTCCGACAGCTACGCCGGCGAGGGCACCACGTCGAAGAAGAAGAGGAGAACGCCGGCATGGTAAAAACAAAGACCTTTCTGATCTGATTCGTGGTTCGGTTCGATTTAGTTTTGTTGAGTCAAAAGTTTAGGCTCTTTACGAAGAGGCACGAGAAGGTTGAAAAATTATTAAATTTTTTGAAAAAATCTTTTGCAAAAAAACTTACAAATTTTTGAAAAATGTTGTGACGAATGGTCTATACAAAATGATAAATTTTGATTTAGCCGAACAAAGCAAATCAAACCGCGAATGAAAAAGGGTGAAAATCGCCTCCAAAACATTTGAGCGGAAGGACAGTTTCAGAAGGAAAAAAAGGAAAAAGTGCCGGTTTGGTCCCTTAACTATATCCGTCGAACCACTTTGGTCCCCGAACAGCAATACCGGACTTGTCAGGTTCTTAAACTCTCAAAACCGGACTTGCTAGTCCTTTGACCAGTTAAAACGATGGTTTTAGGCGGAGTGGCAACTTACGTGGCAAATCTGGCATACTTTTGCCGATGTAGCAACCATGTGGTAACGATGTGGCAGCCCAAATGGCGTCTACGCAAAAGAAATATGCCACATCAGCGTCAGTGAAAACCTTAAAACCACCGTTTTGACCGGTCAAAGGACTAGTCAAGTCCGGTTTTAAGAGTTTAAGGACCTAATAAGTCCGGTATTGTGTTCGGGGACCAAAATGGTCCGACGGGTATAATTGGAGGACCAAATTGGCACTTTTTCAAAAAAAAAAAAACACACACACACATTCTGTACAGAAACTTCATCCTCCTAAAACTGCTGCATTTCATCTCCAACTAAGAACAAAACATCAAAATCTTTGGGCAGGTGCGACCGCATCCTCTGGCACGGCGAAGGCATAGTGCAGCTGTCCTACATCCGCGGCGAGTCCAAGTTCTCCGACCACCGTCCCGTGTGCGGCGTGTTCATCGTCGAGGTCGCCGTTCTTGACACCAGGATCGCCAAGGTCGCCGACATGAGAGTCGGCGCGGAGGAGCTCCTCCCGCGAAGCGGCGGCTCTATTTCCCGGTAGGGAGATCAAAGGGGGTGCGTTGCGTATGTGCAGATTGCAATGCTAATTCAGTCAAATTCATCTCAAATTTTGCAATCCTCACCTGGAGCAGCACTGACATATAGAGAATGAGCACACCACTGAGAATTAGGATATATGTATACGCATATGCATGCATGAGAGGCAAATGTGCCATATGTGTTCTTCGCTGGAACGCTTTCAATTTCATTCTGATAGATTTTATCTGTTGTGTTCATTCGGTTCTTCAAAATCTGGAGCTGTATGCTTGAGTATCTAAAAGTATGCATCTTTTGAACCACCAAAGGTTCCAATTTTGGACCAGATCAAGATCAACGGAGTGTTATCTGGTTTGTACTGTTTTTTTTTGTTTGAGGAAAAGGCAGGAGAACTACCTTGTATAAATTCAATAAGAAAGTTACAAGATTAAAATTTAGGGGGAGGTTTAGTCGCATTTCCCCGGACACGCACTACAAGTGAGCTAACTTATTACAAAATGAGCGCCTGCCACCCTCCAAAGGTGCAGGACCTCCATAAGCAAGTCAAAGAAGATCATCTGTTCTGGTTTGTACTGTTGTAAGTTGTAACATGCAATGCAACAAAAGGCCCAAGTCCCCAACTTACTTTCTTTTCCCCCCTTTTCACTCTCTCTCTTTTAATGTATATATCGCATCAGAAAAATATCAGCAGGTGTAACTTCAGAACAAACATCAGCAGGTGTAACTTCAGTAACAAAAAAGCTTTCAAAAGGTCTACACAGTTCAGAATAATTGAATAAGAATATGTATAATGCATATTCGCATAGTAGCCTCGCTGGATTAAGTGTTCATCTTACGCATGGATGCACCTGCTCAAACTAGTTTAAGTGCTCCTGCTCTGAGAATCAACGCTTCTCATCCCTTTCTCTCGGCATTCCGTGCTGCAAAAGGCACTCTCTCCCCTACAACGTCAAAGAAAATAACATGAGGCTAGACAAAAGAATGCATGCATTTGCAAAACAGATAAAGAGTTCCTTTACCCCAAAAAAAAATCAAATTTACTTAAACATCAAAGCATAAGTATTAGAATTGGCTATTGAGAGAACATAAGATCAATTCAGTAGCTTCCAAGAAGTCAAGATCAAGACCAAGATAATACTGGGAAAGGTACCTGTAGATGTAGATGTCAGTCCCAGGGCCAAGTGCACGGCTGCAAGTGCCACAGAAGTGCAGAAAACGCAGGGGTTGCACCTGCGAGGTTGCAGCTGCAGACGGCCATGAATTAACGCAGATGCGTGTCTCTGCTCCATCGTGTGTGTCATCCTCCCTGACACTGCCCGTCTCTGCTGTCCGAGCTCGCTTCTGGGGCATCCATGGCGTGCTGGTCATCCTCGGTGGCTGGACCTGCACTATTAGGGAAAGTTTGCTGCTTTGTTAGGGAAAGTCTATGTGCTTCTCCCTCTATATATTCTTGTTTGGGAGAGACCATTTTCTGTGCATGAGGTGAGAGATTGATGTTTGTGCATGCTGTTCATTCTTCTTTAACGTTGGCACCCCTTTTCCTCCTCAAGTGAAAGAGGACATGGTAGGTGGGCAGCCATTTCTGCAGGTTCATCGATGACCAAAAAACGTTCAGAAGCTCTAAATGCACATTCTATAACACTATTTATTAGACACTATATCCATCTTACTAAAATTCTTTCATATTTTACACTACGCTTTTAAAAATTTCTTCCCTCCACCTGACACACTATCCCTACACACTTTATTTTACAGCTTCCCCTGCAGATGCTTACTGGGTCTCAAGCACATCACAAGGTATAGTGCTGGTCAATTATACTACTTACTGAAGAACTCGGGATTATGCCATGCTTGGAAACTGTTTGGGACTAATTGCAACTGTATAGTGATATGCAAGTTAAGCAGTAGTTAGCAATGGAATGCAAGACGAGGTTTGTACTGCTAACTAACAGTGTCTTAAACAGTTAAAACTCTTGATTGCCATCAAATATATGTTGTGCATATCACTAAATACTCCTTAAGCTCCAATTTTCAGAGCATATGTGCCGATTAGCAAATTTTCGTGAGGATAGGATTACCTACCTATACATTACTATGCCTGGGCCAACAAATAGTTACAGTCTGGTGTGTTCTGTTATTGTTAATGTTTTCTTTGTGGCGGAGAACTTATTTTGGGTACAGATGTTAGATTGACGTGACCATCTATGCCATGTTTTGTTGGTTGGTAATTTGTATCATTCCAATAATTGAGAAAATGTGATGTTCTTTTCAGCAGAGAAGAGAAAGTTAATGGTTCTCTATCAACAAATAATTCCATTTGTCTGGACATCTGACCATACTGAGTCTGAGTTGTTAAAATTGAGATCCCAGTAGCAGAATTGTATTATTTTACTATCCTACGACACCAATACAACTCACATCGCATTCTGAGATTACCTGATATAATCATGGCAGAATTATGATCCTAGACGTAGAATCACGGTAGGGTCCTATAGGACATGCCATCTTACATCAAATCAAATGAAAACCAATACAATCAACTGAATCCCAAGCTCTTCATATCAGCAAGGCATTGCATGTCTTTTGACATTGAAATGGAACTTGCAAGGAAAGAGTAAAAGGGTGAAAGCAATTTGTCTGTTAAATTATTCGACTTCCTCTAAACAAGTGTATTAGAAATCCAGTGGCATCCCAAACATATCATTGATCTCTGCCATGACATCGCGGGTGGTAATGGTGGGCTCAAACAGATCACTATGGGATCCAAATTTGTGGGAATTGCTCGGTTTAGTTTGGGCAGCACAGTTCTTTTTTGGGTCATCATCAGCTAATATGGAGAAAGAAGATAATGAGGCCTCTTTTCTCTCTGACAGTGCATTGGTTTTCTTACTATATGTTTTTTCACTCTTCAAGTTCAGTGGCTCCCCAAACATGCTGTTTATGTCATCCATAGCCTCCTTTAGATTGACAGTTGGATCAACCAACCCATGGTGGCATGCATTTTCCACTTTAGGCTCGCCAACAACAGCAGATCCAACAAACCTATGAATGATTGTGTCTTCTTGAAGTCCAGAAATTACAGGACGAGAACCTTCATAATATCTTGTTTCTGAATCAGCTTGTTCTGGCTGGAGCAAAGAGTCCTTATCATGAGTATGGTGCACATTTCTGGAATTTGTATTAACACCATCGTTGGTTTTTCCGCATTGCATGTCTTCATCATCAGCCAATGTTGCAAATCCTCCCACATATGGCTGCTGGAGATTACCATTACCTTGTTGCCTTGATGAAGCGCATAATGGTCTCGTGGGGCACCTAATTTTCTGGTGGCACATGGCATTTTGATCATTGCCATTAGGCTCATTTTCATCAACAAAGATTTCAAATCCACTTGTTTTCTGATTTAACTTCCTGCTTTCCTTATTAATGTTCCCGTTTTGGCCTGTGTTTTGGTTGCTACCACTAGGACCATCCTTGTCAACAAATATCTGAAATGCATTTGCCTGTTGACTGAAGTTTGGATGATCTGACTTCATGTTTTTGTCATGGAGAGTGTTTGAATCATTATAGTTAGGTTCGTCTTCATCAACAAATATTTCAAATGAACTTGCTTTCTGATTATACTTTGGTTGGTCCTGCTTAGAGCGTCTCTTCAGGATTGTCTCCGGTTCCAGTGGCTCTAGAAACATGTTGTTGATAGCATCCATAGCTTCCTTGGTGTTTATAGTTGGTTCAACAAGGCCATGATGGCAAGCATCTTCAGTTTCTGACTTCCCAACCAAGGCAGAGCCCACAAATCGTACAACTACAGTATCATCACTATTACATCGTAGCAAATTCTTGTTGTCTCCTGAGGTACCTCTGGATAGTACACCAGCTTTAGCAGGTCCTATTGGAGGATAACGACACAATGAAGGATTTGAACTGCTTCCTGATTTTTGCATTTGATTGGACTTCAGTTTTGTACTATTTCTGCTTTCACCTGCAGCATATTCCAAATAACAGTTAATGTACCACTTAAGGAGGCTATTATCTGTGCTATGCGTGTGTCAGTTGAGAGCTAATAGCCTCATAGTAACAATCTAAAAGAATGATAGTTTTAAGTGTTAAAAGGAACCTATTAAGGTTTGAAGTTTGAATAACAACCTTTTATAGCCAAATGGATAGTAAGCTTTGAATAGAAAAAAAACTTGACAAAGGCAATATTAGTTACAAAAGAAAAGATTGATTTGTGCAGCCCACAAAATCCCTCCTTTCCTTGCGCATACCTTCAATTTGTTTCATGTGTGTAGCGAATGGCCCACATTTTTTAGGCATTCTTTCCTGCAGCTGAAGTGCATATGCTAAAAAGTGATTATACAAACCCAATATTTGCCAATCTATAATGAAGTAATACACAAAACAAGAGATGTACCTTATCTTTCCTCCTTTTGTATAGTTCCATCCGATGCAAAAACTTCTCATGTGATTTGTGCAACTCCTCGATGGGCTCTGCAAGGCTATTGAACCTTCAGTTAGTATCAAGCTGTACTTTCAGAACAACTGTATGTTTCTTGCAAGCTGTACTAGAAGGATATCTGATCTAATGTGAGCATATTTACATAAAAGCCACTGCCATCAATAAAAAAATTATCCTCAGGAATTCAGATTGAATAGATGCTAAAGCATTGTTGTTGTATTACCAATTTGCTGTAGGTGCACCTAAGATAAGCCCATTGAAAGTCGAGGTATATTTTTGGTGTATCATAATATATCAGACATAGCTAACTGAACTTAAATTCAGGCAGTAACAAAATACTGTACTATAGGAAAAAACGATAGTGTCAGTGACAACGATGAGGCAAGAGTTTACTTCTGTATTCCCAAACGGTACATCTTATCCGCCTCTTCAAGCCTCTTGTGCTTTTCATGATATAGTGCATAAGCCATGTAAAATGCAGCTCTCTTGTGGCCTATTCTGCTCCTGTCCATCTTCTTGAGCAATGGCTTTGCGTCCTTCACATAGTCCATCTGGAACATTAACAAAAATGGAACCCAAAATCATAACAAGACCTTCCATTCCAAGAAAACATTGTTTTATCACAAAGAGCTTGAAAGCCTAATGGAGTTCACTGTAGCTAAGCCATTTCCTGATAACCAAACAGAAGAGCCTTGTGCCAACAAAATCATATACTCCCTCCACTGGAAATTATAAGGCATATAAGGCTTGCATGCAGTCTTAATGAGGTGTTTCCTACTATACCCTATTTATTCTTTCCAACCACCTGCATTCATTCATTAGCACAATAGCACCCATACAAAGTATTCTCTCTTATGTTTTCAAGGCAATTATACAAGGGGGCATGTAGGTCATTTCCACTCACTATTTTCTCGAATTCTTCACTACCTTAATCCTTGTACAAAGTCCTAATCCACAATTTCCAACGGAGGGAGTATAATGCCCCCCTACAATTTAAAACGACAGAATTTTTCTGCTTTGCACACTAAAGCCGAGGTTGAGTGAAAGCAAAATTCAGTGGCACTCCCAGTGTCTAACATGAGTAAACAAACAGTACCACTATGACATCACTATTCACTACTATATGGTACTAAAATCTCGATGAAAACAGTGAAAGGTTTAACATGGCACCACGAAGATCTCGAAACCCAGCAGCATCCGTCAAATCGATCTCAGCATACAAGTGCAACCAAACACTAATCAGCCAATGAGACTGAAACGAGCTGCACATGGAGTGGAACCAGTAGCAAGAGCAGGTGGCTCACGAGCTGGATCCAGACGCGGAGGTAGCGCGGGTCGTCGCGGTAGCGGGCGTCGTCCTGGAACTCCTGGGCGCACTTCTGCAGGAACCTGGGCAGCTTCTCCCGCAGCGTCGCCGGCGGCAGCGCCGCCTCCATCCTCCGCATCCCCCTGGCAAGCAAGCGCGCCGGTGGGAACCCATCAAGGAAGCCGCGGGGAGGAGGAGGAGGAGAGGGGCGCGGTGGCGGCGGCCGAGGCGGTGAGAGTGGCGGCGTACCGGAGCCACGGGCGGAGGGGGTCCGGGCCGGAGTAGCGCCTGATGTCGCCCACCACCGACGACAGGAGGTCCCTCTCCTTCTCCTTCCCCTCGTCGGCGCCGCCGCCGCCGCCATCGCCGGCGCGCGGCTGCTCGGCGGCCATGGGCGAGGGGAGGTGCGAGTGGGCCATCGGTTAATGGGCCGCCTCCTCCCATTTGAAATCTCGCACGCGCCCATTGCCGCCGTGCGTGCGGTGGGCCCACGTCTCGTATTTGACTGTGGCGTAGGCCCACCTGTCAGGCTTCTTATGCGAAAGGCTCTTTTGCTCAAAATTTGCCCAAAAATCTGAACTTCGAAAGTCGAAACCTTCGTGACACAACAAATCTGCATGTCAAGACCTTTGTGATCGGCTTGTGTTAGTTCAACTCTTTTAATTTAATTTAATTTAATTTATTATTTAGTTTTTCAAGCTGGATTTGAGTGCCAGGTTTTCTATTTATGACTTGTTTTTAGAGATCTTTTAGGCACACATTCGAGATAGAAAAATGATGGATTAAAAAATAAACAAATAAGAAGATAAGTAAAATAAGTTAAATAAAATGTTTTGGCTGTTGACAAATTTTCCCACTTTGACAAATGAGTTCAACGTCATGAGGAAATTGGTTCAAGAATACAGCGCCTTCTAATCGAAAACTCAAAAACACTTTTTTAAAAAAAAAATTGAAACAGCTTTTGAAGACACTTTGGGAAGCTCTTGAATGTTAAGTTATCAGCAAAGGGGCAAACCAGATTAACTCAAGAAAACACCCCCATAAGATCGATCGTGTACTGAGGAATTAACGTAGTAAAAAAAATACTGCTCACCAGCCAAACGTAGCAGCCGTCACGGCATTGTATTAACCTTGGTACTGCTATGAAATGGACGAGGATTTTTTATCCTATAATCCGCACATAGGAGAAATGGAAGGGAAAAATATCACCATGGCTGCTCAAGGTTTGTTCAAACAACACAGCAACCACACAAACAAAATGTTGATGCAACCAGAAGGTCATTTTTGTATGCAATGATCAGAACTATGATGCTAACAAGACACAATCATGCACTGTAACATCCTCCCAAATTTGCTTAGAGCCCACCTATGAGAATGGCAGATGCATGCATAGCAGCATCCTTGCTCCATGTGCTATGTTTGGGTCCATTCGGCATTCGGCATTATATGCCAACTCAACAGGTCGGGGTATTACACGCACTTCTCACCAAAAAGATCTTGGAGATCAATTATATCGGCGAGGACTCCAGCAGCTGTGGTGTCGTTGCCAGCTCCAGCGCCCTGAATAACCAGAGGAGAGCTCTCGTAACATCTGCTGTATATCTCCACCTGGCCAGGAAGCAATGCATTTGTAAAATTCACATTGGTAATAGTTGAATCCTAGAAGTTTTTTTATAAAAAAAATGTGTCAGAACTGCAAAAATTAGCTATCATCAGGTAAAGAAAATCAGTAAAAGGTAATAATTTGGTCGTAGCAGTATCTTGACTACAAGTGTTAACAAGGGTACAAGACACTTCCACCGAATTACTACCTGCGAATTTTGGTGTATAACAATAAACAAACTAAGAAAGAGCAATGTAAAAAAAAAGGATGAGCATTGATACCACATTGTCGCTTCCTCTCAATCTCCCCAGTGGAGAATCTTTTGGGAGCTCTTGAAGGCCCACTTGGCACCTGCAAAATGGGGATGTTAGCACAGAAAGATTGAACTTGCCCTTGCACCATGCATGATACAAGCATTTGAAAGGTAAACGACAAACAATAAACATGTTAGACAATTGAAGACCGTAAGACCAAAATATCTTGCTTTATTTCTTCCAGACAGCAGCATTTTTAGTGAACCTAATTTATTTTTTTTATTTGGAAAAGTAACCATAACAATAAATCAAGAAGCAGACTCAGAAAATAGATTGGAGGCTTCGATGACAGCAATTTGTTGAACTTGTAAAAACACTAATTCAGGTGAAGCAAAGCAACATGGGTTAATGGTGCAGATGGATATTGTACAATACCACCATAATGAGCAGAACACATACCCAGTGCTTTCAATCACACAGACATAGCGAAGAACATTTCCTCTCAAAGATGCTGCCTTCACTCTTTCTTCAATGTTTTTGTCAAGTTGTACTAATCCACTTTCAAGGAAATCCTTTGTGGACATTGTGTCAGGTCCTAATTCATGAGGATATAAACTCTCAACCTAAAGAAACACAATATCAGATTTACAATCTTGCTGAAATGTAGGGTAATATATTAATGCTGTAGCTCTGCATAATGGTGAGGGTTTCAAAATAAGATATAATGGTCAGGGTTTAGGTTTGGAGGGTATTCAATCTTTACCACAGTAACAACATATGTCGGTGTCTATTGATTTCTCAGTAAGCCAGAAAGCAAGTTCAATTTTGTAAAAGATCTTCAGTAACCTGAGAATGAACTACTGTGTGCTGAATGTATTAATTGAGCAGTCCAGATTCATAGCATCCCAAAGTGCAAAGACAGCATAGCAGAAGAACTAAGAAAACATGGCTTGAAGTAATCTTGTAAATGAACATTATGAAAACTATCCACAAGTTGAAAGATATGAACATGAATTATTTCACCTGCAACCTACTCGATTTTGGTCGAACAGCTAGAGTGGCAGCAACACAACACACACTCGATTTAAATTTCATCTATAACCAACAATAGCGAAAAGCCTAGAACATTACCCATGGACAAAAGAATGATACCTACACACAAAAAAAACAATAAAAAAGAAGTCACAAGTTGTTTACAGCACTAAAGAAAGGCATACGTTGATATTCTCCATGCTGATCTGTTGCCCCAGAAGCCTAGCTAGGATCAATGCCTGCATGCAAACATGAATTTGTTATTACTGAGTCAACTGACTACATGAATAAGAAAGAATAAAACGAAATGTCTGAAACAAATCTCAGCTACATGTTTGAAAAAAAAAAGTTCATATTATAATTTGATACAAAAATGTATAATATTAAACTTCAAATATGACCAGTTAGTAGCAATTAGCAAAGGCCTTCCTGGACAACAGAAAATTATGTTTGTAATAATGATTGTGCCATGGAATAGGTAACATTCACTTAAGAGGAGGCAAAGAAAAAGGTGACAACTTTATGTAAATATTGATGAGTAACATACACCTCAAATGAAATTATGGAAAATTGTGAGGTACCCAACCTTTCTAGCCACATCCATCCCACCGAGATCATCACGTGGATCTTGCAAAATTAAACAGTTTAGTAAGTGCATCTTGTCAAGCAGGTAACCAAAGTAGATACTTTATATACTGTATTATTTAGGGTTAGGAGTATTAGTATCAAGAAAAGGGCAAGGTAGAACGCAGGCAAAACTTATTCTAGTGTTATTTCGAAAATAGTTATTTTTAAAACCTGGTTCTGTATAACCAAGAGACTTGGCTGTTTTTACAACTTCACTGAATCTCTTTCCATCCTCCAGCTCACTCATCACATATCCAAGTGTACCTATTATGCCATATCCATATGAAGGGAAAACTGTATTAATTGCTTTTCTAGAAAAACAAAAAAAAACA
The DNA here is from genome assembly GCA_005191435.1 of Raddia distichophylla. NCBI lineage: Eukaryota > Viridiplantae > Streptophyta > Magnoliopsida > Poales > Poaceae > Raddia > Raddia distichophylla. The sequence goes on along the minus strand of SPJY01037268.1, from coordinate 3,121,809 downwards.
ATATGAATAGGCTAATAACTGTATACCACTCAGACTGCCAACGATACGAGAAATTGGGTCGCCAGATGCAATAATACGGGTTACAGACGCTATTACAGGTAAACCTGCTCCAACCTGGAGCAAGAATCGCACATACAAATCACCAGGGATCCTTAGCAAAGTGAAAACAACATAAAGCAAAACAAACTGCTGAAATTGCACTATTTTAAATAATATGGTATGGCCTGATTCTTATCATGTACACAAGTTATCTTTTCATGTTAAGAAAATAATGCTGAAATGAAATTCAAGCACAAGTTAACCCACACACTTTGTTAACACTTAGATGGTGTAAATTGCAATGATATGGTTGTATTATGTTATAATAATAATATCCAATGTACCAAGGAGTGCTAATAAAAAAGATGTTCCTAATATGAACACATAAAACAAGTCAATAACTAACTCCAAACATAGTCAGCAGCAAAATGTACATGCATCAAGTAAACAGATAAAATACTACTAGAAGCATAAGCATACAGTAGATTCAAATCTTATCCGACGGAAGTTGGAGACCAACTTTTCAAAATCCTCCTGCAAGAGAAATGATCATGTGGCAATCAGATAACCACTATCATAGATATTAGAGGAAAATGATGTGATATTGACACCAGGAAAGACTATTTTCAGAGAAGAGGAGTCAAGATGCCAATCATGGCATTACATAGGCACCCGTAAGAGGTTTCTTGTTTGCCAATACGATGCAGCATCCATGATTCACAGCATCCTTTAACAGACCAACAGTATCGTAAGTTGCAGAACAATCAACTAGTACCAGACCTACAAGTAGGAGTGCAACGCAACACAAATGGTGAGGAAGATATGCACACTAAAAAACAGGAAATACAGGTGACTTTATCTCATTCAATGTTTTACTCTTAACTGAAATTAAACTTAGAAAACAGCAAGAATATTATGTTGTTTAAACAGAACGTGTAAATGCCTGTGATGGATCGAGCAAAGCGGTACAAACCGGTTGTTCTTCCAAGCAGAGCAGCAGTGTCGGTGACTTTCCCCCTAGCTGCGGGATTCTTGAACAGCTGACAATGCCCTGAAATCGAACGCATATAGAAACAAATGTGACTGTCTGATGCTTCTGCTGTCCCTAAAATCCAAGCACTCGGCTGCAGGCTGCAGACGGATCTCCCTAAGATAAAAAAAAAATGCGAAATTTATCGGCGCACCTCGAGGAAGCAGGGAGGACAGGGGCGAGCCGGCGGACTTGGCGGCGCAGAGGTCGGCGAGGAGCGCGTCGTCGAGGCCGCTGGTGCGGACGTCGTCGGCGACGAGCAGCGAGGAGCTGTCGGCGACGCCCACCACCCGTACGGCGACGCCCTGTCACTCATCCGCGGGAAGTATCAGTGATCAGGGGAGGCGCCGCCCACTCGGGGAGGGGAGGGGAGGGGAGCGGTGACCTGGCTGGCGTGGAGAGGGCGGCATGAGGCGATGTGGCGGAGGAGGTGCCTGCCGACGCCGCCGCAGCCGAGGAGCACCACCGGAAGGACCGACCTCGGCGGCGGCGGCATTTGCACCCTTGGATTCGTCCGGAGAAGGGATTCCGGGAAGGGAAGGGGAGCAGGGAGCAGGGAGCAGTGAGCAGTGAGCACTGCAGTGAGGACTGAGGAGGCAGCAGTTGAGGACATGCCCACGGGCCGGCAAGGCCCGGCCCACTCTTGGCCCGTTAGCCCATTGAGACAACACATTGGAGCCCTGCATGAAGAGCTCCAAGGTGTGGATCGACCGTCTCTCGTCCTCCTCTCCTCTCTTCCATGCTCTATCTTTCCCGTCTTTTTTGAATGGTTCTGATGAACATGATGGGGTCTATCGGATTTAGAGAAGACGATTGGATTTGACAAGAAGATGGTCGGATTTAGGAGGAAGATGAATAAATTTAGGGGAAAAGGTTATCCTTAAATTTTGGTTTGAAACATCGTCGTACATGTAGCGCAACATCTCATTTGCTTTTTCAAAACACTTTTTTCCCAATGTTGTGGTGCTTTCATTCCATTATTGCATTGTTTTATTTCAAATGTTGTAGTGCTCTATTTTCATATGTTGTAGCGGTTACTTTTCAATGTTGCGGTGATGTAATTTAAATGTTGCAGCATCTACTTTTCAATTCTACCTACTAAAACATTTGGGTGTCTATTGTAACATTTGATTATATCCACTGAAACATTTGAGTTTACATGTTACAAAAATTTGATTCTACCGCATTGAAACATTTTGATTTTGTCTGGTGTAATATTTGATTCTCCTCATTGAAACATTTGGGTGGTGTGTCTAGTGCAACAATTGGTTCTACCCACTGAAACATTTGGGTTTTCCTATTAAAACATTTGGGCTTGTCTATTGCAACATTTTGGATCTGTCCACTACAATATTTAGGTTTGCCTATTGCAATATTTTGATTTTGCTCGCTGCCACATTTTTATTTAATTTACTGCAATACCTTTTGATTTTGTGCAACATTTTGGTTGAAAAGTACTACAACATTTTTGAACTAATTGCAACAGCGTTCGACTTTTAAATTTTTTGATCGGATGTTCGATCCATAGTTAATAAAGAATTAATAATTTTGGTAAAGTATATAGAACTCAAAAACTACGGATTTAAAATTAAAGGAATATGGTGTGTGCAGGAGGCAACTAATGTACATGATATCGTCGAGAACTGCTCTAACGAGATAGAGGGATATATATCACACAAGTACCCGTGCTACCTAGTCTATGATCAAAATAGTTGGTCAGTTTATGTTCAATACTATGATCAACATACGTGAACAATCTCATCTTATAGAGCGTGTGAACTTAACCTCATGGTAATGCTTTGTTAGTCAAGGAGTATGGTGGACAAGACACAAGGAAGAAGATTAATAAGTCACAAGGGAGATGTCCTATCGGCATGCACAAATCGGTCTCAGCGAACCAAGAGGGTTTAGGGACTAGTGGGGTGAAGCATCCTCGAGGATGGCGAGCAGAGAGGTCAAGCAAGCCTTCCGTAGGCTCGTTATCTAGATCGACATCATCTGAAACATCTGAAAAGAGAGAAATAGACACATCTTTCAGACCATCGCCCTTCCTCCTAACTCGATTGTTTGTAAAGTGGCAGAGGACGTGCAGGGCTGGAGCCATAGGCTCCATCTTGTTTGGTGATTTAACAAAGGTCAGTCTAGCTACCTTATGATGGCCATAGGCGGCCACAGTCTCTTTTGCTATATATATATATTTTTTAAAAAAATGACAGAGCGTATATTCATTCGTTTCAAAAAAATTTCGAGAGCTCACAAAGTAGCTTCGAGAGTACGATCGTCTTCACCTGACTTGTTTTTTTAAAAGCTTTTAGATGCGTATCCTAGATTAAAGAAGGGTTGAAAATACTAAATTATTTGTGTTTCCGAAACCAGAGATAAACAATTTTTTTTTTGTCTAAAAACGAGTAATACGAACTACGAAGAGACTCTTCAAGTCGCTGTGGATGCTCTTAAAGTAAGCAAATAGGTACTCAACGTAGAACCAGATTAACTTTGATGGCCGAATAGTGTTACGCCAAGTTGAAGCTTCTGCATTTTTCTTGGGGAGTGCAAGAATTCCTCTTTTTCACCAAGCCTACAAGAAATTTCTCTTGAGCTGAAAGCCTACAAGAAATTTAGCCTCTTTACAGAAGTGACATGAGGCAAAGAAGTATATCCAAGATGGAGATCTCAAAACTTCCTTGGATATCTCACACAGACAAGGCACACACACACATATGGACTCAATTGCACACACTGATCATTTTTGGAGGGCAGGAGGCATTCTTTGCTTGAGCTATTCCCTCCTCCCTGCCTGCAAAATCATTCAGCTTATCATCTATCTCAAACAAACTTTCTGCCATGCCTGCACCATCCTTGCTGCCTTCCTCCACTGCAGAGCAACCTTCGAATAGGCACCCGATGTTGCCGTCGACCTCAAAGGCTGCATCATTGAACCATTCACTCAGATTCATCGAGCTACTGATGTTAGCTCCAGTCATGCTATCCAGTTCATAATCCATGCAAAGGCTCCATAGGTTCTCTTCGATGCCGTCGTCAACTGATACGGGCTTGTTGGCGTCTTCGGCATTGCCATCAGCTGCAAGCACCTCACTGATGATGCCTTCAGTGCCGTCATCCACTGCAAGGGGCTTGTCGAAGTCTTCAGTGTTGTCATCAGCTGCAAGCGGCTCGCTTATATATTCGGTGGTGTCATCATCAGGTGTCTTCTCTTCACTGGGATTGAGATCTTGGAGTGCATTGTCGTTTCGTTCATGTTGGTATTCTTCTTGCAGTGCTAGATCCACCTGGGGCTCCTGCTGCAGTTGTGCCAGTAACTGCGGCTGGTCCAGATAGCAGCTAATGTCGAAGTTGGTTACAGCATTGGCACCTCGGTATTCGATGGCGGCAAGATCATAGGCCTTGGCTGCCTCCTCTTGCGTATCTGAAAAACAAAGGAACATATTACTAAGCTCTTTTGGATGAGAACTGATTATTTGGCAAGACAATACAATACACTTGTCATTGGGTAAAATAAAAAATTTCGAATGACATTAGCCTCAGCAATATTTTGGGAAATTACTTCACACTGCAAAAAAATCGCAAGTGATGTTTATGCAGTGTTGCCGATTGTATCCCTTTTACTACTAAGTATGGTGTGCAAGTTCAATTCTTGTGTGATACAGGTGTTCATTTACAATATATGTGAAACGGGAGATGTTGAATTGCACATCCTAGTATGGATAGATAGTGATGCTATTTGCTCCTTTTCTGAAATGTTCATTATTTTTATTTTTTTAAAAAAAAACATTTAGATGTGGCACGAGACACGTGTGTGACTGTGTGCCCCTTGCCACATCTGCGCTACGTCGATGACTGTTGGGGTATACTTTTGCAAAATTTCAAAAAACTATATTTTGTTTTGTTTTTTATTCAAATTTTTTTTTGAACAAAGGGCAGGAGAGCTGCCTTGTATTGATCAAAAGGAGAGAATACAGTTTGGGGGAGACACGGGCCCCTCCCCCCCCATGGGCCGAAACTAATTAATTTATTACAAAAGGGGCGTCTGCAGCCTCTCAAAGGTGCAGGTCATTTAAGAGATGGTCAAGGAAGACTGCTCGGTTGAGCGGAAGATTTGGTTGTTCCTCTCCATCTAAATATGCCAAATTGTGCCTACGGTGATTGATAGAATCTCGCGGTCAGGTTTCCTGTGCAGTAGGTCGGAAGACCAACCTGATTTTGAAATTAGATCCTTGTCCTGCCAACCTGCAATTTACTAGTGAGCGGTGACCCTCCCTGTCCTTTTTCTTCCTTTGTGATGGTAGTAGGGATGAACCCAGGAGTGTAGTTTTGGATCTTGAATCTTACTTAATCTAGTTTTAACACTTGGGCATGCTTGTTGCACGTGAAGTGATCAGTCACCAGCTCAATGCTGGCTGCTGAGGGATTGAAGATCCCTATGCAGAATGCACCATCTAGCATTACTACTGGCGATGCGGGTGACTCCTCCCACCACGTGCTTGTCACATGCATTCGGGGGTCATTAGGGTTTGGCTGGTGATTTGCAGGACATGGTGAGGATCCAACAGTGTGTCTGTCTTGTGCTGTTTTTGGTGGGCAGTTGGGCAATCTTCTGGGGATTGCACACAGGATAGTATCTTGGTCTTCTGGTCTTGAATCTTGAATTCTTGGTCTTGGCAAGTGGCAACCAATGGGGGGAAAGAGTTCTATTTTGCAAAGAAAAAAATTGCACATGCACTGGTGTGATGGATGGCTAGCTCATTTTCCCATATATAATAGCAATAATACTACAAATAACTTGTGGGGAAGAACAACCAGGAAGAATATAGTAAGTGTCAAGTCTGCATTGAAGGAAAACAAGAAATACATGCTATTCAATTTCGTGGATGTTAGGTTGATCAACTACCATAAACTCTGGTTAAAGTTAGGTGGTCCTTACAGTAAATGAGTATACAATTCTACAACAAACAAGAGTAGCTTTTCAATGCTATTAAAAAACTATCTTGATCAAAGAAGAACAAAGAGCATGGAGCTAGCATTCTTTTAGCAAAGGAGCATGGAACTAACATTACGGGAAGAGGAGAGAAGAGAATGCATACTACGTACCAAAGGTACCCAAGTAGAGGTACTTGTTCCCCAGCACCCGCCCAATTCGTGCCTCCCACCGACCATTGTGGTGATGCCTGCAGAATGACAAACCAAAAACATCTCAGAATTTTTCGCCAAATCAACTTAAAGCGTCTGTGGTAGAGGCTATAATATAGTGTGTAGTGTCTGTTGCTGTTAGCGTAAAAGGATCTTTTAGAGTGTAGTGTAAAAGTATGAAGAAATTTTATAGAGATAGATAGAGTATGCAGTATAGAGCGCGTATTTAAAGTTGTTGGTGTAGATGCTCTTATCAAGCAAGTTCACAAAATTTCTTTGTTTCGACGAATTCCTTTAAAATACATATGTTCCAAACAAGGCCTACAGTCAGTTTCAACAGAAGATTTTTTTTTCCAGTCAGCTCTGAAATTATATCCCAAGGGTTGGGATCCACATCCCCTGTGCAATCAGGCCCTGGAGAGCTGACTTGTGCCACAGGAAACTGACATAATAACAGAGTGGCAGTGGCTCATCCATGAGTGACATGGGTGGCTGGCAAGTGACGCAGCCTGCAGAGGCCAGCGACGCCATGCCACTGACGTTACAGAAGGATCTCTCCCTGCCTTGTCAGTCGGCTGCAGAAAAGGCCTTTCCTTCCGACTCAGAATCCGGTGCCAAATTCCAAAGTGTTCTTCTCATGGTTCTTTCCCCCATGTAGCAGTAAGAGTAAGTACAGCGAGTGCATTGAGCAAGGTGAGAGTGGCAGTGCAGTGACCTGGCGACCCCTCTGTACTTGGAGACGCCCCTGGAGAAGCCGCTGCTCCGGCGGCGGAGGGAGGCCAGGTACTCCTCCCTCGTCACCCCCTCCATCTCCGACCTCTCCTTCCAGTAATCGTCCAGCTGCAGCCATGCATGCATCATGTTCAGTTTCTCCATCTAATGATCTAATTAACTTGCATACATATACAACTACACAAGCATGCAGAGTTGCAGACAGAAGTGCATCGGATGGACGGTCATTCGGTGCAACCGAAAACTATGGCACCACATTAAATGGCTGCCGTTCTTGTTTCGGCACTGAAAAAAATATGTTTCCAAAATATTGCCGGAGGGTGGCGACAATGGACTACAACCACCGACCATGTGACGATTTTTATTTTTAAATAATACCGCAACAGTTCATTGGCAAAAAAAAAAACTCTTTTCACTATAATTTGTTTAAATTTATTTTTAGGCACAAAAATGTTTAAATTTAAATGCACTGATTTTTTGACCATGCTCTCAACTCAACACTCAATTTACTCCTTTCTTTTTTTGAAATCGTCAGGGTGTTTGTTTGGTCATGGTCAGTAGTCAATACGAATATGTGCTAAGAATAAGATACAGTTTTCCTCTTGCTTGCACCAGATGGGAACTGATACTACTACACCCTGGATGTGTATCTACCTCTTTTTTATATTTATTTATTTATATTCATCATAATAATATACTTCATTTTGTAAGAGGATAAACTTACCGAGAAATTGAGTATAGTTTCAGGACCCCAGTATTTGAGAGCTGCAAGGTCATATGCACGAGCGGCTGCCTCCTCAGTGTCATAAGCCCCTACAAGATCAGGATCAGGAGCCCAATAAATCAACAAGGGAACAATTGTGATTCCGCATTAAGACAAGAACTTAGCCTATTGTTAAAGAACCAACAAGCAACATGAATCTGAAGAAACAGCTGGTTGGATATAAGGAACACTTTGATATGCACACTTGTGGGACTTACCCAGATAGACTATTGAGAAGTGGCCAATGCAGCATCAAGCAGCAGTAGATCACAGTCACATGCAGATCAGCAGGCAAGGCCCCCAAAGGAGAACAGGGAAAAAGAAGAAAGAAAGAAAGAAAGAAAGAAGGGAGATAAAAAAAGCTGTAATCAGAATGTCAGCCTTAAAAAATTCTTTGCACTTTATAAATAAGCTTTACACTAATGGGAGATGCATCAGGAATTCAGGATCCAGAAGACGAGTAGCCTCAGTAAAGTACACAAGAACCATGAAGGTATTTTTTTTTGTAATTCAGATTAAATGTACAAACCCTAGTATTTGAACTTTTTTTCCTGAAACTAAATTTCTTGGAATCAGAAGGAGAAAAAAAAACATTTATGCAGAGTGCATGCAAAGTTGTGGGTACCTTGTCTCCCTTTCTTCTTGTTGTGAAGGGAAGTGGAGCAATTCTTGTCCCAGAGATGGGCCTCGAACCTGCCTGTCCACCTGTGCCTGCGTACATGCATGCGACGCAACGCGTGTAAATTGATTGACCAATGTAGGTAGCAGCATTGATGCAATCGCCTTACAAGAACAAGAACAAAAGTAATAAAAAAAACAAAATTGGGGGAAGGAATTGACCAGCTCAAGGTGAGCAGGGCAAGTAATGCAGATCAACTAACCTCTAGTCCTCCTACTCCTACTTGCTAGCTACCAATTGACCTGTTCATACGGAGCAGATCGAGAAACGGAAAGGAAAAACATAGTGGAGTGCTTGATTCAAGAAATGGACGCCAAATCACCGCGAAGGATCAGGAACAAAAGGAGGAACAGATTTGCAGCCCAGAAATGGGCATGCAGCTGAAGATTGGAGGAGCCAAAATGATCATAAACCGAACGAAAGAACCTGCTGATTCGGGCCTGTGGATTTCTCGGGAAATTCTGCCCATTTTCGCCTATCTAAGAGGCAATGCAGGATCAATTCTTTCTTCTTCTTTTTTTGCGGCGGCGTTTGCAAATTGCAATCAGAGGAAGCATGAAACGAACTGGATTCTAATCAAGTAGAAAATTTGGTACATGACACTCAATTCAGACGCGAGAACAAGATCACGCATTGGCGCATTGGTACCTCGTCACTCCCCTGTACACTGAGCTCCTCTTCCCGCCGCCGCCGCCGCCGGCGGGCGCCTTGGCCTTCGGCTCGGCGCTCCCCTGCGTCCTGGCTCTCTTGCGAGGGGCGGTGACCGACGGCGAGGAGTTGGACGAGGAGGAGGAGGAAGGAGACGACGACGGAGAGCAGGGCGGCGGCGGCGGCGGAGGGGATTTCTTCATGGCCTCTGAACTCGCCGATGCAATCTTTCCTCTGCAGCCGTTGAGCCGACCAAGAAATCAAGAATGGAGTCGAGAGTCGAGAGGTGGAAGAAAGGGTTTTATAGAGGAGGCCAGGGTGTGGAAGGTTTTCAGACTGACCCAGCATTAACCTTTTTAACACGGGAGATTGACCTCACTAACACCCAATTCGACGGCCTCGTTCCAAATGACATTAAGTTCGATCGCCTTGACGCGTATGAAACCGGGCACGCGAATATCTGATTCTAGTGACATTCTTCCATTTTTCTCGATTTACCGTTGATTTTCCCTGTTTTCTTTAAGTGGCTTGACCATATTGTCCCTCGTATGGCCCACGCGGCAATGAGAGAAGGAGATGGTGCTGCTGTGTTGGCTTGGGGGAGGTGGCGCCGGCGTTGGGGAAGGAGGCGGCGCCGGCGAGGCACGGCGGCGCTGCTCGAGGCGGGAGGCGGCGAGGCAGGGTAAAATCCGAAAAAAAGGCAAAATGTCACTGGAATCAGAAATTCGTGTGCCCGGTGTCATACGCGTCAAGGCGATCGAATTTAATGTCATTTGGAACGAGGCAATCGAATTGGGTGTCAGTGAGGTCAATTTCCCTGTTAATACTGTAGCTCATCTTGACAGCTTGCCATGGTAAAAACAAATGCTGACTTTTCCGGTCTAGAGAGCCATAAAAAAATCGGCATATGCAAGAATTTGAGAAAATTAAGATCGAAAACATTTATAGATTGGGCAACCGCAGTGGATACTCCATCCATATCATAAAAATATGATGGTTTAGATATCGATACGGTCTCCAGAATTCAAATTTGTCCACTTGTTATTATTGCAGTTTATTTATAAAATCCACAACAAACATAATATTCTAGAAGCACTTTTCGAGACAAATGTATATGCATAACTTTCATGTACTCAATCTAAATAGTTTAAAAGATCTTAAAATACAATTTTTTTTTGAACCGAAGGCAGGAGCACTGCCGATTCATTAAAGAAGAAGAGCACTGTACATATATAGGAGAGATAGGGGAGGGAAAAGAACAGAAAGGGAGGGGAAGGGAGAAAAGCCCAGGCTAAGTAAAACAACTACTTGCTATGTCTCTGGGCAACACGCCCCCAAACGAGAACATCCTCCTTAATTTTGGTCACTAGTTGAGCGTGGCTCAGACTGCGCTGCTGGAAGAAAATTTAAAAATACAATTTTTAAATTTTGACTTAAAGATAAATCTAAAACATTAAGTTTTGGTGATATGGTAGGAGTAAAATGTAAATAAAATAAGTGATCGTCATCACACACTCGAGGGGCACCAAACCAAAAATCACCAAGGGAGCAAAATGTAAAAATATGTGAGGTGATGCCATTACTCGTCAGCTCCAGAGCCTTCATAGTAATAGAGATTAATGCCCTGAATCTTCTTAGCAGCCACATTAACATCACATGACAACCTTGTTCAGGGATCAGCCGGACCGACAGCCTGCCATGGTAAAAAGAAATATTTTGTTTAGAGAGAAATCTACTGAAGATTAATGTTCTGAATTTTGCTTAGAATAGAACGGCATGCGGTGACAAACAAACCTGGGTACTCTACTCACTGGTGATTTACGAGGACATCACAATTCACAGCACTGTTCACTTCTGACATCTAGAGTACTGGTGTTCCAGCTTGATGTAAGATTCTCATCACTACTAATTAATGGCTCAAATATGCATGCATGCTGGTTCTGTTCTGGAAGGCAGAAGTAATTGCATTGGCCAGGAAAATGCTGAGAAATTAAAAAGCCAGTAATGCAGCAGTACTACTTTGTGGCTTTGTGGGAGCAAGCAATAGCAAGAGGCTAATGCAGTACAGTACATAAGATCTTTGTGGCTGGAGTTAATTTCTCCCAGATTTGAGTACTTGCATTCCTTTGTTCTTTCTGGAGGGAGGCAATGGAGGACACCTACGCAAACAGATGCCTCTGGGCCCAGCTACTCTGCATTTTCTTTCTTTCTAAACTAAACTGGCAGGAGCTCTGTCGTTCCATATTTTTAAAATATATAATATTTGGGACTTTATGAAGTCTATGCTCCATACTTAATTTAAAAACAATTAATTGTGCAGTTATTACATTCAAACCTTTGAATGATAAATAACAATGTTGTTGTGTATGTATTTATTTTGTGTGCACGAATCTTGAATGAATTCAACGGCAACAAGGCATGGAGCACTGATTTCATGGAGTTCCATTTCGTTTCATACACACACACAAAAAAGAGAAAAAAGAGAAACCGGCAGAGGATCAAACATCAGAAGGGAGATTCAGTCCAAACAATGAGCAAAAGGAGCAGCAACTGAAACTGAACTAGTCAGCAAAACATCCCTACAGGAGGGCTGAAGGTTAACATCGAAGGCTAGCTGTTCCGAGCTCATGGATTCGTTATGGAAGATCCTTCGGTTTCTCTCTCGTTTCAAATGTTATGTTAATGTTCTATGCTCGATAGATAACTGTACAACGTTCTTTTTTTTTTTCTCTTGCTGTAATTTTGCAAGTGACAGCACGAACATGGCATAGTGAATGGTGACAGCAGCCTGCTAATGAACAAACACGTGTTAGGGTTGGGCAGCTGCGTGTCTCCAAATGGCACCCATGGCAGTGCTGGCAAAGACATGTCATGAAGTAACTCTCAAGCCGTCGTCTTCTGGTCTCTCCTGCATCTGCTGCAAGTAAAACACCACCAGCACAGGCACAACAATTCCCGTTCCATTGCTCATACAAGCAACACATAATTCATCATCAAGCAGAGCAGTGTCTTGCAGAAGATGGGCTGCATTCAGAACCATGCAAACTGGCATGCATACATCATGTTGCAATTCAGATAACTGACCGCCACCTGTTCATGCCATCATGCGTAAGAAATCAGAGGGAACCGATCCGAGTTGGATCATCCAATCCAATGCATCAGTAAACTATATATCGCGGAAGATTAATCGTGCAGATTACAGAAGCAACAAGGTAAAGCCCGCATGGCCACATGTAATAAGTTCTCTGAAAACGCAACTGCATATGTAGGTTTCTTGCAGTAACATGTTGCTTCTGGCACAGGTAACGGTACGATGTTTGGTTTAGTAGCTAAACTTGTTTCTCATCTACCTGCTTGCATTTTTTAGGCTGAATAGTGAAACTATTTTAGGTTGCCAGATTCTTGAACTAAGATGAAGAAATTCCAAGCCTTTCCATCTAACCTCTCCCCCCATTGTGCAGCAACATGTTTTGCTTGCAAGTTAGTACATGGGAATACAACTGTCATCGGATTAAAAAAATATCCCCCACGTACACAACTCTACAGTCCTAGTGAATGAGATGAAAATAATAAGATAGCAGAAGTCAAACCTGAAACTTTTCTGAAGATGGCCAAGAGGAGAACCTCATCTACAATTGACCTGGACCACCCAATGGTGCGTGTAAAACTACCAACGCAAGGGGCTAGGAAATGTGCAATGGTAACATGATGTGTTATCCCATCAAATAAACAATCGGTAATAGCAGATATTCACTTTAAATTTTGAGAAGAAACACCATGATTTGGACTTGGAAAATAAATATGGCATCCATAACTTCCAACAATTCCGTCAAAATGCAACTTCATCTTCTATTTACAAATTAATCTGTAATCTCGACTGTTGAGGGACTTGATCATGTAAAAATTTAAATTATAGGAGACACTATCATTATTGAGTCAATTTAAAGTGTGAATGCTATCCTAAAAAACAGAAGAAAAAAAAAAAGAAAAAAAAGAAAAAGAAAAGAAAAAAAAGAGCCCTTGCACCTAAAACGCCCGGTAAGATAGTTTCCATTAGGAATATTAGCGATAACTTACAGTTTTCTGTTTGATTGAAAAGGGGCAGGAGCTCTACCATTTTATTAAGAAAGAGGAAATATATACAAAAGTACAAGAGGAAACATGCAATTGTCAATTCATTTCCAAAGATGGTGCGAGACAGATGCAAGTGTTGTAAAACCATATGCAGATCTTCCTCCTATATGATTGTTTCAGCACTATGAATCTGCTTATAGCTTTTAGTGCTTAACGATGAAATTGTTCCCAAGTAAACAAACTAGCATGCCACTGTATTTGCAGAAGATATCATCACAGCAGTCACAGCAAATCCACAATCACTGGAGAGAAAATTAGATGGAGAAATACACCTAGAAAACTGATGATTGCATAATGCAAATCTGGGTACGTATAATTACATCATAATTACTTTGATCTTTTACCATTGTGCATAATTTGCTTTGTTAACTCTCAGAATGTTCTAATATTACAAATAAGAAGACCCCCATACTCTATTTGATTCTTAAATGTCACCATATCTTTTAGTAAGTCCTCATTCACTTTCTGGGAAACATAGTCATCAGCACAATAACTTGACCTTGTCATCTCTCTTAGCTCTTGAGTGATTCCCCTGCCAAAACTCCGTAGATAGTGGCGAACATCACAGTTCTCATCGGTTTTTGATGACTCATGAGAGAAGGAGAAACAAGAATTTCTGCTCCTTGGCGAGTCAAAGCCATCAAGATTATCACCGGAGTTGTTTCTAGCTTCCAAAGCAAGGTGGGTCTTCATATGACTAAAGATAGCACCGTCAGACACATCAGATCCAGTTATGCTGATTGAGCACTGGGTTTGGTTGTCAGATTCCTGGAAGAGAATGAAGATGCCAATGTGTGAGAAATGCTACTCATATCATATCATCTGCACAGACACCATTCTACTAAAATGTGATGGGATTGGGGGCAATTCAACATTAGAATATCATATGAATCCATAAAGCAGGCTAAATAAAACAATTTCGAATTCTAGACAACCTTAGGTATAAGACATGGAAATAAGAGCGTGGCGCAGTAGAGTTTGCAGGGTGGTGGTTCTCTTAATTCCAAAAGTGCAATTGGTTCTACCTCTAAGCTATAAAAAAGCATGTTTTTCTATTATACCTTCCTTAAAAGGACATCTTCACAATTTATTTTATTTTCAAATAAAATTTCTAAATTTAATAACATTGTAGACCATATATGCAGGAATAAGGATGCTAAACTTTATCCTTCCAATACTCAACAGCCATAAAACCATATCAATATTAATTTTTGAATATTTCATAACTCATAAAACACTAGTCTTAAGCAGTGGAGTCAATTGATTCACTAACCTCATGATGGGCGCGTTGATCAGTTAGAATGTGGGGTTCTAAAGGTCTGGATCCCCCTTTATCAAAAAATCTACTATTGCTCTTTGGTGGTGCAGTCACAACTGAATTTAGTTGAGGATCTTCAAGTGATGAGAAATCAGTGCTATCCAATGTTGAAATTGAAACGCATTCCTCGAAGTAATTCAAGGCTTCTTCAGCCAAATGCTTTGACACTTTCAACCGCTCCATACTACTCTGGAGACACAATGCAGAGGACAAAAGAACAATTTAAGGATGGGACATGAATAGATAGCTCAAGCTCAAATATAATTGTTTCACCATCAAGATCTAAATTGAATGAATAAATGGAATTCTATGAAAACGAATGGATAGCAAGTGTATTACTTTTCTTCTTGGTCGCCTTTTCTCCGTCTCACACAAACTAGGAACAGTTACTATGTCCTTTAGCATTCTACTTAACTCTTGTTCACGCTGCTCTTCAACAGCCAAATCTGCCCGTAGCTTTCGAGCACGTTCGTGTGACTGTAACAAAGTAATAAAAGGTAAAATCTATTCAACACATGGAATTGAAGGTACATTATGATTGATTGGCATAATAGTTATTGTCGGACCTGTTTAAGTTTTGTTGTATACTCTGTTATGTCAGGAGCCAGCTCAACAGAGTCTGGATCAAAGTCAAGAGGACAATCCATTTGCTCCCATTGCAGTTTTCTTGCATGGTGCCTTTCATCTAAAACCAGCTCGGAAGCATCTGGATCAAACTCAAGAGGAATTTCCACGATATCTTCACTGTTGAATTCCGTCGCATAATCACTTATGTAAGTGATAAACTCAGCAGACTCTGGATCAAACTCAGGAGGAATTTCTAGAACGTGTTCCACTGGGACAGTTGAATGATTCCTTTTTGAAATGGCCTATAGACGAAAAATAAAGTAGCATCACAAACAGCTTAACCAGCACATAAAATATGAACCAAGCTCTGAACAGAATTTAACATATAGTAGGGATAGAAGTCAAAGCAAACTCTGTAACAGAGGTGACTTGTTCCTTTGAATAGTGAAGGTGAGGATAGCAAAACACTATTTTAAAAGTAAATGCTCAGCCTACCAATATTGTACAGGAAAACAAATTATGTAGATTTAGAAAACAAAATAGCACCAAATTGGAATATTCATTTGCAATTCTGTGTCACCGCATAGTTCAGAAAAAATATCATACATAAACACACATAAAACATCAAGGGGCAAAGTCCTTTCCTGAGTAACTAGCTACACCAGGAACAAAGCAACTCCTTTGGATTTCTGATACGATAGTCAGATATAAGAGATGGTGTTCAGATTGAATCTCAATTACTCTAAAAATATCCATGTGAACCCCTTGCTTTCTTTTGCTCTCTTTCTTGGAACCGTGATACCAACTCCCCAATTGCTAAAGAATTTATATTTGGCAAAACAACGACCTAAATGTTTCGTAAGTGCTTATCTTCTACCTGATCCTTCGTACTTATCCTCTACTACATGTCAAATAATGTGCCAGTTAGCTGTTATAAAAACTTGTCATTTCCCCCATGTATGATGGGGAACCAGAAAACCCTGGTACTAGTAGAAAGTGGTACAAACCAGTACTAACCACAGTCTACCTTAAACTTTCCTATTTTTCTAGGTTTGATCATGCTTATGCTCACTAGCTAGCAGAGTAGCAGGCAGATAAGGCACACGGACTTTCCACACAGTCACACAGATAGTAAGCAAAACTGCAAGCTTTATTGGGATGCAATGCGATGCAACCCCCAGAGCAGAGCACAAACCAACCTACCTCGGAGTCGGAGCTCCGGCATGGCCGTGCATCCCCGGCCACCGAACGTGGCCGCGAGACCCGCCTCCCACTGCGGCCGCCGGCAACCTCCTTCGACGGCGCCGAGACGGCGTGCCGGCGCTGCGGCGCGACGGACATCGACCGCGCCCTCGCCGCGCCGGCGAAGGCCTTTCGCGCCTCCCTCCCTATCTGCCGGCCTGCCACCTCCCCGCCGCCGCCGCCGCCGCAGGTAGCCCCATGCGGCGGGGAGGGCGAGGCCCCGCTCCGGCAGTCGAAGAGCGGGTTGGTGCGCGTGTTGGCGTACTCCTCGAGGTCCCCGCCGCCTGCGCCGCGTGGGCGCGGCGCGGCGCTGACGCTGCGGGAGCGGCGCGGGCACGGGCACGGGGCAGCGAGAGCCTTCCGCGGGGCGCGGCGGTCGTCGGCGGCGTGCAGCGTGCGGCGCGTGGTGGATTTGAACGCCGCCGACGCCATCCTCTCCGTCCGTCCGTACCCACCACCTCGGCTTCTTGGGGGGAAACGAAAATTCGGGAGGGAAATGGAAGGGACGAGGAGGAGGTTGCCTGCCGAAGTTATCGTCTTGCCTCGCCGTGTCCTGAGCTGGCTTAATTAGCATTAGTACACACCATCACTTCATAATCACACTGGTCAATGGAAGAAGAAGACGAGATGCTTCCTCTCCTTTTACTTTATGCTAATGTCAAGTTTGCCACCATTAAACAAGGCAGATTAGTGTCATACTCCATCCGTCCACAAATGATCTATGGCTAAGAAAAATCATAAAGACCAAGAAAAGCAATTAACGGATCAACTACCCATTTAATCTTTGCTGCGAAAGTAGTGCCATCATTTACTCTTTATAGCCTCTCACCCCAAAATTTGTGTCCTCCCACCAATCCAAAGACTACATGCTTGTAGCTGGCCCACATCAACCATAACTCTCACCTCAAAAACAACCTCATGCAATTAAAACCAGGCTAATACGTAGATCTTTTTTGGACAAACCAAAAATGCTTATATGTAGATCATTTGTGGACGGAGGGATATTTCATTATTGGAACGAGGAGCTCTTGCATGGTCCTGTCAGAGAAATCTTATCGCACACTAAAATAAACATGATCCATTCATCTCTCTTGATGTAGCGGGTTTTATTGAATTTGATTGGTTTGAGACTACGGGTTTGCTAAACAGCAGTTTTTTGTTTTTTGAGTTTTGAACGGACAACTATTTTTTAATTAGTCTATATTACTTTTTTTTCACTTTTACAGCTTTTTTTTTGTTTGTTTACGTTGTTTTTTCACTTAGTTTTATATTAGAACTTTAGTTATTTTTATTGCAAAAAACTTATATACGCATGTTTACATTAATTTTAAATTTTTTAGTTAATTCTTGTATTCGATAAAAAAAATAATCTAATTTGTAAGTTTTTTAGGTTAACTATGTTTGAATATTTTGTTTAACTTCCATAATTTTTAAAGAGGTGTGTTTGTTGTTATTTTCTATGATCATTGGTTGAGCATGGGAGTACCATAAATCTCTAGAGCGATCACCTGCCACTAATTCGATACTTTTGGACTAACATGTTTTATTTGTGCTAAATGGACTATTATTGTGAGTGGTGACCTCAAAATAAAGATAAAATTTAAGATATGTTAACCACTCTTCTTTTCGTTGTGTTTGTAAGAAAGCTTCAGTCATTGGACGTTAGATTAGACATATATGGTGTAGTGTGTTAGCATGCTAGCCCTGGAGAAGCAAGTCTATGGTCACAGGGCCAGATCCAAATCTTCAGTGATTTTTTAGCCGTGTGAAGTACAACAGGGAAAAAAATTTATTATGAATAAACCAGACTCACATTCATTTTGTTAAAATTAATATGGTTAGTGGGTAGTGGCAATAACTCTCATTTCTTTTTTGTATAATTAACATGCAGGAGGGCTTTAGATGCTTCCTTTCGTTTTAGTTTATGCTAATCGCGGGTGCTACGGCCACATGAAACATGTGCAAAAGGTACATTTACGCGTTTGCCTCATTTTGTTCGTGCCCTTTTCTTATGAGGAGAAAAAGGGATCTAAGAAGCATATATCTTGATTGGTTAGTCGAGCATGCTACAAGCCTACAACTGCATGATGTTTGTGCGGTGCCTATATACCTCAGGCCCTGTTCTTAACTTCGAGAGCTTCTCGAGATAGTCTCGAGATTCGGATACATTTCGTTTGACTTGCTTATTAAAGCGTTAGAACCCACCTTCAAAACAGCGAACAAACGGACTCAAAAACTCCAAGCATATGTGTTTTCAAAACGTAGATAAGTCATTAAACTGTTAAGATGTTAAGATGATAAGATGAAAAGAACTAGGCCTCAGTCTACGGATATTTTGTTGGATATTTCCATTGAAGCCTTTCTATAATAGAAATACATTATTTCTCAAAACAAATAAAAAAAACACAATAAAATGTTAGAAAAAAATCAATGAACAACACAACTGCTAATTAAAAGCTTCCAAAACTACATTTACCTAGAAATAAAATAGCACTCCAAGCATATGTGTTTTCAAAACGTAGATAAGTCGTTAAACTGTTAAGACGTTAAGCTGATAAGCTGAAAAGAACTAGGCCTCAGTCTACGGATATTTTGTTGGATATTTCCATTGAAGCCTTTCTATAATAGAAATACAGTATTTCTCAAAACAAATAAAAAAGAAACACAATAAAATGTTAGAAACAAAAATCAATGAACAAGTAACAACACAACTGCTAATTAAAAGCTTCCAAAACTACATTTACCTAGAAATAAAATAGCAGTCTAAATAAATGGAAGGTATTCTTGTTGGATGGATTGTATTAAGAAATGATGAATGGTGGAGATGAAAAGCATCATTCTTAAAAAGGGGATCATATTAGCAAAATAAGTAATACGCTTGGTTCAAAAATAAAATAAAGTGCAAAGACCTTTTCATTTTTTTATCTAGAAAAAAGGGATGATATTACTATCGTTTTCTTAAAAAAATATATTAGCAAAAAAGCTAGTTTTACTGGAGATGCGGGGGATCGAACCCCGTGCCTCTCGCATGCAAAGCGAGCGCTCTACCATTTGAGCTACATCCCCATGATGAGCGCATTGCTGGTCAAACGCTCTAAAACATAGGCATGCAGTGCGGCATTCAGGCCAAGATGAACGGTTCTTCAGTTCAAGCATGAATGCCACTGGTAGATGATGCGCCGAGCACTGGAGCATCATTCGCCATTCATGCAATGCCTGAGCTATCTCAGAGTCTTTGAGACGTCATTACTGAAAAGAACAAAGCAGCAGCAGCAGCAGCGACACTGACGTACACGCACACTGGGTTGCTTTCCGGCATCGATTCGTCCGACGACCACCAGAGCAGGACAAGACGCAGCCCCTCATCTCTACTGTCGCCGTGAACGTGAAGCCGTCCCAGGACAGATTCTGTTTTACTACTACTTTCAATCAATATGTAGGCAGCTTCCCTAAATGGGTATCAACAATGATATAATAAGCTCGGGTTTGTGATCTTATTCCTGGTTTATTTGCAGTAATGGGTATTAACAATCATATGGTGTTCCTATCTTCTCTGCCATGTTCATAATCAGTGGGCGGGGATCTCACAAGATTATTAAGACAAGCAAATATATGCTTGTTCTGATTCTAAATCACTAACGTTGTGGCGCCGTCGCCGCCATCATAGCCAACGTGCAGCAGCAGCGGCAGAGAGCTCATCGCATCCAGAAACTGCGCAGGCAAGGCTCCCTCTACAGCCTCACCCTCAGCGAGGTTGAGACTTGAGAGCCACCTGAGCTAATTAGCATGAACCTCAACGACCTCCTCAGTAGTCAGTAGTGTCAGTGTGCTCCCAGACGACACGAACCTGCCATTGCCAACTCCTGCATGCAGTTCAGGCATTCAGAGTCAGGGCAGCAGAACCACCATGCCCGCAACACTGAGCAAGAAGACAGTGACCAGGTGTGCAGGGGCGGAGCCCAATAGGCCCACCCTGTGTCACAGGACAGGTCCAAAAAAATTTGGAAGAAGTCCACTTTACCCCGTTCAACTATTGCAAAAGTTCGGTTTTGCTCCCTCAACTCTAAAACCGGGCATCCAACCTCCCTCAACTATCAAAACCGGTTAAATTACCCCCTTCAACCAAAACTACCTTGGTTTTGGATGACATGTCATCCTAGTCAGCATTTTCTACAAAATAAATTCACAAAATTTAATAAATTGTAGGAAATAATATGAAGCTCAATAAAACCATATAAAAATACCAAAAAATTAGAAAAATACATATAATCCAAATATTCAATAAAAGTATAATATTTGTATATGTAATTATATGCATTTTTTTTTGTTGAGAGTGTCTTTTATTGATTAAAAACAGAATTTAGGAAAATTTTGCTCGGAGAAAATAATAAAAATGCAAAAGATAAGTATGCTATTTTAAATGTTGAATTTAATTTTTAAAATTACAATTAAAAGGTCAAATTAACTTTGAATTTGAATTTGAAAATACAAATTAAACGGTAAAGCTAACTTTCCTATATTTCTCTTAGTTTTCTCTTTTTCCTATAAGCCAGACTTAATTTTCCTAAAAGTTCATACTATTTAATCAATAAAATATATTATAGGACAAATATATATTTTTTCATATAATTATGCACATAAAATTATAGTATTTGGATTTTACACATTTTTCCAATTTTTTAGATATTTTTATTCTATTGTTTTGATTTTTCTATGATTTTCTACAATTTATTTGATTTATTTGATTTTAAAAAAATAGATGGCATCTCATCCAAAACCATGGTGGTTTTGGGTGGAGGGGGTATTTTGATCAGAATTGATAGTTGAGGGAGGTTGGATGCCTGGTTTTAGAGTTGAGGGGGCAAAACCAAACTTTCGCAATAGTTGGAGGAGGCAAAGTGGACTTTTTCCCAAAAAAAAATTAGTTAGTACTAGCTTATATGGCCCATGGGTGAACCCCCAGCCAAGAATATGTGAACCCCCCAGGCCCCTAGTAGCTAGTTTAATGTCCAGTCGATCCGTTTGTCTTTGGGCTTTGCCGCTTTGATGGGTTTGTGCACTTGTACTCTGGAGAACTAGCTACGGGCCTATGCGTGCGACGCTTTAGATCAGATCATCAGAGGTAGCAGCGAACAGCACATCGACATCAACTCCCGGTC
Organism: Raddia distichophylla; assembly: GCA_005191435.1. Classification (NCBI taxonomy): domain Eukaryota; kingdom Viridiplantae; phylum Streptophyta; class Magnoliopsida; order Poales; family Poaceae; genus Raddia; species Raddia distichophylla. The sequence goes on along the minus strand of SPJY01037268.1, from coordinate 3,100,350 downwards.
GGTTACGCGAGGCGGCTACGCCGCCGGCCGGTCCGCCGTCGTTTGCTGTCGTTGTGCTCGCCGTCGACCGCTGTTGGTGATTTGTGAGCGGCCCTCCCCGAGATGGGCCTTGGGCCGAGTCCGTACCGGCCTGCAACACGTACAGAAAGTCGGAAAAGGCCACCCTTGGCCGTACTAAAAGGAACGTCTAGCCCGCCAGGAGCATCCCCAGGCTTGACCGAGTTAACCGCGCCTCCCTAGGTCCTAACCAGGGGCGTGGCGCACCTCCCGGGTTATCCTTAGCCCGGGAGAGGGCCCGCGGACAGTCCGTCTGTCCCTTGGGCAGGTGGCGACAGCTGTCATGCCCCACCACGCTTTCCTTGGCCTTGACCAAGGGGACCGCACCTCCCCGGGGTGTCCGCAGCCCGGGGAGAGGCGCACATGTAGCTCGCCTTGTCGTTTGCCCCTTGGGCAGATGGCGACAGCTGCCACGCTACGCGACGCCCCCAACGGGTGGCGCGGGCTGGATCGGTCCAATCAATGCTATTTCGGGGATAAAGGGAAAGTGCTTTTCCTTCCTAAGCAAGCTGCTCACCCGTATAAGCGCACCAAGACGAACACGTGTCCAGTGCTAACCAGACCAGCTTCTCTTTGCAGGCCACAGACAGGACGGGGCCCGGAATAAGACAAGGACGCCGCTACTAAAGATGGACAAAGCAGAGGTATGCGCGGGGCTCGTCGTATCAGTTCCGCGCGACCCGTCGCGCTTATAAAAGGAGGGGCTTGCCCAGCGTGGGGATCTCTCCTCCGCGCCCAAAATCCGAAGCTTCCTTAGCATTAGCGGTAGTTGCTAGTCACTTCAGTGTCCCGCATTCCTCTGTAAGACTGAGTCCGGTACCTTCTAGCCCGGTCTCGACATCCTTGTACTGTTTTCCACCATATAATCAACGAAGGCTGGAGTAGAGCTATTATCCGGCATTGGGGGCTCGAACCAGGGTAAAATCACTTGTGCCTTCATGGTTTGTGTCTCCTTCCCCTCTCTCTCTCTCTCTCTCCCCCCTTCTCTTTCTCACCGTATGACGGATCTGTACCCGGATCGCCAAGTCACACCAGGCATAGTCCGGGAAGACCGCGCGGCCTGAGCCCCCGCGAGCTCGGCCGCCGCCCCGGGCTGCTAGGAATGGTTGTCGTTGGGCCTCACTCCAACTACAAATTCGTCTGCCGGTCCGTGGACCCACTGCCCTCCGAGGCGCGTTTCCCAGACACCGACAGCCGCCGAGACCCCAATACCCGACGCATGCTGATTTGCTATTTCCGAAGAAAATCGGGCAATTAGCCCCAACCGAATGCCAGCAGCAAGCTCATGGTACGCACACTGGTACGTATGCAATAGTCCAAAGCTAATCACTTAATAAATTATTTTCCCCCAATTCCTTTCATCGGATGTCGATTGCTGAATACAACCAAGTGACCAATCTGCATAGATGCATAGTAGATTAATGGGTAATGGCTGTTTATGAAATTGTAGGGAAACGAACGCAAATTGGAAATAATCAATCTGGAGGAGAAATTTGTGATCATCTGATCTAAGTTATTTTGGAAATAATCTATCTAACCAATTTCTAGTGCCTAATATGTCAGGTTCAGGTATGTAATTTTTTTGTTGATGTTTAGCCATTTTCTTTTGCATACTAGTAACAACTAACTTGTCTTAAAATATGCAAATGATACGTAAATTTATAGAAAATTTTCTAAAAAAGAAAGCTCCTGATATCAATTGGGAAGAGGAAATTCAATTCGATCCGGGCAAAAAGAAAGAAATAGATTCTTATCATCCTAATCAGAAAGATATGGTAAGAAGAAAATACTTGGACAATGGGCCGTGTCAACCTCGGATGTTTGATTTTCCGTATACACAGTTTGGGGTTAAGAAAAGAGGGTTTAATTCTGAATGGTTTGATGAGTTTGGGAGTTGGCTAGAGTACAGTGAGTCCAAAGATAGAGCATATTGTTTTTGCTGCTTCTTATTTAGGGACCGCAACAAGAAAGAGGCCGGATATGAAGCATTTGTTGTGAACGGTTGGAATAGTTGGAACAAAAAAGCCAAACTAAAGGAGCATGTAGGCGGTGTTAATAGTGTTCATAACAATGCACTAAAAAGCTGAAGGCGATAATAACACTGCCTATTTTCATAGATGTGCCAATGGTAGGAAAAGAAAAAATACCATTTACTCTTTGTTTGATAATTTGAAAGAAATTACTGATACAGAGGGCCTGGTAAAACATGCTACAGAGTACTATAAAAAATTATTTCAAAATAATCAGGACACCAAGGTCTTATGTAAATTAAATGATATTTGGGGTGTTGAAGAAAAAGTTTCTCAGGAGGAGAATTGTAGCTTAATTTCTAACTTTACAATAGAAGAAATCAAAGATGCAGTTTTTTCTATGAAGCAAAATAAAGCTGCTGGGCCTGATGGCTTTCCTGCTGAATTTTACCAATTTTGTTGGGAAACAATTAAAAATGACTTGTTAAAAATCTTTTCTGATCTTCATGCTGGGACTCTTGATGTTAAGAGACTTAACTATGGTATTTTAACCCTGATCCCCAAAAAAACTGATGTCAATACTCTAGCTCATTTCAGGCCTATTTGTCTTTTGAATGTTATCTATAAAATAATCACTAAAGTCTTGACCAATAGGGTTGAACCTGTCTTGAATAGAATAATCTCTATTTCTCAAAATGCTTTCCTAAAAGGCAGAGATATTATGGATGGTGTGCTGGCCCTCCATGAAATCATGCATGAAGTTAAAAACAGTGGCAATTGTGCCATTTTTCTCAAACTAGATTTTGAAAAAGCTTTTGATAAAGTCAGTTGGTCCTTTTTGGCTAATTGCCTAACTCTGAGGGGATTTGATCCAACTTGGTGTAGTTGGATGGAGAAAATTATTCATGATGGGACTCTCAGTGTTCTTGTGAATGGTGTCCAAAGTGGTTATTTCAAAAGTGAAAAAGGAGTTAGGCAAGGAGATCCTTTGTCACCTTTACTCTTTAACTTGGTTGCTGACTCTTTGTCTAAGATGGTTTACACTGCTGCTCTAAATGACTCCATCTGTGGTGTTGTCTCTCATCTAATTCCTGGAGGTGTGCCAATCCTACAGTATGCTGATGATACTGTTATTTGTTTGAGTGATGACATTGACAAAGCAATTAATTTCAAATATCTTATGTACCTTTATGAAAATATGGCTGGTTTAAAAATTAACTTTCTCAAAAGTGAGATTTTTGTGATAAATGGCACCCCCCAAAAAGAATCTGATTATGCAAATATCTTTAATTGTTCTATTGGATCTCTCCCAATGCAATATCTGGGTGTTCCAGTCAGCTATGCTAAACTCAAGGTGAGTGAGTGGGATTTTGTGGTGGAAAAGGTATCTAAAAGGCTGAATGGTTGGAAATGTAATACCATGTCTAAAGGTGGTAGACTGGTGCTTATTAACTCTTGTCTCTCTAGTATTCCAATCTATCACATGTCCATCTTCCTGGTTCCTGCTTCTGTCCTTGCTAAAATTGACAAAATTAGAAGAGATTTTTTCTGGGGTAGCTCTAGTATTAAAAGGAAGTATCACCTAGTTGCTTGGAACAAAATCTGCACTAGGAAAAGCTTTGGAGGGCTAGGAATTAAAAATTTGCGCGCTCTAAATATCAGCCTTTTATGTAAATGGTTGTGGAAACTCGAAACTAAAACTAGCCTCTGGACTTCTTTGGTACAAGCAAAATATCTTAGAAACAAGCCTTTGTCCCTGGCTACTTCAAAAAATTCTGATTCTTTTTGTTGGACTCAACTTCTCAAAGTCAAAAGATACTATCAGAATAAAAGGATCTTCAAAGTAGGTAATGGCAAGAGAATTGATTTTTGGAAAGACACTTGGTGGGAGGGGAGGCCCATCAGTTATCAGTTCCCCCTAGTTTATGAAATTAGTTTCAATAACAAAATTTCAGTTGCTGATGCTGTGGAGCTTGAGTTGAATTTCTCTTTAAGAAGAAGCCTAGATAGGGGTGTCAGGCAAAACTGGGATACCTTTAAACAGAATGTTCTCCAGGTGATAGACCCTACTAAACAAGATGAGGTTATCTGGAAAAATAATAAAGGTAACAAATTCACGGTGAAGTCAGCTTATAAAATGATCTGTGATAATAGGGTGCTGGTAGGTTATTCTTTTATTTGGAAAGCTAAGATCCCTCTCAAAATCAAAATTTTCATGTGGTTGATGTGCAGAGGTGTTTTACTAACAAAAGACGTTCTCATAAGTAAAAATTGGCCTGGAAATCCTTTTTGCTTTTTCTGTGGAAAAGCTGAAAGCAGTAGACACTTGTTTTTTGAATGTTCCGTTGCCTCTTCAATTTGGTGTATTATAGCTAGTGTTTTTGGGGTCGATAATAGACGTGTTAGTTGGTGTAATTACTTTTATTGGATTGATTCAATTTGGCCGTCTGGAAAAGAGTTCCACTGTACTTGTTTAGCGGCTACGCTATGGTGTATTTGGAATGCTAGAAATAAATGGTGCTTTGAGAAGAAGACTTTTAATTCCCCTATGCAAATTATTCACTCCATTTGTGCGGTGGTGCGATATTGGGCAGAATTGTTTTCAGGTGATTCGAAAGATATGTTGATAAAAGGTGCACTGATGATTGAGGGGGTTGCTGCGGAGTTGCAGACCTGCTACATGAAAAATCAGAAGTTGCTGACCTGATGGAAGTCCGTAGAGTGGAAAGTTTATATAGTTTGTCGAAGATACTTTTTTTGTACCCCTCTCAGGGCTCACTTCTTTTGCTTGTCTTGTTAGTGATTGAGAGACTTCATTTTGTTGTCGGTCGGTTACAAAACATGGTTTCCGTTGTATCTCTCTTTTGAATGCAATGGAAAATGGGATACAATCCCTTTTGGAAAATAAGCTCGGGTTTGTGATCTTATTCCTGGTTTGTTTGCAGTAATGGGTATTAACAATCATATGATGTTCCTATCTTCTCTGCCATGTTCATAATCAGTGGGCGGGGATCTCACAAGATTATTAAGACCAGCAAATATATGCTTGTTCTGAAACTGCGCAGGCAAGGCTCCCTCTACAGCCTCACCCTCAGCGAGGTTGAGACTTGAGAGCCACCTGAGCTAATTAGCATGAACCTCAACGACCTCCTCAGTAGTCAGTAGTGTCAGTGTGCTCCCAGACGACACGAACCTGCCATTGCCAACTCCTGCATGCAGTTCAGGCATTCAGTCAGAGCAGCAGAACCACCATGCCTGCAACACTGAGCAAGAAGACAGTGACCAGGTGTGGAGGAACAATGATCCAGCATGAAAAGGATAGCAGCGACGACGGGACACCAACGCTAGGGGAGATCACATGCACTGGAGGGCTTCTTGCACAGGGCTGGGGTGATCTCTGTCACTGGGCAGCAGCATCAGGAGGAAGATGATGATATTATGCTCTTTCCAAATGTGTATATTGCACGGTTCCTTTAGGACTAATCTAATTATCATTTCCTTTCTCGGCTTGATTTTGCAAACTAAATCTGTGTGACGCACACAAATTACGCAGCGCGGGACACGTTTGCGGGCGTGCCAGTGTATTTATCAAAAATACACAAAAGAAAGAAAGAGAACGCCGATATTCCATTAATTGATTATGAAATACAGGTTCTCGTGGTTCTGCACTCCATAGCCACGCTGGTTGGCCATCTTGGTTGACGATTGTGATATTCTTGGATCCCGGGACCTCGGAAGGACACCCGGTTAATTACATCCGCGCGTGGATACGCGGAACACCTCCGATTAAGCCGCGGAGCTGTCTTCTTCTTCTCTTCGTCTTGCGTTTCACCGTGCAATTAATTGGTGGATGGAGTTGAACAGTGGCGACGGCAGAATACACGGGATAGCGGGGCCCGTGTAATGCCTAGCACAGCCGTTGATATTTTGGCTATGCTCGCCTGTGTCGCTTGAACTTGTCCTCGTCGAGCTTCACGTTGGAGTAGTTGAACTTGAATGGAATTCACTGTTAGCGCTCGATTGGGAGTTGAGGTTGATAGCTTGTTGGCGTCTTCGGGGATATTCTAGCGCGTCCAAGGTTGAATGTGGACTTTGACGGTTTTGATCACCTTCGTCTTCTTCCTCCTAACGGAAAGTCCGTCGATAGGAGTTATGCTGGCACCACGGAATTGAGATCTCCACGATATCGTTGGCCTTCAGGGTCTTGTTCGTCTTCAGGGTTCGGAGCAGGGTTTGTTGGAACGATACGTAGATTGGCACCGCGGAATTGGGATCTCCACGATACCGCTGTCTCCAAGGTCTTGTTCACCTTCGGGACAGTGTTCGTTGAACGAAACGGAATCCCGTTCGGGTCAATGTGGCAGTCAACCTCGCCGGTGTTAACGGGGTCACTGTAGAAGGTCGCTGGACGGCTCCGTGATCATTAACGGAGTCACCGGCGGTCGGTCTTCGGTGTTGTCGCTTGAGTTTTCTTCACTTGATAACGATGACGGTGCGAAGAGCACCGGCCGTCGTGTACTGCTTCCGGCTTAGAGTTTCAGTCTTCTTGCCACCGGACTCCCCAATTCCCCATGGTGCGTGCATAGTATATTTAAACATCGCCGATGCTCATGCATTTTTGGAGTGTTGAGCAAATGCATGTGTACAGCAAACTATTATTTGCTCATGAGCCATATGACTCAGGTATACGGTGTAGTGTAGGTATATATGCATGTATACGGTACACCTACTGCTGTGCTAATTAGCACCTTGGTTTGAAAACTGCATGGTGTTGGCAACGCAGAGACTTGCGCCAACGCAGTGCGTAGTCGGAGTGGTGGCAATGTAGAAACGAGGTCGGCAACAGGGACTGGCTACGGCTCATCAGCGTGAAGATCGACGAGTTGGTGCCGGGGCTGACTGAGCAGAGGGCAGCGCCATGCTGTGCTGTCATGGAGATGGAGGGGATGCCACGCCGCCGACGAGCACGTTAGAGGGGCGCCGGATGCCCGTCGCTTGGAGTAAGCTGCCGCTGCCTTGGAACTTGGAAGAGAGTCGTGCCATGGACGCGACGAGGAGATGCCGAGGTCACCGTGGCCGTGGAGCGTCGCCGTCATCGTGGGCTTTGCCAATGGCCGTCGGATCTGGAGGAGGTGCTGCCGCCGGGGCCCGCGCTGGACGCCGCCGTCAGCCCGTCATGGAAGATTGAGCCGCTGCCGCCGTGTCGGCGCTGGGGCAGGGTCGAGGCCGTCGTGCCGTTGAATCTGGGCGCCGCCGCTGTGAAAGTTTGGGCCGCCGTGGTTGATTCGCCCGGGGAAGAAAATCGGGGTCGCTGGATACCGCGAGGAGCAGGGGCGCCGCCTTGTAGATCGTAGCAGGGGGAGCACGCTGGCCACCCATGCGCGCCGTCATTGATTGTGATCGGGGAGCACACTGCTACCCATACATGCCGTTGTTGCCGCCTTGTAGATCGAAGCCGGGGGAGCACACCGGCCACCCATGCGCACCGTCATTGACTAGGATCGGGGGAGCACACTGCCACCCATACATGCCGTTGTTGCCGCCATGTAGATCGAAGCGGGGGAGCACGCCGGCCACCAATGCACACCGTCATTGACTGGGATCGGGGGAGCACACTGCCACCCATACATGCCATTGTTGACCGGGACCGGGGAAGCACGCTGCCATCCATGCGCTGGAGAAGATGATCCCGCCGCCGTGCTGGACCGAAGAGGAGAAGATGGCCCCGCCGCCGCCTTTGCCGATTGGGATAGGGGGAGCCCGCCGGCCACCCATGCACGCCATCGCTCTAGAGTCTGCACGCCGTCGCTGCCGGGCCGCCACCGCCGAGCGTGGAGGAGTAAGGGTCGTCGCCGGGCGCGTGGAGCAGGGGCCGTCGCTGGGAGCGTGGAGCAGGGGCGCGCCGCCGTGGAGATGGGTGGCACGCCGGCCGTGGGCGCGGAGGAGACGAGGCGGCACCGATCTGGAGGTGGGCGGCGCCGGATCTGGGCGATGTCAGCGCCGGGCGCGGGGAGATCAAGGCCAGGGCGTTATTAGGTGCCGTCGGGCGCGTGGAGGCGGCCGGGGTGGCGCCGGATCGGTGGAGGAGACCGGGGCGGTGCCAGATCTAGGCCGGGCGGCGCTGGGCGTGGAGACGGCCGGGGCGGCGCCAGATCGAGGCCGGGGCGGCGCTGGCGTTGAGGAGAAGACGGATCGACGCCGTCGGGCAGTGAAGATGAGGGGCGGCGCCCCCCCTCCCCCCCTTGATGCTTGCGTCGGGAATCAGAGGAGGGGGGAGCAGAGAGACCAGAGAAGAGAGAGACCAAGGGAGAGAGAGGGGCGGCGCCGCCGCCCTCTTTACCTTTTTTTTTCTTTGCCTTTTCTCCGGCCGCCGGCTACTGTTCCTCCTCCAATTGACCGATTGATTCCCTAGGGTTGAACCTTGCACCAGTTTTTATAGTAGTCCCCACTTAGGGTTTGCCGAATTTGGGTCAGATTTGGGCCAAACCGGCTTTGGGCCAAATTATTCCTTGAATTATTCATTAATATTTATTTATTAATCGTTGATCAGGGGCCGATCGGCATCATTGGAAATTTTTGTGTCCAACAACCCGTAAGTTTTTTTTTTTGGCATATTCACAAAAATGGATATTCATTAGAACAACTGTCTAGTTTCCGTAGCAGTTATTTTCTGTAATTTTTTGCAATGTTATTTTCTGTAGTTTTAGAAGTGGCTGTAAGCTTGTAGCTGCAAACAAGCTGGTCATGGCACATACTAAAATTAGTTAGATTAAAACTAAATGCTTTGGTTTGCTTAGCAGGAACCTCTCATCAATATGCATACAATCCCTTCAAGTCACCATCATTTGATTCATTTCCTGTCTCATCACTAAATCTGAATATTATGTACAGACTAACAGAAAAAAGGTTAACGCAAAAAGACATTGTTTTGGTCCTTGCATTATGGCACTTAACCCATTTTGATCTCTAAACTCCCAAATCACATTAACCCTCTCCTCAAATTATTAAAAACCTACCCAGATGGTCTGTTGACCAAGTCAACGGTGGTTCTGACCAATCAAATATAAACATATTTCACGAAATCTAAATTAAACAACATGTTTGAGTTTGTTACGATTACCTACTTTATATAATTTTTACATATTTTTCTAAACATAATTCTATTTTTCTCATGATTGTTTAGCGTTTTATGTTGCTTTTATAATTAATAAAAATGCTACAAAGTTTAAAATTGGTACAGAATAGGAACTAAAATATACAGTTTGTTTAGATAAATATGTTTATGTGAAAATAAATATAAAACTTTGGTCAAACCACCTTTAACCGGTCAAAACAATTTCTGACTTGGTTAATGGACCATTTATGTTCAATTTTGATAATTTAAGGACCAAGTTAACCTTGACTCTGGAGTTCGGGGACAAAAATGTGTCAAGTGTCATAGTTTAGGGTTAAATTGGTGCTTTTCCACACATGACATTATGGTTGTGAACTTTGGGTCTAACTTAGTACTAATAGTTGTACACTAGATCAGCTGGGAACAGGAATGCAAGCACCCAAATGGAAGCGAGAGGTGTGGCTAGAAACTTTGGCCCTTGCATGCAGTGGTGGAGCTTGAGAGTAAATTCAAGGGGGGCCAGGCCAGCCCATGCCGCGAATGGGAGGCCGGGAGGTGGGTCCAAGCTACATGGATTACCAAATTTACATTGGATACTCAGATTTGCTCCCAAAAAAATTTTTTGCTGGGAGGGCCACGGCCCACTTTGGCCCCAACTAAGCTCCGCCCCTGCTTGCATGCACTTGGGAAAAACATCAAGAGGATAGTTATGCTACCATCTGCATGCCACTTAAGTTCACTGAGATACATGCATAATTCTTGAGATGATAAGAAAAAAAAGTGTAGTCCTTTTGTCATTACCAGTTGTCCACCATGCATTCATACTACATGCTGAACATAAATAATTAAATACACTGTCTAGAAAAATCAACCTCATGATACTTGTTAAAGGGTGGACTACCTTCATTGCTCCAGTTCCGTTTGACTAATAATACCATCAAAATTTAATATAATACGCCATATTTATGTCCCTTGGTTCTTCCCACATGAATACAAAATAATGGAATTGTGTTGTATTAGATATAGAGCACATGTTCAAAAAAACAACAATGCTAACTACATAAGCGTGAACCTGTACTTGGCTGACAATCATTCTCTGAACCCTAGTAATGAAAGGGCCTTAACCATATTATCCTGCAAAGAGTTGGACAGACTATTAATTGTATTAAACTCTGCACCCCTTCCGGAACCAAAAAACCAACTTCGGAGAACAAGATCAACCTCTTTCTAACTCTCTGCAGAGTACAAGGTAGATCACTCTTGATTTCCTTTTTGTATACAGTTACGCAGCATGTGTAATTAGCTTTCTCTTCATCTGTAAAGGATGAGTTAGGAGATGAAAATCTGGTGGTATGTCCTGTTCCTAAGGCTTCAGATTTGTAAATCTGGTGAATTCTGTGAAGCTTGTATCTGCTCTGCAGAGTTTTCATTGTCTAGAGAATGCGTTAGAACAGTTAAATTTGAAGCTCACAGTGCACAGACAATTCTGCTTACTTAAGAGAGCCCTTTCCTAGTCACAGAAAGAGCATTAGGCATGCATTAGAACTGTAGACAAGTAACTCTCCAAAAGCTCCCAGTGTCCCATGTTCCATATGCCATATACCATTGAGGTCCAAGAGAAAAGGCCAAGCATGTCTCCATGATTGCACAAGAACAAGAACCAACTGGGCAGTTAACTTGGCCAATAGTTGGTCAAATCTGTAGACTTGAGAAACAGTCACACAGACGATCTAATCCCTTGTGTGGTTCCATGTGGATTGTGTAGAGGGGTTGCTAATCTATGAACTTAATTACTTAGAAAGGCCAAGGTCACAATGATTGAAGAGGAGCAAGGCAAGAAAGAGCTAGACATCAACATAGCCAGTGGTTGGTCAAATTTATGGACTTGTTAAGAGACAGATAGTCCATGGCCAGCCCTCTCCTGCATGTGGAGACTTCAGAGATGCACTTTCAGTTTGGTTAGTACTATATTGCAAGTGATCATGGCATCTTCCCTTGGTATGTAGATCAGCATGGTATGAACTATATATGCACTTATGCAGATACAGAGATCAGTAGAGCTAGCATGAAATGGACATCTCCATGTTGAGAAAAAAAACCTTGCAAATTTACTCCAGAGTCCAGACCATACAGCTGCTGCTGTTACAGAGGCAGGAGCATGCTATATGTGAATGATACGTTTAAAACCAATGGGCCGTACCTCTGCACGACGAAGCTAGCTAGCCGATCTGAATCTGAAGCATTGTATATTTGCAGGCACCAACAAATGAGATTGTTAAGTACCCTGAGTGTACGAACTATATCAAGCGAATGTGAATGTTTGATCTGATCACATGACATGGACAGCTTAAACAAACTAAACCATCCTCCTGTGTATGCGGTTATACATACGGCAGGACGGCAAGAGATTATAGTCAAAGATGAGCATCACATGGTCGGCATTTCCCCCCTGGTTGTTCTAAAATGAGCCAAGAACGTGATGAACATGACCATGAAAAAAAAGAGGGAATGATAACCGCAACCATAACCATAATCTTAACAGTATTTACATGTATGAATTCTCTATCATACATATGCTCAATCTAGAGTGGAGTGTTTGCGTGGATTAGATCTATGGGAACAAATTTCACCGAGTTCCAGTGTTAATTATATATTGGTGGGTTCTAGTAAAGAAACACATTGTTTAAAAAAACCGGTGTATTTAAATTTAGACAAACTTTGGCAATACCAAAATTTCAATTGTTATGATTTACGCCAATGCAAGATCACAACCAACTCCAGTAGACATGATGTTTGGTATCACAGTTCGGCTTACGCCTATCCCTACAGGGCTCTGACTATGGGCGTTCCTCCCCAAGCTTAAATCCTAACATCGGTCTTCCAAGAAAATAAAAATAAGCAATTATCCCCATTTTCTGCGTGTGTTCTTGTCCTTGGGTAAAAGTATCACACATAAGAGTTTTCTCTGATTATATCTGACCACCTCAAGAAAAGGGAATTCCTGCAGAACGAAGCATAGTTAAAGGGATTTCTTTCCAAAAAATTAGTTAAGAAGGAAATTTTGATGTAGATCTCAGGGTGACATGCATGTTCCCACTTCACAGCACCCACTTGCCCTTCCCATATCATATGCTGCATCCATCACTGCATCACGCAGGACTCCTCCTTTTTTCTCACTTCCACAGCTCAAAAAAATGCAGTGAAATTGACGCGGCGACATGTTCTGCGCATGTTCCTCGCCAAGTGGAGCAGCGAGCAGCGTGCTGCGTGCCTGCTGCGCTTGCGCTGCATGTTAGCACACTCATCGCCATCGATCCGTAGCCACATATATATACGCGCACTCAGCTCCATTACGTATCATGCATCTGATCTTGAGATAGCTTCCATCCAGTGAGCAGTTGAGCACTGAGCAGCAGCACAGCAGTAGGTCTAGCTAGCTCCTAGCTGCCAGCCATGGCGAGGGCTCCGCGCGGCGTGCTTCTCCTGCTGTCCGCCGTCTTCTTGCTGCACCTCCTCCTGCTGAGCTCTACCGCCGGAGCATCGTCGCCGGCGACCTCGACGTCGTTGCTGCGCCGTCCCGCGGCTACGGCCAGGAGGCTGCTGCCGGCGGCGGCGGAGGCGGTGGCCACCAACACCATGGAGCTCAAGGGCGGCGCTCATGGGAAGCCCAAGGTGGAGTTCGACGCCAGCATGAGGCCCATCCCGCGCCGCAGCTCGAACCCTAAGCAGAACTAGCTCTTGCAGCTCCAGATCCAAGATCTGCTCTTGTTAATTTCCTGATTAGGTTAGCGAATTTTTGTTTGTATCTAGTCACGTATCGATCATTCTCATCTTTGTAGATGAGACCGAGACCTAACCGATTAATTTAGTACTGCATTTAGCTAGCTAGTGTGTGATGTGTTGTCTCTAAGCTAGCTAGCTTAGCTCTCAGCTTAATGCTTGATTAGTATCCTTTACCTAGCTAGCTCTCAGTCATCTCGTCTGTTGTAACCTTCCACGACAAGATGTATTGAGTTCAAGGGGGGGAAAATCTTCCATGACAAGATGCATTGAGTTCAAGAAAAAAAATCCTAGACTGTGATGCGTTGAGCGGCTTAGGTTGAGTATCTTGGACTTCAAGAGCTTTCTCAAAGCGTTTTTATGTAGCCGTTTCGTTCAACTTGTTTTTCGAAAACTTTTAAAAAGAAAAAGGACTCAAAAACTTAAGCAGCAATAAGCCCCTCAAAACAGCAATAAGGATCTTCTCAGCAATGTTGTGGGTAAATGGTAATAATGTTGCTTATTTTATTTTTGTTTGGCAAAACAACATGAAACAAGATCCAAATGCACCCTAGACATGGGTGATCACAACTCACAAGAACTCACATGAAACACTTCAGCATGAACGTGGACAAAGTAGTAACAAACTACACCATGCCCTCAAATGACTTGCTTTATTCACAAAGGGGTAAAGTCCACCTCACTTAAAATGATCACCATCCCTTAGCTCTAAACTAAAAGCAACCACCATTCCAACAACCCCCAAGAAGGAACCAATTGAATAAGACAAATTTTGCACAATAAAACAATATAATAAATTAATTAATAAATTTAAACAGCAATAGGGTAAATATTTGCAGTCCACATAAGGATCCACCAGACTATTGACCTGTGTGTACCAGTAAATTCTACTGTTGAGAAGCCCAAAAATTGTTGTACCATTCGGGCAACTCTTCAAGTAACAATCTCCATGCTACCATTAGTTTGCCTCAGGACTAATTAAGGAGCTATGCAAAAGGGAAAAAGAAGGGTCTAGCTACTTCACATAACCAGGAAGAGTAAAAAACCAAAGATAACCGATCAGACTAGAAGGAACAGTTAATACATGGCACTAGCCGCAGGCCTATTCTACAAATCCTTCCAATTCATAAACACCGATCCTGCTTTGCCTGCAGGACCTGTCAACAGCTTAATACCCCGGTATTATTGTATAATATACAAAGTTAGCACAAGGTGCTGTCTTTATAACCCGCAATCGTCATAGAATCATTGCCGTTGCACAGATGGAGATTGCTGCACCTGAACTGGAGGGAAGAACCCAAGGCCTGATGTTGCAAAGAATCCGCTTGATGTTGGAGATTGCTGCGGTGCCTGTGGAGACTGCTGCTGCTGCTGCTGCTGCTGGGGTTGGCTCTGGTTCTGAGCTGGTGGAAGAGGTGGAGGTGGTGGTCCACTTGGTCTTGGAAAACCTGCTGGCAGAATATTGGACAATGGAGGCGGAGGCGGCATGGATCCAGCCATCATCCCAAAAGGTCCTATTCCGAACATTCCTCCGGTATTCTGACCAAATTGTGGCAGAAGTGGTGGCAGCACAGGTGGCAATGGAGGTGGAGGTGGCGGAAATGCACCTGGCGCTTGATTTGCATGTATAGGTGGCTGCGTGCCCCCAAGAGAAGTAGGTGCTACACCAATCTGTTGCACCTGAGACACTTGTCGAAACAAGGGAGGAGCACCCATATCACTGCCCTGCAAGGGTTTCTCAAGTCTAGGCCTTTTTTCTATCTGGAAGCCTGGAGGGCCTGCAGGGAGCTCTCCAGAAGACGAGCCACCATTCGAGGATGCAGCTTGTTCAGCAGCAAGGGATGAAAAAATGGAAGAGAGCAGATGCTCGGGCGCTGACAAAGATGCAAGTTTATCTGCCATAGCTGCTGCTGTTTTCTTGGGCTCATCACCTGCAGCACTGCCTGTAGCGGGAATAGAGGTTGCCAGATGCAGTGGTTGAAACTGAGATATTGGTTGTATTGCTGAATTCTGCATCACGGTAACAGTTTGATCTGATGAAGGTGTACTGACGAGTGCACTGGAGCTTGATACTGCACCATTGTTCCGAAGGGCACCACTGAGTCGATGTCTTAGTTGCATAGAATGCTCTGTCTCTGATCGAGCAACCTGTTTGTCAATTAAATCAAAGATTAAGCACAAATCAACTTACTAGTTTCTCAAATAACTGCTACAGCGCCAATATGGTAGCACCATAGCAGCAAAGATAGTACATCTTAACTGACCTCCAATAAAAAATGTCATTTTGAACTAGTGCAAATTATTTATAGAACATAAAATCATAATATCATGGAAGTGCATTTCAAGACAAATATACACATGATTGTCATGCATCAATTCTAAATATTTTTTAAAAAAACAGATAACCAAGGTGGGAAGGTCTGATCCATCTCTGAGGATTTGACCCTCTAGGTGGAGCAGTCAAAGCAGGAAATGGGCTAAAGTCTCAGGGTTATCATGGGCGCTGGCAAGAGGCAGATTTGTGCTTTAACCTTTAAGTGGAAAGTTAAATGGGTCAGGCAACATGTGCACTCACAGGTAATGGTCCATGGTTGGTCTACTGCCCTCCATCACAAAGCTGAATATTACCCACATATTCATTTCACGAGTTGTCATATTAGAGAGTTTCATTGGAAGTATGTTAGATGCTTCTATTCACATCTGTGCATTTGCTGTGCATCTTTGGGCGTACTTATGTTCTATTCATTCTTTTACTGGACTATTCATCC
The DNA here is from genome assembly GCA_005191435.1 of Raddia distichophylla. NCBI lineage: Eukaryota > Viridiplantae > Streptophyta > Magnoliopsida > Poales > Poaceae > Raddia > Raddia distichophylla. Next base: position 3,084,661 of record SPJY01037268.1, on the reverse strand, counting down.
TGAATATGTGGATGTAATTTCATCAATGGGAAGTCAATAAAAAGTAAAAAGAACAGCAGGTCACATTATACCCACATGTCATTGGCATCTTAGCCAATATGAAATTCGAGAATGATGCCTAGACCTAGAACCGCATGGCATGGACGGCACAACACAAATAAGCACGCTCATGATCCAAAAAACATTGATCAACACAATCATGCATTTTTACCTAACAATCTTCCCCCTTTATGATGGAATATCAAGATTGTAATAAGGAAAATAACATGTAAAAAGGTATTAAAGAATAATCCTTACTTTCAACTGATTGCGGAGAAGCTCTGACTTTGCTTCCTATTATATAAACAATAAAAAACACAAGCTTTGTAAATTTTAATTACGATAATATACTATCTAATATGGCATCAAAATAGAACATTTAGAAGAATACTGAAAAGGTGCTCAAGACCTGTTCACTGAGGGCTTCTTTTAGATGATTGATCAGGTTTATCCTAGCCATGTCGACAATCTCAAGTTGCTCGATGCACTGCTTCAGGATTGCTTCCTTTTCTTGAAGGCCAGAAATCAATGATGATGCTTGTTGAATACCTGTGAAGGAAAAGGATCAAACATTAGTCGTGCATATTAGACATTTTTCATCAAGAGATGAGTGAACGCTACAGAAAATCAAAGCATCATCTATTTTTCATGCCTCAAATTTTATTTTATTTTTTTGTGAGCAAACCCATTTTTTACAGTTCGATGGGTCAAGCTTGTATATATTTGTAATTTATTTTCTATTCTTCAATGAATGACAGTGATCCTGCCCGTGGTACACTTCTTTTATTTTACAAATACAGAAATCCAGTGTAAAATTAGGTTTCAGGTCATCACAGAAGCTTAAATACAAAACCTTGCACTCCAGTACTTTTCACTCTGTAACCCATGAAGAAGGCATACTTGAATTTGATAATAGCATAGCAATTATAATTATCACATGGCAAACATCATAGAGGCATCACCATAATACAAAAACTCATGTTAAACAGCAGGATTTATGCTATACCAAAAAGAAAAGAAATGCATGTATATGTCAGAATAATGATTCCTGTTTAATGTGACCAAACCATGCTACAATGACCCAAGCAAGTTATGTGGAGCCTGGGACAGGGAGTATTCAAACCCCTTTCTGTGCAGAGTTTCTCTTGTCAACATGACACGCTTAATGCAGCTGACAGACACTATCATTTTGCAGACATTACAGCAATCAGGACATGTATGTTGGAGCGTGTAGATGATATATGGAATGCGAAAATAAATGGGGACAAAAGGGGGGGAAGGTGCGACATCATGACTTATAGAAATCTATTGATTAGTTCAAACTCCATATTCCATAACATAGACCTAACAACTTATTGTAGTTACCAAACTCATAAACCATGTATAAGTTGAATCACTATTCAGTTTTTAAGATGTTGGTACAGTCTGCAACACTTTTTTGAGCAGAGAGCAGGCTAGCGGATCATGATTTTCTCCATTTTAGGAACAGGAATTGGATGTAAAACAGTTTATGAACAACCATGACACAATACAGGGTAAGATAGCACATAGCAGGATGCAAAAAATAGAAATAATGCAAACATACTTCTCAGCAGATAGATAAACCATGTCAAAGTTGAATCATTTTTCTGTTTTTAAGATGTCGGTCCAGTATGCACTCTGCAGCATTTTTTTTTAGCACAGACCAAGCTAGCGGATCATGATTTTTTCCATTTTTAGGAACTTGAACTGGATTAAAACAGTTCTTGAACAACCATGACGCAAATAGAAATGGTGCAAACACTCTTCAAGGCAGATAGTCGTAAAATCATAGAACAAGCGAAGCATGCAAGGTCATCACCATGGATACAAACATCGTCTACATCTTTATCCATCTTCTCCAAAACACTAACAGTACTCGCACATTTATTTAAAGCCGTGTCTTCATTGAAATGTTGACCAAGCACAGATTGGTATGCAGTTACGATCTTTTCAGGCATCCCACCAACGGTCAGTTTCTACAGTGGAAAGGCAGACAAGAAGAAGAGCTCTATCAGATTCATTCTAATATACAAAATCCATATGAGTAGAAAAAAAAAATCATAGGATAAGAATTAGCAACTTACTGTTATTATTGTACCGGAATCATTCTGCCCGGTTTTGGAAATTGAAGAAGGATTAGAACTAGGATTTGAACTATTGCCATTGTTATCCACTGTAGGAGGGTTGTCACCAAGAATTTCATCTTTTAGATTTTCGATACGGGTTCCAAAAACCTTCCGTTCATCCCAGATACCAATCTGTTTTTTTTTTAAAAAAAAGAAGACAAAATTAATGTTTGGATTTTGGCCTTACAATCAAACCAATGAAGCTAGTATTGAAGTTATCTGCTATCACAGAACTAATAGTCCCAATGCAATGGGATGCCCTGTTAGTGCACATAATGGCGTGAATATACTGGATTTGCAGCAAGTTCTTAAACGGCATTGAATGAGGGTTCAAGTTAGCTCTAACAAAGGTGCACCTTCCAAAACTCTATATAATTGATGGATAGCAGTGGGAAAAAAATCCTGGGATGTTTGCTTCTCGCTAGTGACTACTAAAAGTTCTTACAGGGGATGGATTGAATAGTAGAATAACATAAAACAGCAATAGAATATCAATCCAATAGTTTGATAACCAACTAAGCTAATGGTAAACCATTATTATTATGGCACTATGGTATTACGATGGCACTAACACAGTAGATCCGTCCAAGGTTCTTGGACAGCACAAACCACTAGCACCACCCTATAGAACAAAAGGGGCTCCTGGACTGAAAGCGTTACGGACATGTAGCGTTCAAAGAAAAATAACTTACTAATCTTGCAACCAGTTTCTTTCCATGTTCTCCCCCATTATCATAAACATCTTTCAGTGATCCAGGAAGAACCCTCCAGAACTCATTCACAAATTCGCATCCCTTGCGTTTGCTATTTTGCAAGATGTCATTTGATAAATACAGGAACGATACTTTCTTGTCCTTTGTTGCATTGTTAAACTGCTTCTCCCATGTCTCAACAACCCTTTTCGCTCTCTTCCGGTGAAATATACACCAATGTGAGAGTGCTACTTAAGAACTAAGGGGTGCAAAAAAAAAAAGGAGAGCTACAGCAGTGTAGATGCAAAGGAAAAAAATATGCTGCTGAAATTGTACCATGAAGCCCATAGGAAATGAGAAACAAATCATTAGGTGTGCCAGTTGATACTCAGGAAAATTGAAATAGATCAAACCATATCATAACAAGAGACGGTTAAAGCACATAAGGTAAATAAAACACAAAATGTGAAGACCGTCCAAAAAACAGCATTTGACATTTGTAATCTATTTAATAGATGACAGTGGATAATCCATATTCACCTCACTCATTAATCAACTTAAAATGAGGACACATGGCTACGATGTAAAAGGTTAAACTGCTTTGGGCCTTTGGCAACACAACCTCAGTGCAATGAAATGCCATTGCTATCACACTAATTTGGACACAGTATAGAGAAATGCCATCAGAAAGCAATGGTGCAAAGATCATTCAAAAATCCAACGAAGCGATTGCAATTGGTGTGCAAGAATACCCTAACCCAACAATGGCAACCAGAAGGAACTAGCTTGATCTTTAGAACCATATGTATACATAACATACATTAGTTCCATATTAAAGGACATTATATACAATTAATTCAGCTTACTTAATTTTGCTAAAAAGGATTGGAGAAAAAAATACAACCCAACAAAAAAAAAGTCAAACAAGATACATAGACAACCCACAGTATACTTTTACACTTTAATATAGAATCCTAAAAGTTCCTGTCATTATCTGTCATTTTTTGTGGAAACCACCATCAAAAGACATATACTGGCAAACAATTTATATCCTGTTTTAGAAACAGGAAGGAAAGCAATCATTACTAGTAGGAACTAAGAACGCAAGTACATATCAAATAAAAATCATGGCACAAACTCAATACAATATAAACTAATTACAATCCCCAAACTTGTACCCAGGCTTATTTATATACACCTTTAATACACCAAAACAAAACTATTTTTGAGTATAAAAGATTCTAACAATGATGTACGACCATAAGAATGTCCACAAGCTACAGAAATATCAGTCATATTGCAGTTATACTCATACTTATCAATAAATAATTTAACCACGACAAGCAGTGTAATCATGGGCACCAAGCCACTAGCAAAGCATTTTATGGAACAAAAGGAAGATATTAACCCAAAAAACAGCACACGAAACCAATATCCCGAGTGCTGAACGAGATCTCGAGTGCCAGCTCCACTCATCCACACTGCAATTCAAGGCATTATTCACTACGACACTGCATAAATAGAAATCACAAGGAAAGAAAGCACATACTAGGCACCGAATTTGCAAGCGCGCAAGAAAGAAAAAGAACGCGAAAAGGATACTCTGGATGCTCGCCGCCGAGCTGTTGAGCTTGCTGAGCTTCTCGACGAGCACCTGCTCGCTGAACGAGCCGCCGCCGCCGCCCGTTTCCGCCTTCGTGCCCGCCATCACGAAGGCTCCCCCCCAGAAAACTCCGCCAAATACGTTACGCTTCCGGCGCGGCCAAGATCGGGCCCAATCTTGGCGCAGAGAAATCGAGAGGGAAAAGAAACGCGACAAGAATCAGCAGCTTGGGGTGGGGGATTGCGCCGCAAGATTGCGGCTTTGAAACCATGGGGGGAGAGGAAGACGCGTACCCCGATCGCGAGCTCCTGAGCTTGAAGAATTTGCCGCCGGCGAGGAGGAGGGAGGAGGGGGGGAGATGAGAGGGTTTGGGTTTCCTGGGTGGTTATTTCTTTTCTCCGTTTCCCCGTTCGTGTCTGTGTCTGTGTTTGAGATAAAATTATAGATTACCTTCTTAAACTGTACTAGCAAGCGTGCACGTACAAAGCATGTCGGAGCAATGCTGATATCAATAATTTGTAGAAAAAAATAACATCTAGGACACTTGAAATTTTTTCTATTTGTCTGTCTATATGAAGTAGGCATAGAAGCATTCCTTATTTCATTGATTGTCTCATTTGGTTGATATTAACGTGGGTCATCTCATGAAACACCTGAACAAGCAAAATTAAATAACAGATAATCAAGATATGGATATAGATATAAATTAATTAACAGATGCAATAACATGCAAATAATTGTTTTTTATTAGCAGATCAATTCTGTATATGGATGTACGCATAAATACACGTGACACTTACTCATTTAATTAAAAGTAGCGATGCATTCTCTCGATGGGCCGACCAGGTTATAAATTGTAAGGGTATTGTATATGTGCATCACGATTATTATTTACCGCTCTACAAAATTAATTAACAGGTTATATACGTCCACTCGCATTGACATGGAGGGGAGGATACTAGAGTGTATTCTTAATAGAGCTACGTAATACTCCTACTTTTATACGGAATCCTGAATTTATTCCACTGTCCGGCCAGAGAAGACGTTTCATATGTATGAGTATGTATGATTGGGGCGTACATGCCTGCCTCATCCTATTTATAGTGTTACCGTGCTTGTCTGTTAGTTCTAATGTAGGAAGAATTATGAAAAAATATTAGGAAGGTTTATAACGGGAGAGTAAAAATTAATCCCGTGTATATATGGGCAAGAGTCCGTGATCTCTAGTTATAGATCCTCTTTGATAGCTTGTTTAGTTTTTGTTGGGAGACCACCTTTGAAAGTGGTATGAAAAGGCTAAATAAATTTTTTTTTTTTTGAGATCTTTGAGAAAAAAATCCTACAAAGTTATAAAAAAAAATATTTTCAAAAAATAAAGTAAATGTTGTATATAAAAATAACAAAAGTTGCAATCTCAAAAAAAAAAACTAAAACAAGCTATCAAAGAGGGCCCTAGTCTAGGAAGAATTAGAAAAAATTAGGAAGATTTATAATAGGAGAATAGAAATTAATTATGTGTATATGTATATATGGGCAAGAGTCCGTGGTTTATATGTATCGAGTTATGGGTAAGAGCACGTGATCTATATGTATTGAGTTAAGAGTTCATAGTCTTTACGTATCAAGTCAAGAGTTCGTGGTCTCTACGTATCAAGTTGATAACAAACTTCTAAAAAATTATGACAGTTGGATAATGGATGAAGGGAATAGACGGATATGATTTGTAGTTGGATCTAGGCCAACCGCTCAATTATAGAGTAGTTTAGATTAAATATATATAAATCACCCTTTAATCCTAAAACCATATATTTTAATTTTACTCCCTCTACCCCTTAAAAAAAAATCAAGAGATTGCATTCTTTTGACTACTTTATGGTGGTTTTGGATTGCTATAATATCAATTTTACAGGAAGATAAAAAAGAGAGGGAAAACACATAGAGGATGCGGAAGATATGTATACGGTTAACGTGACAAAAAGTAAAAGGTGCTGATTTGGTCCCTTAACTATGTCCGCTGGACCACTTTGGTCCCTAAACTTCAATACCGGACTTGTGAGGTCCCTCATGTAGCAAAACCGAACTTGACCGATCATTTGACCGGTCAAAACAGCGGTATTAAGATTTTCTTGCCAACGTGGACTGCCACGTCACACATGGTGAACACCTGGATTGACACGTCATTTACACGTCATTTCTGTAACACCTCAACCTAACCAGGCTCAAGTGCTATGAACACAGCATACAAAACAATACTTCATAGAAAATTTCGACAGCATATCCCCTGCAGATTGGTCACTTTTGCACAAAAGATTCATAATTTCACAATATTAAGCCATCACACCAATTTAATACAAAATTGTCTTGAAACCTTTAAGCCTAATTGAGGTACCATCCAAGCATTAAATTTAATCAACACCAAACACTAACGATCCAAATTAATATTTAACCAACGAATGAAAATATTGTGAAATTATGAATCTTCTGTGCAAAAGTGACCAATTTGCAGGGGATATGCTGTCGAAATTTTCTATGAAGTATTGTTTTGTATGCTGTGTTCATAGCACTTGAGCCTGGTTAGGTTGTGCCACTGATAGAGATATATTTGGGCTATGTATATCGGCCTAGCCCGTCTCTTTACTGTATTAGGGTTTTCTAGCCTTTTCACCTTTTGCCCTTGTACTTTGTATATATACTGGCCCTTTGGCCCTCATATGAATACAAGCGCTATTCCTAACATGATAACAAAGTCGTTTTAGGGTTAGTTTTGGGCGTTGCACTTGCATCACAAATCCCGACCACCGCAGTCTCTTCTCGATTGGCTCGGTCTCTCGCTGCCGTCTTTCTCGACGCAGTCGTGCCATCCTCTCTCCTTGGCGTCACTCGGCCTAATCTCTGCCGACGCCGACATTCCCAGATCCGAAGCAGCCAGGACCTACCGCCCCGTTGTCTCTGCTCGACGTCGTCCGGCCTCGTCCTGGCTGTAGCGGTCTGGTCTTCATCTTCGCGTAAAGCACCACTGTCGTTAGATCGTCCTACGACATCACCGGATCAGACTTCCTCTGGGCCGCAGCTTTTTGGATCTGAGGCATCCCAGCCCGATCTCGCCGCCGTTGCCACGATCCGGCCGTGCTGCCACCGCAGCACCGCTCGTCGTCGGCCGCTTCACACCGCCCCTTCTTCGTTAGCCGCACCGCGCCATTGCTCGTCGTTGGCTGCCCCGCGCTGGCCGCTTCGCAACACCGCTCTTCGCCGGCCGCCCCACGCCACCGCTCTTCGTAAGCCGCCCCGCGCCGCTGCTCGTCGCTGGCCACCCCGCGCCACCGCCCGTCGCCGGCCTCGGCCGGCTGCCCGTCGCCACCGGCCCCCTTCGCCGATAAGGATGCTCGTGCTACTGCTATTTTGATTGCTAGCATGAAGGTGCATCTTTCTGGAGAAGTGGTCTCTTTGGCATCTGCGTAGCTGATATGGTCACATCTTCGTGATCGTTATGAGCCTTCGGGTGACTCTTAGTATCTTGCTGCTCTTCGCCATGAGAAGTCTCAACAATAAGGTGATCCTACAGTGGATGAGTTTTATGCGGCTCTCTGGATGGCGTATGGCGTCAATTGGACTCTCTGGATGCGGCTCTTGATACTGGAGTTGATCATGACTCTCGGACTTGTGCCTGTTGCCTGCGTCAGCGATCTCGTCTGGAGCTTCGTCGTGTCTACGACTTCGTCATACGTCTTCGGCTTGAGTTTAAGCAAGTTCGTGCTCAACTTCTTACCCGTCACCCTCGTGTCACTATGCTGGAGGCACTCTCTGCTCTTCGTACTGAGGTTCGTCTTCGTGGTGTTGGTCTATGGACTTCTCAACCAGTTCTTGCTCTTCGGCCATCGGCTTCGACTTCTACTGGTCCTCGGTCCTCTTCTTCATCATCCTCATCGTCTTCTGGAGTGACGACGAAGACTGGTCTTCACTGCACCTATTGTGAGTTCTGCTACAGGAAGAAGGATATTGCTCGTCGTCTTTGCCTAAGGGTTCTGTAGCACAAGCCACAGGAGACTCAGACTCCCAGCACAGTCCAGATGCCTCTTCTGATATTCTTATGCTATTGTGTCGCATGGCTAGCTCTTCACCCTCGGGTTCTGCTGCTTCTGCTTCGCAATCTTTTTCTTCTGAGACACCAGGTACATCATCATGGATTCTTGCCTCAGATGCTTCCTTTCATATGACACCTGATTCCATATGTCTTCTGTTCATCCTTTAACCACACCATTGACTATTCAGACGGCAGATGGTACCTCTCTGCCTGTCACAGGACGAGGCACCCTTTTGTCATCTTCTTTTCATGTACCATCTGTTTCTCATGTTCCTAAACTAAAGATGTAGCTTATTTCTATCGGCCAGCTTACTGATCTAGGTGGTCGTGTGATTTTTGATACTGACTCATGCTGTGCTCAGGATCGTCGCACGGGTCTCTTGGTTGGTACTGGCCCCCCGGCGCCGTGACTCGCAGCGTCTCTGGGAGCTTGACTGGCTTCGTCCTTCCGCTGCTCCTGCCAGTCTCTCCCTCTCCGCTGCTTCCTCCACGGCGTCATTTGCTCAATGGCATCATCATTTAGGACATCTTTGTGGTCCTCGTTTATCATCTTTGGTTCGTTGTGCTCTTTTAGGGTCTATGTCTGGTTGTGTTCATCTCGATTGTGCGGGTTACAACCTTGGCAAACAGGTGCAACTCTCTTATCCTTCGAGTGAGTCTGTATCAGCTCGTCTGTTTTATCTTGTTCATTTTGATGTCTGGGGTCTAGCCCCTTTTGTGTCAAAAGGTAGTCATAAATACTATATCATTTTTACCATGTTTACCATGTTGCTTAATCACAGTAGGCACTTCAGAAATGTTAGCATATAATTTGTTATCAATAGACATGCCATATATACTTTATTGTGGGAATTCCCTACTAGTGTCAAGGTGGGACCAGAGCTTCCATAGCCAGCGTGCAAGTCATGGATGTCACACCTAGGGGTTGATGGTTGAAGATTGAGCTCAATAGGGGTCTCAGTCGTGAGATCATCTGTGAGAGAAGGCCGATCAAGAAGATCCCCAATATACTTCTCTTGAGATAAAAAGATACCCTGCGACGTAGAGGTATGTAACATCCGAAATTTTAAACACAAATTTGGCACGTTAATTTTTTAAAAAATCATGGCATTAAAATAATTTAATATTTATCTGCATCATATCATAAGTAAATCATTAAAAAAACTGTCCACCTGGTGAATAAAAAGATTTGTCCATTTTAAACTTTGTTAATGTTAACTTAGCAAGAAAAATAAAAAACTTCTCCAACTGTGTAAATTAATTCAAGTTTTAATTAAAATTTGAAGGAGCAAGCTTAGGAGGAAATCTACCTTTTAATAAACCATCCTCCCTATTGGGCTACAGCCATCTCTTTTCCCTTCATGCTGAGCTCCCAAGCCTCTGCGTGCGTCGCGTCAACCTGCTACCATGCTACCTCTGCGTCATGCACACTCACCTTTGCCACCATAACTCAGCTGTCGTCGTGTCGCTTGCGAGTTACTCCGCCCAACGCTCGCCTGTGCCGTGCATGCACGCTCTGCGCATTTGACCGCATCAAGGCCGCACCTCGCCGTCGCGTCTCCGCCGCTGTGCTCTAGCCACGCCTTCGCGTCGCCGTCGTTGCAGAACAATAGCACCCGTCCATCGCTGCTCCCGGCGAGATTAAGATCGAGCCGCCTCCGCCTATAAATTAAGCGCTGTGCACCGCGTTTCTTTTCGCCTTGCGCCACGCCGTGCCCTATGCTTCTCCCCGATGAGCTTTGTACAATCCCATGGTCTTCCTCCATTTCTTAGTCACTTCCTCGAGCGCGGAGCACCGCCAAGTCAAGAAGAAAGCTGCCGCCGCAGCGCCCAGCTCGTCATCGCCTCGGTAAGCCTCTGCACACCTCTAGGTGCACAAGGGCATGGGAAGATCCCGGGGTAGCCTTAGTCTCCCCTACGTGTGCCATGTTGTGCTAGAGCTCCCATGGAAGCTATACGAGCGAGCTAGAAGCAGTCCTGTAGCTTGTGTATAAATACGTGTCGTCGGCGGCGAAACCAATCGATCGTCGAAACCATAACTTTAGATCTGTTTGGATGCCCTGAGTCGAGAGAGATCCATTTTTGCAGTCGGTTTATCAAACGTAGGTCACCACAGCCGGCTAGCCGAGCTCCACCGAGCTCGGCGTTCCTCTCCTATCCGTCAGATGGTGATCGCTCGAGTGGCTGGAAGAAGGGATGTTGCCCGAGGCCGAGGTCATGGAAGTGCCCCGAGCCGAGCAAGTGCTTCGCACCCATCTCATGAGCAAGGTCGCTCAGTGCGCATGGATCAACCTTCTGTTGGAGGACCTCCTCCTGCTCCTGTTCCTCCGCCAGCTCTGCCAAATTTTCCACAAAATTCCCAACCAAGATCCCAACCATCCCACCACGAAAATTCTCTTGAGCATCAAGCCGAGTCCACCCACCAACTTCCACCACCACCTCCTGAAGAACCCACCACCCGAGAAATCATGCAAATGCAATACCAAATAATCCGCGACTTGGTTCAAGAGCGGAATCATCCTCCTACCCCAGCTCCCTCTCCTGCTCATACATCAGCTCCACCTCCCTTTCGTTCCCGTATCAATGACTTCCTTAGGGCCAATCCCGCTAAGTTGCTGGCTCCGCTGACTCTCTGGAAGCAGCGGATTGGTTAAAGGAGATCGAGAAAAAGCTCATCATGTTCCAATGTGGTGAGGTTGAGAGTGTTAAGCTTGCAGCACATCAACTCACTAGGGTTGCTGCTGCTTGGTGGGACACGTTCTGTGAGGCCCATGATAACCCTGATGCTATTGAGTGGGCTGAGTTCGTTGAGGCCTTTGAAGAAAACTATGTTCCTGAAAGTATTAAGGAGGCTAAAAGAATTGAATTCCACTCCCTCGTGCAAGAAAGCATGGCCCTGCAGGAGTACCTCACCAAATTCACACTCTTGGCTAGATATGTCCCAAGGGACGTGAGGAGCGATGTTGATAGGATATATTTCTTCAAGAAAGGCATGGACCCTAAGATACGTGCCTTGATTGACTCCTCTGAGTTTTCCACTTTCAAGCAAATGTTTGCCCGAGCAGTTAAGCAAGAGGAGAACCGTCGCCCGTGCCTGGCTGCTCGAAAGAAGAGGGCCCAGAGGATAGCCACTCCTCTGGAAGTTCTCGTTTCAAGATCAAGCGCTCTGGTGATCGTGGGCACGGCATCCCTCCTCGCCCTCGCACTCAGTGGGTCCAGTCGCGACCTACTCCTCTAACACCTCCACCAGTTCGCACCCGTCTCCTCCCCTCAAAAGAAAGGTATCTCCACCATAGAATGCTTTGCTTGCCAGCAGTTGGGTCACTATGCCAGCTCGTGTCCCAACAAAAATCCTGAGCCCCCAAGGGAAGCCAGCTGCTCCGTGACTCCTGTCTTCTGGGATGGGTCGCGGGAACTTCCAACCTGCAAGATCTGCTCCTGCTGTTGGACGTGGACGTGTGAACCACGTCACTGCTGAGGACGCCCACGCCGATCCCAATGTGGTGATGGATAAGTTTTTCATAAGTGCAATGCCTGCCACTGCTCTTTTTGATTCTGCTGCAACGCATTCATTCATCTCATCATCTTTTGTCAAAAATCATGAGTTACTAAAGAATCCAATGCTAATTAAATCCAAGGAAAAATCATGAGGTCCACCTTGATGTGCCCCGGGGTTGAGCTAAAAATTCAAGACACCGAGTTTTTGGAAGACTTGGTGGTTATAAACTCAAAAGTTATTGAAGTGATTCTGGGTATGGATTGGTTAACTAAAAATAAAGGTCAAATAGACTGTGCCACCAAAACAGTAAAATTAATTAATAATGTTGGACAGGAGGTCCAATTCATCGCAAATCCTTTCCCCTCTGAGCTAATCACTCTCAATAAGTTAGAGGCCACTTCCCTGGAAACCACAGCTATGGTAAAGGATTTTCCCGATGTGTTCCCGGACGAGCTGCCTGGAATGCCCCCTGACCAGGACGTTGAATTTGTGATAAACCTGGTCCCTGGCACTGGTCCTATCTCCCAAAGATCTTATCGCCTATCTGCCAATCTAATGGCTGAATTAAACAAACAAATTAAAGAATTGCAAGAGAAAGAATTTATCCGACCGAGTGTTTCCCCTTGGGAAGCGCCCGTGATCTTCGTCAAAAAGAAAGACGGATCTCTCCGCATGTGCGTGGATTATCGATCTCTAAATGAATTAACAATTAAGAATAAATACCCTCTTCCCAGAATTGATGATCTGTTTGATCAAATGAAAGGAGTTTGTATCTTCTCAAAAATAGACCTGAGGTCTGGTTATCACCAAATAAAAATTAAAGATACCGACATTCCGAAAACAGCTTTCACCACAAGATATGGTCTCTATGAGTTCACGGTGATCTCATTTGGTCTGATTAACACTCCGCCGTATTTCATGAATCTAATGAATAAAGTGTTCATGGATTTTCTGGACAAGTTTGTGGTGGTGTTTATCGATGATATTCTTTCTCTAAATCGGAAGAGGAGCACGAAATTCATCTTAGAAAGGTTTTGGAGGTTAAGAGAAAATCAGTTGCATGCCAAGCTGAGCAAGTGCGAGTTCTGGATGAAGAAAGTGATTTTCCTTGTCATGTGATATCAGCCGGAGGTGTTGCAGTGGACCCGAAAAAGTCACCACGGTTGTTGAGTGGAAACAACCAAAATCTGTAAAGCAAGTGAGAAGTTTTCCTGGATTGGCGGGATATTACCGCCGGTTCATTGAAAATTTTTCGAAAATCTCCCGTCCTTTGACAAATCTTCTTAAAAAGGAAAATAAATTTGAGTGAAATGATAAGTGTGAAACTAGTTTCCAAGAGTTAAAAAGGCTATTAACTTCCGCTCCGATGTTGATCTCGCCTAATATCCATAAAGATTTTGAGGTATTCTGCGATGCATCTAGGCAAGGCCTAGGTTGCGTGCTGATGTAAGAAAGGAGAGTTGTTGCTTACGCATCAAGACAACTCAAACCTCATGAGCAGAATTATCCCACTCATGATCTCGAGCTAGCCGCCGTGGTTTACGCTCTAAAAATCTGGAGGCACTATTTAATTGGCAATAGAACCGAAATATTCACTGATCACAAAAGTCTCAAATATATATTCATCCAACCTAACCTCAATCTAAGAAAAAGAAGATGGTTGGAATTAATCAAGGACTACGATGTGGGAATACATTATCACCCTGGCAAGGCCAATGTGGTGGCTGATGCCTTAAGCCGACGCACCTATTGCAATCATCTTATGCTTAAAGAAGATCAACCTGAATTATATAAAGAATTATCTGACCTCAACTTGAAAATTGCTGAGATGGACCAAATAAAAAAGCTTGAATTACAACCCACCTTAATGAATCAAATTAAAGAAGCCCAGAAAGGTGATAATGAAGTTCTTGAAATTAAAGAAAATCTTAAAAAGAATAAGTCACCCGAATTTTCCATGGATGAAGGAGTACTCTGGTATAAAAAGAGAATCTTCGTACCAAATAATAAATCTCTTAAAGAAGTCATTTTAAAAGAAGCTCATGAAAGTCCAATCTCTATCCATCCTGAAAGTACCAAAATGCATGCTAATCTGAAAACCACTTATTAGTGGACTGGAATGAAAAGAGATATTGCCAAGTATGTCGCCCTCTGCGACATCTGCCAAAGAGTGAAGGCTGAGCATCAAAGGCCTGCTGGGCTGTTGCAACCGCTCAAGGTTCCTGAATGGAAGTGGGAAGAAGTGGGGATGAACTTTATTATCGGGTTAACTAAAACTCAATCCGGCTATGACTCCATCTGGGTAATCGTCGATCGCCTCACTAAAGTTGCACACTTCATCCCTGTCCGAACCACCTACACCGGAGGCAAGTTGGCTGAGTTGTACATGAGCAAGATAGTCTGTCTGCATGGGGTGCCAAAGAAGATTATCTCTGACCGAGGAACCCAATTCACCTCCAAATTATGGGACAAGCTCCATGAGTCGCTTGGCACCCGTCTGAATTTCAGTACTGCCTTTAACCCTCAGACCGATTGCCAGACTGAAAGAGTTAACCAAATCCTTGAGGATATGTTGAGAGCAAGTGCCCTAACTAACCCCACTAGCTGGGATAAGCAATTGCCATATGCTGAGTTTTCCTACAATAACAGTCACCAGTCGAGCATCCACATGACACCCTATGAAGCCTTGTATGGAAGAAAGTGTCGTACCCCTCTGTACTGGCAAGAAACTGGTGAGACAAATGTATTTGACTTGGATATCTTGCAAGAGGCTGAAAAGCAAGTGAAACTAATCCAGCAAAGGCTGAAGACAGCCCAGCCTAGGCAGAAAAGTTACGCCGACAATCGTCGGCGTGACCTAAAATTTGCCAAAGGTGATTTCGTGTATCTGCGGGTGTCCCCTCTCAAAGGCATGCGCAGGTTTCGTGTGAGCGGAAAACTAGCTCCAAAATATATTGATCCTTTCCAATCTTAGCCCGAAGGGGCGAGGTGGCATACCAGTTGGAACTGCTTGAGTATCTGTCTGATGTGCACAATGTGTTCCATGTCTCTCAATTAAATAAATGTCTTCATGTGCCCGACGAGCAGTTACCTTTGGATAAAACAGATCTGCAACCTAATTTGACACTTAAGGAATATCCGGTCAAGATTCTGGATGTGGCTGTGCGCAAGACCCGGAATAAAGTGCTTCGGTTTTGCCGTGTTCTGTAGAGTAACCATTCTAAGTCGGAAGCCACTTGGGAGCGTGAAGAGGACCTTCGCGCTGAGTTCCCGGAGTTATTTCCCGAAGAATCCGAATCTCGGGGACGAGATTCTCCTTAAGGGGGAGAGGTTTGTAACATCCCAAATTTTAAACACAAATTTGGCACGTTAATTTTTTTGAAAAATTATGGCATTAAAATAATTTAATAATCATATGCATCATGTCATAAGTAAATAAAAATATTTGTGCATTTTAAACTTTATTAATGTTAACTCAGCATCTTCTAAACATTGTTAACCTGCTGTGTAAATTAATTTGTATAATTTAGGATTCAAGAATAAGTTTTAAATAATTTTTACAAGAGCAAACAAAAAGAGTAAATCCTCATCTTTTCTCTCTGTTGGGCTTGAAGCTCTCTGTTCACTTCATGCTGAGCCTCGCCCGTCACTCCGTGCTACCTCTGCACCATGAACTTATTTCTACCACCATAACTCAGCTGTCGCTTGCGAGTTACTCCACCCAACGCTCGTCTGCGCCGTGCATGCACGCTCTGCGCATTTGACTGCGCCAAGACCGCGCCTCGCCGTCGCGTCTCCGCCGCTGTGCTTTGGCCGCGCCTTCGCGTCGCCGCCGCTGTAGAGCAATAGCACCTGTCCATCGTTGCTCCTGGCGAGATTAAGATCGAGCCGTCTCCGCCTATAAATTAAGCGTTGTGCACCGCGTTTCTTCTCACCTTGCGCCGCGCCGTGCTATTTTCTTCTCCCCGGTGAGCTTTGTTCAATCCCATGGTCTTTCTCTATTTCTTAGTCACATCCTCACTCGCTTCCTCTCATCCTCCCTACCGCAGCGTCGAAGTAACCCGGAGCACCACAAGTTAAGAAGGTGTCGCCGTAGCGCTCAGCTTGCCGTCGCCTCGGTAAGCCTCTGCACACTTCTAGGTGCGCATGGGCATGGGAAGATGATCTCGGGGTGGCCGTAGTCTCCCCTACGTGTGCCATGTTGAGCTAGAGCTCCCATGGAAGCTATGCAAGTAAGCTAAGAGCATGTCCTGTAGCTTATGTATAAATAAATACGTGCCGTCGGCGCCGGAATCAATCGGTCGGTGAAACCGTAACTTTAGGTCTCTTTGAAAGCGCTGAGTCGAAAGGAATCCATTTTTACAATCGGTTTGTCAAACGGATGTCGCCACAGCCGGCTAACCGAGCTTCACTTAGCTTCAATGGCATGCTATGTGATGTGCGTGCTGTGTGCGTGCTTGCATGGCTAAACCTTGAAGAAGGTTGCTTTCATATTAGTGCTAGTGTGTGGATAGCTAGCCCTTGAATAAGTGAAAACGTATTTGAACAGAATACGCTTTCTAAAGTTCAAAGTGCACACATAAATATAATCCAAAATTCAATAACTCTCTATTTACATTAATACCTATAACAATAAAAACTAAACTAATCATTTTGCATTAAATAACAAATAACGAATGATTTTCAAAACCTTAGAAAAATGACGAAAAATACTATTTCGATGCATACACTTGATTTAATAAAAATATAAAATAGTTATGCATTAATGGCACCTTAATTTGTTAAAGGCTTGGGCTATTATTTTATGTGCATGCATCACATTTCCATGCATATTTATTTCGTGCATGATTTTCAAATCAAAATTTGCATATAAATGTTTCCCTGTCTGATGGATGGTTGTATTATCTTGTATGTGCTGTCCGCGTGGTTAAGAGCTCGAGGAGCGTTAGATCCGTCCAGCGTCGCCGGTTGCTCCTACCCGTCTTCTGACCAAGGCAAGTCTCATTGATCATATTTGAGCCTTATGCTTTGTTTTTAAAAAATGATTTATTAGAGATTGAAAACCTGCATGCTAGATTAAAACTAAAAATATCGTAGTTGATAGCTACTAGTTATGAAGCCTAATAAATCATGGTAAGACTAGTGATAGGTTCAAACCATAATGACTTACTATTAGTTTTGTGTATATATACTTTCCATTGATGGTAGAAAAATGCCAAAAATAATATTATCAAAATGGCGCAATAATTCTTGTGTGTGAAAATAAATTATGTGAAGAGGAGAGGATTGAGAAAGGTTTAGAAAAATTCTTTGCGAAAGGCTGAAGCATCGAGGGCGATGCAATGGGTGAAAAATGAATTTATCTCTCCCCTAAAACTTTTCGACTAGGGAGAGACTTTTGCCGGTTTGGTGCAATAAGGTACCGTTTTATGAAAACGGGGCTCAATTATTCTCTTTTCTAGTTTAAGGACTACTCGTCCTATGGACCTACAATCTGAGCCATACAGTACGACCTCGAGTCCTGTTATGGTACGGACCTAGTTGTTAGCCGAAAAACCCTAGCGGAGGCTCCCGGCGGTCGCCGTTGGTGTTTAAATTTAACGGCTTTATGGCAAAACACTTCTGAATGTGTAGCCTCTCGAGGGTAAAGCGTACCCACTCTGCAGAGTTAAAACTATCATGGTAGACGTGCTCGCGGTTATGAGCATGCCAAGGGACTGTTCATATGGTAGCTCTTCTTTTCCAAAAACCAGAAATTTTCAAAAAGAATTTGAGTTGAATAAAAGTTGAGAAAGAGCTTTGATCTTGAGATAGGTACCACCGGCTTGCCTCATGAATTGGATTCGGCCTATCATGAATTACTTGCGTGGTTTCGACCTAACCGTTTGTTCCAAGTTATTTCCCATAACGGAAAGAGACTGAGGAAGAAACTCGTTACGGCATGAGGCCGAATGGCGAGAGTGTTTTGAGAATGAGTCCCAAAAGATAAATATCTGAGTTTAAAACTTTCTTAGAAGTGCTTTTATAAAACTAGAAAAAGGACAAAAACGCATTCCCGCAAAACTACCCAAGCCATCCATTTGTACTAAACCCCATCTGCATATATCCTCGACTGACTGAGTACCTTTGTACTCACCCCTATTTATCCTTCCCCTCTTCAAAAATTTCAACAGTCGAGGAGGCCCCCTACGACTCTCCATCCAAGGAGGACCTGAACTACGAGGATGACTTCGAGGACGAGAAGTAGGGTTGTGTCCTGCCTGCCGCTTTGCCTGTGGAGTAGTCTAGCTACTAGAATAAATCGTGCCATGTTGGGTTCCTACGTCACCGTGTAACTCTGTATCTCGGCCAGCGTGAAGTGCTTGATGTATTAAGTTGTGATTTCCTCTGGGACACTTAGTCCCATATGTTGTAATAATATAGCTCGAAGGCAATGTACCATTATTGTTGAATTGTGTGTGCTAGCCATGATCTTCTCAGACTAGTGCTGTATGGCTCAGTTCGTAGTTCATAGGACGAGCAATCCTTAAACTAGAAGAGAGACAATAATTTAGACCCGTTTTCTTAAAAACGGTACCTTATTGCACCAAATCGGTAAAAGTCTCTCCCTAATCGGAAGGTTTTTAGGGAAGAGGGATAAATTTATTTTTCAGCCATTGCATCGCCCTCGATGCTTCAGCCTTTCGCAAAGAATTTTGTTAAACCTTTTCTCAATCCTTTTCCTGTCACACAATTTATTTTTACACACAAGTATAGCGTCATTTTAATAAGACTATTTTTACATAATTTTTCTATCATTAATGGAATGTATATATACACAAGACTAATATTAAGTCCTTATGATTTAAACCTATCACTAGGCTTACCATGATTCATTAGGTTGTTTAACTAGTAACTACCAAATACGATATTTTTAATTTTAATCTAGCATGCAGGTTTTCCATCTGAAATAAATTATTTTTAAAGCAAAGCATAAGGCTCACAGTATGATCAAGGATACTTACCTTGGTCGGAAGACGGGTAGGAACAACCGGCGACGTTGAACGGGTCTAACGCTCCTTGAGTTCCTAACCACGCAGACATCACATACATCAAACAAGGAGACATTTATATGCATTTATATGCAATTTTATTTAAAAATAATGCATAAAATAAATATGCATTAAAATATGATGCATGCACATGAAATGATAGACTAAACCTTTAACAATTTATGGTGCCACACCTACATGCATGCACAACCATTTTCTAATTTTATATTTTTATTAAATCAAGTATACGCATCAAAATAATATTTTTCGTCATTTTTCTAAAATCTTTGAAAATCATTCGTTATTTATTATTCAATGCAAAATGATTAGTTCAGTTTTTATTATTACAGGTCTTAATAGAAATTGAGAATTATTGAATTTTTGGTTATATTTATGTGTGCGCTTTCAATTCTGAAAACGTATTCTGCTCAAATACGTTTCCACTTATCCAAAAGCTATCCATCCTCAAACTAGCACCAATCTCAAAACAACCATCTTCAACCTCTAGCCATGCATGCAGTGACAAAGCACGCACAGCACGTACAGCACGCCATTGGAGCTCGGTGGAGCTCGGCTAGCCGGCTGCGGTGACCTCCGTTTGACAAACCGACTGTAAAAATAAATTCCTCTCGACTCAGCGCTTGCAAAGAGACCTAAAATTGTGGCTTCGCCGATCGATTGGTTTTGCCGCCGATGACACGTATTTATACACAAGCTACAGGACTGCTCTTAGCTCGCTCGTACAGCTTCCATGGAGCTCTAGCACAACATGGCACACGCAGAGGAGACTACGACCACCCCGGGATCATCTTCCCTTGCTCATGTGCACCTAGAGGTGTGCAGAGGCTTACCGAAGCAACGGCGAGCTGGGCGCTACGAGGAAAAATACCCAAAATAATCAACAATTAAATAGAAATTAATAAAATAAACCACTGGTTAAAAAATTACTGGAATGGCATCCGGACCCGCCACCCCGCATGGCTGCCGCCACCCGTGTCGCCGTAGCTTCGCACCCGCCACCCCGCGGGGCAGCAGCGCTGCTGCCGCCACCCCGCGAACCAGCACCTCTGCTGACGCCACCCCACGCGCTCCCAGGCGCACGCCGCCTAGGCTGCTCAGCCCACTGCCCACCTGCTACCCTCGCATGCACAGGCGCACAGCCACACACACGCACATGCAGCATGCATGCTGCACGCACAAACATGCATGCATACACTGCACACACGTAGTAATCACCTTCTTAATCACCGCCGACTCTGATCGCCTTCCTTAATCACGTACTCCTTTTTCTTTTCTTATTTCTTTTCTTTCGTTTCCTTTTCTTCTTTTCTTTTCCAAAAATCACTTATCACAAAAATATATCATCCATAATCACTTGATTAAGATCCAAAAATATATCATCCATAATCACTTCATTAAGATCCGTTATAGCTAAAGGTGTCCTCAGTTCTGCATTTGTTGCTACACTAGTGCCCCCACATTTCTCGGTTTCGGTATTCTCATCATCCAGTTCCAGAGCACGGTAAAGCTGCACCGGCCTATCCTAGTGTCTTCGATTCAGTTGCATCATAAACAGTGTGCTCTCTGACAGAAGCATTGCATTCAGTTTCTTCTAATTTACAGTCATCTGCTGTTTCAGTCTCTGGGCCTAACACATCCTGTACTTCATCCAGATCTCTCGTAGGAACCTCACCAACCTCATGTAACTCTGCAGCAGCAATGCCCAGTGCTTGCTCAGATGTTTCAGAACGTTTAGCCTTGGGGATCTCAGTGCCAATGTGTTGAGTGATGATTTTGTGATAAGTGATTTTTGGAAAAGAAAAGAAAAAGAAAAGGAAACGAAAGAAAAGAAATAAGAAAAGGAAAAGGAGTATACGTGATTAAGGTGATCAGTGTCGGCGGTTATTAAGAAGGTGATTACTACGTGTGTGCAGTGTATGCATGCATGTGTGTGCGTGCAGCATGCATGCTGCATGTGCGTGTGTGGCTGTGCGCCTATGCATGCGAGGGCAGCAGGTGGGCAGTGGGCTGAGCAGCCCAGGCGGCGTGCTGCTGGGAGCGCGCGGGGTGGCGGCAGCAGAGGTGCGGCCACGCAGGGTAGCGGCAGCAGCGCTGCTGCCCTGCGGGGTGGCGGGCGCGAAGCTACGGCGACACGGGGTGGCGGCAGTTATGCGGGGTGGCAAGCCCGGATGCCATTCCAGTAATTTTTTAACCAGTGGCTTATTTTATTAATTTCTATTTAATTGTTGATTATTTCGGGTATTTTTCCACGCTACGGCGGCAACTTCCTTCTTGACTTAGCGGTGCTCCGGGCTCCTTCGGCGCTGCGGTAGGGAGGATGAGAGGAAGCGAGTGAGGAAGTGACTAAAAAATGGAGGAAGACCATGGGATTGTACAAAGCTCACCGGGGAGAAGCGTAGGGCATGGCGTGGCGCAAGGCAAAAAGAAACGCAGTGCACAGCGCTTAATTTATAGGAGGCGGCTCGATCTTAATCTCGCCAAGAGCAGCGATGGACGGGTGCTATTGCTCTACAGCGGCGGCGACGCGAAGGCACGGCCAGAGCACAGCGGCGGAGACGCGACGGCGAGACGCGGCCTTGGCGCGGTCAAATGTGCAGAGCGTGCATGCACGGCACAGGCGAGCGTTGGGCGGAGTAAATCGCAAGCGACACGGCGACAGCTGAGTTATGGTGGCAAAGGTGGGTGTGCATGGCGCAGAGGTAGCACGGTAGCAGGTTGAGGCGACGCACGCAGAGGCTTGGGAGCTCAGCATGAAGGGAAAGGAGATGGTTGTAACCCAATAGGGAGGATGGTTTATTAAGAGGTAGATTTTCTTCTAAGTTTGCTCCTCCAAACTTTAATTAAAACTTTTTGAATTAATTTGCACAGTTGGTTAAAAATATTTAAAAAAAGTTTTTATTTTTCTTACTGAGTTAATATTAACAAAGTTTAAAATGTAGAAATCTTTTTATCCACCAAGTGGACAATTTAATTAATGATGCACTTATGATATGATGCAGATAAATATTAAATTATTTTAATGCCATAATTTTTCAAAAAATTAACGTGCCAAATTTGTGTTTAAAATTTGAGATGTTACATACCTATATGTCACAGGGTATCTTTTTATCTCAAGAGAAGTATATTGGGGATTTTGATCAGGCTTCTCTCATAGATGATCGCACGGCTAAGACTCTTATGGAGCTCAATCTTCAGCCACCAACCCCTAGGTGTGGCATCCATGACTTACACGCTGGCTATGGAAGCCCTGGTCCCACCTTGCACTAGTAGGGAATTCTAAGATATGCTATAAGCATAGTATTCTATTCATCTTTCCAATAACAACTCTTGTCCAAAAGAGAAGTAATTGAATAGAAAAATTTAGATCATCTCATGATCTAATGAGAAATGGAAAACAAAAAATCCAATGCTTAGATTTCAATCTAAACCGAGAGGATGGTATTTTTTCAATATCGTGAACATAATCTAAATCTACGGGAGATATATTCATGGCAATAATGATGTCATGAAATTATCCAATGAGAACTAGAACATAATTCTCTTTATATCATATGTTATTTATCACTTTCTAATGTACATTTTGTCAGCTAAGACAAATAGTTCTTGTCAATTAAGACAAGTACAGTAACATATAGTATCTGTCAGTCTTTATCTACGAGACTCTAATGTGCATAGTGATTTGTATCCCATATGTGGATAAACAATCCAAAATATGCAGTTTTGACATTGTGTTGTTGTGCATAGCCATACAATTGACTTGTGTAGTCATGCAAAGACAATTTTTGTAGCCCAAATATCTCTATTTGTCAAATGTTGCCATCTCTGACATTTTGAGAATTGAACTCAACCATAAAATATTTATATTCTATGTGGCTTAATATCCATTATGCCACATAACCCTTTTGCCAACCATGATTTTCGCCAATGAACAGACGAGTGACATCAATGTCACTATCATAATAAAGGGGATAACAATGATGTGTGTAGACCATGACATGGCTGCAAGTGATTATCTATCACTGCCATAGTTAATGGACTCCACGTCAAAAAGGTAGTCACCAATCGAAACTGGCAATTTTATGTAAAGAGATAATCACAGAAGGATATTTGCCACCATTTTTCAAACATTCCATTAAAAAGATATTATATTTATCATGTAACATACTATAGATATACAACCTCTCCGTATATTATAATTACTTGAAATGAGTGCAATATAAGAACACTCATAATTATCCCCTCAAAGGATAATAATATCAATATCTCAAAATTTTCCTTGCAATTTTTTGGGATATTTCCGATTTCATCGGGTTCGATGGAAATTGACATAGAAAATCCACCAATTATCCCCAAAATTCAAAATACTAAAAAATAACCATAACACATAGTTCCCATAATTTTATAGCATTTTCCTATAATTTTTTGTATTTTATTTAAGCTAGATAACTTTAAAACGATCAAATAATGCAGAAAATAGGAAATTTTAATAACATCGCATAAAATATGAAATTTTAATAACATCACGATAGGTGTAGATTTTCAATACAGGGCAAGCGACCTGGTTGTTGCTGATGTCTTAGACTCCGCACCGTCAGACGTTGGTTTATACACGATGAAGATAATCACTAGTTGCCTGGTAACAAGCGTTGACATCTCAGTAGTGAGCGAGCGAATCACTGCTATATACATGGTCTTCGTTCCAAAGGAATGAGCGACACTAAGGTTGCAGACAATGCACTAGACCCACTACCTTGTGCTTTCACAACTCACATAAAGTAATTATTAAATTGAATGTAAACAAATAATGTAAATGCAATGCAAACTTAAATCAATTGTGTAGACTTTACTAAGAAGGTAATCACCAAAATTAGCAATGCAAAATTAAATCAATGGTGTAGACCTTTTATTATCGGCGAGCTACTCGTCGCTATTTGCTCAACCATAGATCCCATACTAAGAAGGTAATCACCAAAATATGCCATGCAAACTTAAAGGAATGGTGTAGACCATTGATTACGGGCGAGCTACTCGCTATGGTCCGGCCATAGATTCCATACTGAGAAGGTAATAACCAAAATATGCATTGCAAACGTAAAACAACCAATTCATATTGGTTACTGGCATAAATCTTGTGGCTATGGGCGATATACTCTCACTATGAATATAGACTACACACCGTAAGGTGTAGGCGACACTACAGTCGCAGCTTATGT
This sequence comes from Raddia distichophylla, assembly GCA_005191435.1. NCBI lineage: Eukaryota > Viridiplantae > Streptophyta > Magnoliopsida > Poales > Poaceae > Raddia > Raddia distichophylla. Next base: position 3,060,335 of record SPJY01037268.1, on the reverse strand, counting down.
CATAGGACGTCCCAATGTCATGTTTCATTGAACACTAAAAGATAATCGTCAAAATGCAAATCAACCAATGCTAGAAAAATAAATTCAGAAATAATAACCCCAAAATGTAAATAATTGCATTTAAACACAAATACATTGTTATTATCAATATTTTTAGGGGTACAGTCGCAATATATGCCGTAAAACATCAATTTATAGCTTTGATATGCTGAATTGAATACATTTGCAATTTTTGAGGAATCCCGAGGGCTCATTTGCAATTGTTCCTTTATAATCTGTCCATTCCTTTAATTAAATGGGTTTATTTGCAATTTTCTTCATTCCAAACGACTAAATTGCAAATTTTGAAATTTCGTATTCCTAGCCAGTTAGGCCCTTGGCCCATTTCTTTCAACCGGTTGTGGGAGGCTAGGGTTCCACCCCAGCCGTCATGGCCACCGCCTCACCATGGCCTGGCTCGCCGAGGCTATCACCGCCACCCCATGGACGAACGCGTCGAGGGCCTGCCGCCACCAACGTGTGGTGGCTAGGGCCAAGGGCCGTCGCCACCACCTCATGGTTGTCTCGCCGAGTCCGCAGGATACAGCCGGTACCGCCTCGGGATCCGCTGCGTTCATCTAGCCGTCGTGGATTGAGGACGGGCATTGCCGTGCCGGCCGTGCCGACTCTATCGAGCATCGATACCCGTGCAATCTCCAGCCAGACCGACACTAAATACACATTGTGCCTTGTCAATTCCTGGTTCCAAACAGGTATTGCTCCTCCCAATTCTTCCTCTCCATTTATGATCATAGTGAGGCCTGGATTAGAGCGATGGCATCATGATTAGATGAGGGGGAACCCTACCGATTCCGTTCGTCCCTAACTAGGGCGACGAACGTACCCCTCCTACATCCATGCCTTTTTGATTTATTTTCTACTGCCGTTTCTAATGAAAAACAACAATATTACCATGATTGACTTATTGTTCTGATTTTTGCCGGAGGAGACTCCTACGTACAAGACCACAACTGCTTTGGTTTGTTAGGTCTCCACCGCCATCGCGATTTGGAGTTACAATACCATGTCAGACCGATGTAGATCCTCTGCATGCTTGGGTGTGCATGGGCAAACAACCGTCGTGGCCGCTGGAATGACATCGACCACCTCACTCAGTGACTTCGGCCTTCCCTCTCACCATTTCTCAAGTGCAAAGTGATGATAGCATATTGTAGACTATTAACACAGTGAGCGAGACAAGATAATTCAAAGAATATGAATGTTTTATTAATTGATCCATCAGTTCTTTACAATGGACAAACCCTCTTTATATAGACAAAGAAAGAGATGCCCTAAAGAGACACCTCTTTAGAGGGGTGCTACGAAGAGACACCTTTTGATAACTTGCCTATTAATAATATTTCTTAACAAATAATATGATTTAAATGAGGTGATATATGGAAATTCAAAATTTTCATGTTACAATATTTGCGTTAAAAAACTTATGGGTTTATTAACTTTCCAAATAGATCAGAGCACAGAGATATTGCCCTTATTTATTGCTTAAAGGCGAACTAATTGTACAGCTTTATTGTGAATCAATTATTTTGTGAGAAAAATAATTGTGAATCAACTAAACATATCAAATATTACTACTACTAATCAATGTGCGCCATATGGAGATGAAACTGCTATCGCCGATCGTCCAAAAGGATGGAACTGCCATTGCGTACGGTTGCCTTGCGTATAATGCATGCATGGAACCACCCCTCTGCATCACTACCTTACTTTATCTACAAAAGGGCAATGTACATGTAGAACACACTGACAAAAAGCAATAAAGAAGTTCCTATTTTCCCCTCTCTTTCTCACGCCACCGAGTGAATAGCGCATGTTATAAACACTTTGTCTAGGTGAGAACACTCTCCAGAACTACTGATTACATTACTAATCTCACGATTAAGAGTAAATAGAGAGAACACAGAGAGAGCAGAAGGATGAACACCGGCGCTTCATTCCTTCGTCACCCATGGGAGGTGTATGCTGGGGCACAATGTCCCATGTTCATGTAACATCCTTATTTTCAAAACACAACCATATGCATCATGGCATTGCATTGCATGAAAAATATTTTAAATTTTTTCAACCTTTGAAAATGATTATGTTACGTCTAAAATAGACTTTATTTCTAAAACTAATTTGATTCAATAAAAAGGTTTGCAAAACAAATAAAAGACGCTTATCATTATTTTATTTACAAAAGTAAGTAAAATACTAATGTAATTTAGTCAATTAATGTGATTTTTAGATATTATTTCTGTGTGCAAGGACAATTATCGGCCCTTGTTATTTATTATTTATTTACTCATTCTTTTTCTCTCTTTTCTCCTCATGCGGGTAGACCCCACTGCCCCCCTTTTGTTCCCCTCTCTATCAGCACCCTTCCATTCTCTCCCTTGTGTCGAACCCGCCTCTCTTGGTCTCCCTCTCTTTCCTTTCTCGCCCTGCTTAACTTACAAGCTAAGTCAATTACACCTATGGAAAGCTCCTAAATCCCTCTGTCTCCTTGAAAATATCTTCTTAGCATGAAAACCTTCTGAATCATGTTGATTTTGTTAGAAAGTATAAGTGAATTTCCCACCCTCCCCATCATCTTAGGCTTTTGGGTGAACTAGTTAGGGCATGCAGCATATGGTAACAGAGACAGAGGTCTCAAGTTTGAGTCCTGTTTTACACGCAATTGTCATCCGCTCCTATTTTCCACGTGTTGAGGCCTGAGGCTATACGTGAGGGGGGGTGTAGGAAAGTATAAGTGAATTGCCCACCTTCCCCATTATCTTAGGTTTTTGGGTGAACTGGTATGGTATGCAGCTTATTTTATTTGGCACCCCCAGCTCGCTATAAAATCCCTACCGATCCCTCTCTCTCCCCCCATGTGGGGAGTGTTGAAAAGTATAAGTGAAATGCCCACCCTTCCCCATCGGCTTAGGCTTTTGGGTGAAATGGTTAGGGCACGCAGCTTAATATATTTGGCACCCCCTCCTCGCTATAAAATCCGTAGCAATCCTCTCTCTCTCTCTCTCTCTCTCTCTCTCTCTCTCTATCTCTCTCTTTGCCCCTTTGCCTTTTTTGCAATTCTTCATAGGTCTGCTTCCTCAACCTCTCATCCACCCCACTGTTCATCGTTGATTCTGCGTGAATCCGTATTGTTACTTTTCCACAGGAGACCACCGTCGTACCGTTGGGAATTGCTGTCCAAAAACCTAATCGATGTCCCCCTATTACTGTTAATCGACGTCGAATTGCCATCGCCGATCGGTATAATCCTGTGTTCATTGTCCTTGATTGTCCTTGGGCTTGGCATATTCACTTTCACTATTCAGTGTCACTCAAATTCGCCAGAGTTGTCGCCAATGCCACCCCTTCTTTCCCCTTAAACCGACAATATTGTCGTGCCTCCTCGACCACGCTAGGGCCAAGTTGAGGACATTTTGCCTTTCTCCTCCTCTCCCTCGCGGTACCACCCCTCGCCAGTCTCGTCTCGTTTTTGGTGCTGCACCGTTGTGCCATCTTTCCCGTCGCCTTCGTCTCACTCCCTAGCCCCACCGCCGCCTCGATTGCGCCACGGCCGACCAGATTCGCTTCTTGCTACCATGTTTTACCGCTCGAGTCGTCGTCAACGTTACCACCAGCCAACCATCGTCGCGAGGATCCACTATTAAGACTGCCTCCCTTTGCTCTACCCTCGTCCCCCCTCATTAGAAACCCTAGTGGTTTGCCGTCGACGTCACCTCCTAGGGACTGATCCACCGCTTCCCCTATTCCTCTCACTGCCATGCGGGGCCTACCCTCAGGCTTTCATTCTCCTCAAACCGGCGCCACCACCCCGCAGCTGGGCCATCTCGTGAGTTAGGTCGTGTGCCACGCCTCCTCATCCATCCCATGATCTAGCCGCCTCGTTCCCTCCCCTCTGGGTCCCTTCGCTACTCGACCCGCAAGCCAGCAGAACCGGTCACTCGCCAGGCAGCTGCACTACTATGCCTTGGCCAAGCCAAGCTACAAGTGTGCATGCGGTGAGATGAACCGACCCGGCCAATCCTTCCTAGACCGGCCCAGTCATCCTTTGTGTCATTAATTAAAATCATTAGATTTGTTCATTTAATATCTCTTAATTCCGAGCTCCTATAATTGTAACACAAATTTTATAATGTTCATAAAAACAAAATCCGCATCTCCATAAATTTGCAGAATTTTATAAAATAGCTTTTTGTTATTAATTAGTTTTAGTAAAAAACTTATAATTTTCTCTTTAACTTTTGTAAAATTAATTGCAAAAAAAATATAAATTCATAAAAGTGCACCCTTTATTTGTGTAAATTTAACTAATCATGTTTGTTCATATTCATTATTTTATTTTTTCATATTGTGATTATTTGTATTTTCTTTGTTAGATTTGTTTGTTGTCAGTCCTTCAAGGAACATTGCTGTCAATCCTACTAAGAACGCTAATAAAAGGCAAGTTCATGTTGACTCATGTTACAAATACCATGTTTACCAATATTTTCATAGATTTATAGATTGCATGGTATTCTAAAACTTAAAATGATAATTACCTTAGGTTGTTAGTTACTAACCTAATTATTATCAAACTTGTTATGACCATCACCCTAGTATTATTTGTTAATTGATCTTGATTCCATCTTTGATTAGTTTATTTTGAACTTTCCATTAGTCACCGCGATGTGATGATATTATCACGATAAATGATTTGCTAGTGTAAATGCTCTTTCCATGGTAACTGGTTCTATCATGCTCGGCATTATTGTAGATAAACTTAGTGGGTGCTACCTGTGATTTTACAAATGGTTTTGAACAATGATTTGGGTGGATGGTTGCAAGAAGGATGCAGCATCGCACGATATTCAGACCTAGTCCGGGACCCGCCAAAGTGCATATGGACCGACACCTTGTGGTTGCAAAGACTAAGTACAATACTACGAACATCGAGTACTTGTATGGGTAAGTTGGAGTAGCTTTTGAACTATTAGTTCAAGCATTCCAAAAAACAACGTAGGAAATGGAGATCAACCACGTACTATATGACACAAAAGGGACTTCTATCACCCAAATGCATTGGCACAATGGTGGAATCCTTAGCGGGAGTGTCTGAGCAAGGAGGAGGTTGGTCAAAAACTTTGTGGTGTTTGTCCCACTTTGGGTGACTCCAGGTATTTTTCATCTTTCGTGGGTAAAGCGTACAAATTCTGGAGAATAAAAACTATCATGACAGCCGTGCCCACGGTCAAGAGCGAATGATGGTAACATGATCATGGTAGCTTTATTCCCTCTTCCCACTATTTGTTTTCTAATAGGTTTTGCTATCTTGCGGTGGATGCTGTGAGGATATGATGAAAACCATGGTTAGCACCGTGAGATAGCCAAGTTTTAGGCTACCAGGTTGGTGCCGGAATTTCAATGAAATATATTCAAATTATTTAAATGATGCCAAATGATTAAGAGATATTATTTGAAATTGGCTTTAAGAAAATAAACTGAACCACTACTTGGAACCCCTTTGCATCATTAGTTAATTGGCTTATGCGTACGTTAAATATATTCAACCTCATGTTTCAACCGCGTGGCATCTCAATCCAACAAGTTGTTCCTGGCTCACAGTACTACGACTCTGAAGGAGACGAGTACCAAGAGTAGTAGTTTGTTGTCAGAGTCCAAGACGAAGACTGTATGACATCTAGGAACTCGTCCTACAACTTGTCTGTAGGATATGTTTATTTGGTGCTTTATTTTAGAATATAACTAGTATTTAATGTTTTCGCTATTCTAGGCTTGCATTCATAATACTTGTAATAATTGCCATGGTAGCATACACACAATTATGTGCTACAGTACTTTAATGATGGTATTTGATTCAATGTTCTGGAATCTGCATGTACTGCTTTACTTGATTATGAAACGAGTACATGTAAGATACAGAAGGGAACTGATTCCATTTTTTGGGTCCCTATAGTTTGTCCTCGCAAACACCCCATGGTGGCGTATTTCAGAAGCCACTTTGTTGCACATGATTTCATCTGCATTGCAGGCACAGAGGGATCCATTTCATCATCAAGCAAGGCAATGACAATGGCGGAGGAGCAGGGCTTCTTGCCGTTACCGCACATCTAGAATGGAAGGGGGAAAAGGGTTAGAAGGCAAGGGAGAAGTACTTGTTGTTGGTTAGCACATTCGTGTGCTATTACTCTCTTGTGTTGTGGATTTGATTTTGGTGCAGGTTATATCCTTGATTTGGGTGGGATTCTGAACAAACTTAAATCTGTAGATATCGGATAGTCTAATATAATATCAGATAGTCCGATCCATATTTGACTATCCGATATCAACATCGGAACATCCGATATCAATCTGATATCAACATCGGAATATCCGATATCATTTTTCGCTGTGGTTTAAAAGGTTGGAAATTTGTAACGCCTGTTCACCCCCCTCTAGGTGACATCCCGACCCTTCACACTTCTCCAAAGCTTTCTTGGATTTTTCTAACTGTGACTTAAGTTCTGCATTTTCCATAGCTAATTCTTTAGCGGGCAAATCATTCACACAATGATCAGTATTACAAACATTTGAGCTACTTGATGCACCATTGGAGTTAGCGGGCAAATCATTGCAACAAGATGAAATGTTAACCAAGGCAGGAGCAGCAGTTATAGCAACATCTTGATCATGTGTAATAAAAGACACTACCGGCAAAGCATCTGGTTCAATAGAACTATCACCCAAACCATCACAACTAGTAGAAGAAATAATTTTGTCAGGTACACACACAATGGAAAGAGTATTTTCATGAGCACTAGACATGGCAACCAGCAAACATCCGGCACAACAGAGTTTCTAGCAAGCAAGGACTCGTTTTTATTCCTAAGTTAATGAATTCTAGCAATGAAATCATGTACGGTTTCCTGTAAGGCATCTCGTTCTATTTCCAATTCTTCTGACTTACTACTCAACTGGTTATTAAGACCTTAAAGGACACCTTTTTAGTTTCAAAGCTATCACGCTTAGCTACTAGTGAATCAATTTTAGTCTGCAATTGTTGATTATCGCTGTCAAACTTGAGCACAAAGCGTGTCGGTGTTCTAAACCAGACATATTTGTTTCGTGGGGAGATTTGTAGTTCGGTCAAGGGAAATTTTCGCCACTCGCTCGCTCGAACTCACGCTCGCAGGGAGACACCAGATTTACCCAGGTTTGGACCCCCTATGCAGGTAAGAGTCCTACTCCTGCAAGGGTGGTATTCTATGGAATCTGAGACACTTCACTTTGAGAGCTCGTACAACCGGGTGTCTGTGTAAAAACTTGGAACCAGCCCCCTTCTCCCTCCGCCCTAGGTCCCTTTATACTGAAAGGGGCGGATAGTCGGTCAGAGGGAGAGAGAGAGAGACACTCCATCGGTGTGACTCTGGTCACGTTGCCCCCACTTGCACCTGCTGACATCAATATCTTTAATGGCTTCCTCCGATAGCCGGGCCGGATGGGACATGGGAGATGCCTGACACAGACGCCGCTTTGCCCTTCCATCGCACAGTGAGGGAATGACCGCTACAGTGCGCCGGACATGACTGTAGTGCGGGCAATCATCTCTCTCGGTCTTGCACACCTGAATCCTTGCATTTAATGCCACCGATACGCTGAACATCGGGGAGGCCTTAACCGGGAAGCATCCTCCTCCTTTCGCGCGAACACTCGTTGAGTGGGGCTGGTGCCCGCCGGCTCGACGAGGTGCCACGCGTCCTGCTCTTCCTCGGCGTGGGGGCGTAGTCACCTGCTCTATGCCGAGCTGCCAAGCATCCTGCTCCAGCTCGGCGTGGGGGTCTGATCGCCCGCTCTACGCCGAGCTGCCACACGTCCTACTCTGGCTCGGCGTGGGGGTCTAATCGCTCGCTCTACGCCGACCTTCCTCGCGTCCTGCTCTTCCTTGGCGTGGGTACCCTGGTAGAGAAAGAGTCTGAGTCATAGTCTGATACGTCGTCAACGGAGTCGGCCATGAAGCATCTTGGAGGCACCTCCAGTACCTCCAGCACCTCCACCCAGCATCATCATCTTGACTCACTAGATACGTTGAAGGTAACTTCGGAGGAGGTGGTAGACTGTGAGATATCCCCAAGAAAGCCAACCCTTGAGTGTTCGACTCGTCTTCATCATCATTTGAAGAAGCCAACTCACTTGAGCTGTCATCGGTGACCCACTCACCAACAAAAGCTCTTCCCTTGCCACCTTTGGTGTAGCTTTTGAAGCCGGACTTGATGCGTCCGCTCTTCCCATACTGCTTGGGATTCTCCTTCTCAGCATCTCCCTTATCCTTCTCCTTTTGCTTGCCCTTACCTTTGTTTGGGCATACTGATGCTATGTGTCCTCTTTACTGACACTCATAGCATTTGAGACTTCCAAATGACTTATTGCTCAGATGATCAGCCGTGCCTTTCTTCTTCCAAGCTTGATTCCATCTCAAGAATAGTGCCAAATCCTCTTCCAGATCACACTTATCTGAGACAGCTCTGGAGTGAGTTGCCTTTTAGAGCAATCACTTTGTTCTTCTCCGGATGGGTTGAGTCTTGAGGATCATTTGTAAGTATCTTGTGAGCTGAGAGCTTTCACAAAAGTGTTGTGGGAGACAAATTAGTCAAATCTCTGCTGTTGGAGAGATAGGTGATCGATGATGTCGCAGTACTATTCTCTTGGCAGCACCCTGATCCTCTTCCCGCATACATCATCATGAGCCAACACACAGCCGAGCCCCTTTGAGGTCATTAACAATGGGGTTAAGGCGAGAAAACATGTCATTAGCATATTCCTTTGGATCCATCTTAAACTGATCGAATCGTTCATTCACCACAACTGACTTTTCTTCCTTAACGGCAGAGGTACCCTCATGAATCTCAATAAGTGTGGTCCATATTTCCTAAGTAGTTTCCAGGTTGCTAACACGATCAAAAACCTCCATGCTAAGCCCTGAGAAGATGACATTGATCGCCTTAGCATTGACCTCTAGCTTTTCAACGAGCTACTATGGGAGGTGTGTCCTTGTCAAGTTTGAAACCTAAAGGAGCATCAACTGCTTTCCAAACCTCATACCCTACCGACTGAAGATACATCCTCATGCGAGTTTTCCAATAAGCAAAATTTGTGCCACTAAGCACAGGAATCATATTTGAGACAACACTACCCCCATCGACCATCTCTAAGCGATTAAGCTAGACTAAAGAACCTTGGTCTGATACCACTTAAAAGGATCCTAGGCCGAGAGAGGGTGAATCGACTAGGTCAAATTTTCACTATTTTTGGGTTTTTCTTAATTTAACTTGCAAATTAATAAACCACACTAGCTACTTGACCTAATTGACTGTTCAATATAAGCAATACCAATAAATAAGACACAAAAAGAAACACAAGGCGGCTCAAAGGCACACACACAACAAGTAGTAGATAAGCAGAAATGTAAACGAAAAGGAATAAGAATGCAAACCGAGCTTTTTACGGATGTTCGGTGTACAACGGATGTTCACCTACTCACCTTTGTGGAACTCCGATGAACAGAGCCGGGACCCTCTCATCCCTAATCCTCAATCCAGTAGCGGTAGCTCTTCACAAACACATGGCGGGTCAGCTCCAAACCCTCACACAATCGCGAGTTCTTCCACACACACAGAAGCTCCTCAAGAACCCACCACATCGACGGAGGAAGAGGTAAGCACCCCGACACACGGAGTGACCTTGGACCAACCGAGGGTTTTCCTCACCTTTGACGGACAAAGGTGATGCACCCTCCACACACAAAGGTGACCCCCGACACACGGAGGATTTGGATAGAAGGAGAAGGTTGAAAACATGGAGACGTACCAAGAACCAAATCCGAGGGAAAAACTCGATCCAGCAAAAGAGCCCGAGGAGCACAAGTGAACTCACCAAGAACTTACCAACATCGGGGGCATGGCATCTCAATCCCAAGAGTGCCATCGGAGAGCACAAGAACACAAGAAAGCCAATGGGTGGAAGTGGATTGAGCCTCCCAACCTTATCCCTTCAGAAATACCCCTCGAAACGAGATATCGCGAGATGATCTGCCGTTTAGACCGGACTGTCCGGGGCTCACCCCAGACGGCCCCGTCCACCACGGACAGACCGGCCTGTTCCCCGGACAGTACGGCCTGGAGGACTTAGCCCTGGATGATACGGCCAGCTAACAGGAGGACACAAGACACACCTCGGACAGTCCGTCCTGGGCACTGAGCTGTCCGGCCAGGAGTTCACCCCATGGATGAAACCCTGGACGATTTGGCCATGAACAGGAGGGCACAAGACATACCCTGGACCATCCGGCCTGGACCACGGATGGTCCGGGCAAAGGAACCATTTCCCTGGCAGCCACCCCAGACTGACCGGCCAACGGACAGAAGGTCACAAGACTCACCCCGGACGGTCTGGCATCACCACAGACCGTTGGGCCTACACTGCGGTCAGCTCTTTTTATCTGATTTCCACTCCAAGTCACTTCTCCTAAGTTCTAACCTTAGATCAAAAATTATTTTCAATGTGCTCCATAGTATTAAGAAGCCAAATCAGAGATTTCACAAACTCACGCAAAAGAATCAGAAGAACTATTAAACAAATGTCCTTAATCTTTTGGATCAATCACCGAAACCAAAATAATTTTACAGAACCTCAACGGAAACACAATTTAGGAAGTTGCCCGTCATAGTTCTTGGTCCCCAACACATTTCATTTATGCAAATCAAGACGAATCCGCAATTTACTACGTAGTATGTCCCAAAAGGTTTCAATGAGAATTTTAAATGTAACATCTTTATTGGCACCCACAATCTCGGTGGACATTGGATCATTCTGGTCATTTTTTACAAACAACCATCGTGCAATGCTTGCGGTTTCTTTGTTGCGCACAAAATGGTCCAAATAGCACACACATAAAAAAGATCATTGTTCCCGAAGTAAGTAGAACACATATATAGTTACATTTTTACCACAAGTTAATGACATTTCTTTAAATTTAACGTAAAAATGGTTGGATATAGTTCATGAAGGATTGTGCGAATCTTCCGGTCAATGATGATGTCCTCTCGGTGATTGAATAGTGGATGTGAATTTTTTGTTCTCCGAAGTATTTAACCCAAAAGGCGAGTTCCACTAAGTTGACTAAACCTCGGATGATGTAAGAACTAGCTTGGCAATATTGTGTTGTGGATTTAATTTGTACATTCATTATTGATTGCAACATGCGTTTATAACTTGTTAATATGTACTGTGCGTTTTGTTGATGCAAATAAGGATTTGTGAATGTATTATGTGTTGTACATGTTTGCAAATAAAGTTGCAGAATCTAGATCTATACCAATATGCAGCATGTACTACATGCCCTGTGGGCACAGAACACTAGCGACGAGTCAAACTAAAGCCCGTCACTATCATGAAACAAACAGTGACGGGTAAACATTTTTTCAATTACTTATATGCGTCATGAGGAACCTACGAGGTTCTCTGGGAGGTAAAGATAAGTGACGTACTGTATTAAAAATTATCATCACTTATCTTATTACCACGGGTGACGGGTTGTAACGTTGGCCGTCACTTATATAACTATCACGGGTGATGGGTAGAATATACAGTCATCACTTATCTGCACCATGAGGAAATATTTCACAAAATTCAAATTAAACTAATATTCAAGTTTCTTATGACTACCTAATCTCATAGAAATTTCTCATATAACAAACTTTACATAATTGTTTAATATTATATCCTATTTTATAAACAGTTATAACCTTTTTAATACATAATGCGACATGGTCATCACCACTCTTTCTCCAAATATAAAGAAAAGAGGCAACTACATTAAACAACTAATGAAGTGAGAATAATGTTACTTACCTTTAAGCACTTGGATTGGAATAAAATAATTAAATTTTAAAAATCTTAGGCAGCACCTTCCAACCACCTCGTGCTTGGGCGCCGACGGCTTCTCTTTGTTTTTAGCTGTGGCAATGTGGGGTGGAAGATTGTGTTCAAATAGTATCTAAGGAAATTTACTTCTCTTGTATCGCGAACTGGCAATGATGTCATAGCTGTACTATTGGTTCATACCAAAAACCTATATTGATTGTACCACGGAGAGTTACTTCTGTTTCATGACTCACTACTGTTTCTTGACTCCAACCGATAGTGGAAGCTCACTCTAGTCTTGTGACCATTGAATCGGACCATCACATGCCACTATCACTTTGTGTATAACCGGTAGTGATGGGTTGGCAGTAAAATACAGTTCTCTGATAATGTAAAAAGGCTGTTGTTGTGACCCGTGTGCTATATCCGGAGTGAGGATATACACTCTAACGGGTCACTCGCCAGGCAGCTGCAATACTGTGCCTCGGCCAATCCAAGCTACATGTGTGCATGCGGTGAGATGAACCGACCCAGCCAATCCTTCCTAGACCGGCCCAATCATCCATTGTGTCATTAATTAAAACCATTAGATTTGTTCATTTAATATCTCTTAATTCCGAGCTCCCATAATTATAAAACAAATTTTATAATGTTCATAAAACTAAAATCCGCATCTCCATAAATTTGCAGAATTTTATAAAATAGTTTTATTGTTATTAATTAGTTTTAGTAAAAAAACTTATAATTTTCTCTTTAACTTTTGTAAAATTCATTACAAAAAATCTATAAATTCGTAAAAAGTGATCCCTTTATTTGTGCAAATTTAACTGATCATGTTTGTTCATATTCATTATTTTATTTTCTCATATTGTGATTATTTGTATTTCCTTTGTTAGATTTGTTTGTTGTCAATCCTTCAAGGAACATTGCTGTCAATCCTGCTAAGAACGCTGATAAAAGGCAACTTCATGGTGACTCATGTTACAAATACCATGTTTAGCAATATTTTCATAGGTTTATAGATTGCATGGTATTCTAAAACTTAAATTGATAATTACCTTAGGTTGTTAGTTAATAACCTAATTATTATCAAACTTGTTATGACCATTACCCTAGTATTATTGATTAATTGATCTTGATGCCATCTTTGATTAGTTTATTTTGAACTTGCTTAGCATTGCCATTAATCACCGCGATGTGATGATATTAACACGATAAATGATTTGCTAGTGTAAATGCTCTTTCCATGGTAACTGGTTCTATCATGCTCGGCATTATTGTAGATAAACTTAGTGGGTGCTACCTGTGATTTTACAAATGGTTTTGAACAATGATTTGGGTGGATGGTTGCAAGAAGGATGCAGCATCGCACGATATTCAGACCTAGTCCGGGACCCGCCAAAGTGCATATGGACCGACACCTTGTGGTTGCAAAGACTAAGTACAATACTACGAACATCGAGTACTTGTATGGGTAAGTTGGAGTAGCTTTTGAACTATTAGTTCAAGCATTCCAAAAAACAACGTAGGAAATGGAGATCAACCACGTACTATATGACACAAAAGGGACTTCTATCACCCAAATGCATTGGCACAATGGTGGAATCCTTAGCGGGAGTGTCTGAGCAAGGAGGAGGTTGGTCAAAAACTTTGTGGTGTTTGTCCCACTTTAGGTGACTCCAGGTATTTTTCATCTTTCGTGGGTAAAGCGTATAAATTCTGTAAAATAAAAACTATCATGAAAGTCGTGCCCACGGTCAAGAGCGGACAATGGTAACATGATCATGGTAGCTTTATTTCCTCTTCCCACTATTTGTTTTCTAATAGGTTTTGCTATCTTGCGGTGGATGCTATCAGGATATGATGAAAACCATGGTTAGCACCGTGAGATAGCCAAGTTTTAGGCTACCAGGTTGGTGCCGGAATTTCAATGAAATATATTCAAATTATTTAAATGATGCCAAATGATTAAGAGATATTATTTGAAATTGGCTTTAAGAAAATAAACTGAACCACTACTTGGAACCCCTTTGCATCATTAGTTAATTGGCTTATGCGTACGTTAAATATATTCAACCTCATGTTTCAACCGCGTGGCATCTCAATCCAACAAGTTGTTCCTGGCTCACAGTACTACGACTCTGAAGGAGACGAGTACCAAGAGTAGTAGTTTGTTGTCAGAGTCCAAGACGAAGACTGTATGACATCTAGGAACTCGTCCTACAACTTGTCTGTAGGATATGTTTATTTGGTGCTTTATTTTAGAATATAACTAGTATTTAATGTTTTCGCTATTCTAGGCTTGCATTCATAATACTTGTAATAATTGCCATGGTAGCATACACACAATTATGTGCTACAGTACTTTAATGATGGTATTTGATTCAATGTTCTGGAATCTGCATGTACTGCTTTACTTGATTATGAAACGAGTACATGTAAGATACAGAAGGGAACTGATTCCATTTTTTGGGTCCCTATAGTTTGTCCTCGCAAACACCCCATGGTGGCGTATTTCAGAAGCCACTTTGTTGCATATGATTTCATCTACATTGCAGGCATAGAGGGATCCATTTCATCATCAAGCAAGCCAATGATAACGGCAGAGGAGCGGGGCTTCTTGCCGTTAGTGCACATCCAGAATGGGAGGAAGGGGGGGAGGGTTGGAAGGCAAGGGAGACGCAATGTACCAGCTGCAGGGAGAAGGCATGAGATCCCCAGATCACCGGGTACTCCGGTTGTAGTGCCACTCCCAACCATTGCCTTATCGACGACCACTTCACCGGACTACATCTCTTTAGCAATCTTCAGGCTGGCATCCTCTAGTGGCTCTGATTATTGGCGGCAATAGTGTTGAAAGTAATGCAGTTTGAGCAAATATCATAAACTATTCACTTTGAATATAACAAAAATAACAAAGCTATGAATTACATTCAGAATCATCAATTCTCCAAATATGAGCAATAAAGCAAATAAATTCATGATCAACATTGACTTGAAAAACATGGCAGTCACTAATCCAATCAAAACAGCATAAAGCTCAGGTTTATATTGGGATTGCTCTCAGATTGCAAATTATGGGTTGTTAAATAAATTAGCCTTCCAACAAATAATTTGAGCTTCATATGTCACAGGTTATTAAATCTGAAATCAGGTTTATCCTCTAGAACAACACTATTCTTGCACCAAAAATGGGTAAACCAATACTCAATATGAATGGCAAAGAGCAGCTAGGTAAATTAGGAGCTAACAGATCAACTTACATTGCAACCTAGCCGAAACAACAACAAAACAGTGGTGAATACCATCACTGCTATGGTCACAAAATCAATCACTTATTAACCAATAATAGACATTATTGACGAAACAAACTTTTCAATTATCAATGATCGAATAGCAGTAAGATGATCATCTAAATTAACACCAAGTGCTATGCCATACAGACTGAGTCACAAAAGCCAAATTAAACGAACAGTGCTACTCTAGATCACTCAAATACACCTAACAACAGATTAATAATCCTCAAGATAAGCAATCATCATCGAGCTAATCAAGTATTTCCCACATAATGCACTTCACCCAAATTGAGATGAATTGGCCCCTTTTGAACACGGCAAGGTCCCTAAATTCACCTCAATCGGCACAGTGCACAAACACAATAAAGGAGAAGAAGCCGAAGGTCTTACTGAGCACCGGATTCAAGCCGGCAAGCAGAGGCAAAGCGCGATGAAATCACTGTCCCAGAAATCAGATCGTCGTGCTATTAATGCACCACAGACGAAAAGACCTAGAGATACGATGTCGTCACCCCCACCATGGCCAAAGGCAACGGAAGGAGCCCGAAGTGCAGAGAGGACTAGCAGCGAGCTCACGGCGACCACCCCGTGGCCACCGGGAACCAAGTCGAGGAAGACAACCACCATAGCAGCACGCACCCGCCGGTGACAAAGAGCATACAAAGACTTAATCAAGCGACAAACCTTATTCTCCTGGCCTTTTACCACAAAACCATCTGGCTGCCGCATATAGATCTCCTCATCTAGCTCTCCATTAAGGAAAGCGGTCTTTACGTCCATTTGATGGACTAAGAGTTTATATGCAGATGCAAGTGCTAAAAGCACACATATGGTGGGTAACCATGCCACAGGAATAGGTATCAAAATAATCCTCGCCCTTTTTTTGAGTGAAACCCTTAGCCACTAGACGAGCCTTGTACTTTTCTATAGTACCATTGGGCCTCCGTTTCGTCTTAAATATCCACCTACAGCCCCATGCCTGGGTCCACCTGTCAGTGCCGCTTCACTGCCAAGTGCTCGACACCCAGCCTCCAACTGTCTTGGCTCCTTGCCGTAGCGATGCTTCTGATCCGCTCCATCTCATGTGACCGCAAGGTATTGAATCTGGTCACCTGCACGCCCCCGGACGCCCGAACCTCCTATTCGCCTCACGAAACAGCGTGAACCACGTATCCACTGACACCTACATCATAGAGATGAGTCCAAACCAAACTTACCTTCTCTCGAAAGGTTAGCTTCACAAAACATCATTATCATCGAGAATCAAGTTAATCAAGGTTATCGGAAAACAATCAGTCACAAGAACTACCTGACACAAGTTCGTCGGACATAGTCTAGTGACAACCAGACACTATTTCCAATTTCGCGCCCGTTTCAACAAATGTTCTATCAAAGTATTTCAAAATCTCATTAAAGTAATACACCATCACATATATTCATCACAACACCGGGTATCCTTCACATGAACCTGAAAGGATCCTAGGCCAAGAGGGGGGCGAATCGGCTAGGCCAAATTTTAACTATTTTTGAGTTTTTCTTAATTTAACTTGCAAATTAATAAACCACACTAGCTACTTGACCTAATTGACTGTTCAATCTAAGCAATAGCAATAAATAAGACAGAAAAAGAAGCACAAGGCGGCTCGAAGGCACGCACACAACAAGTAGTACAAACCGAGCTTTTTACCGATGTTCGGTGTACAATGGATGTACACCTACTCACCGTTGAGGAACTCCGATGAACAGAGGCGGGACTCTCTCGTCCCTAATCCTCAATCCACTAGCGGTAGCTCTTCACCAACACATGGCGGGTGAGCTCCAAAACCTCACACAATCGTGAGTTCTTTCACACACACTGAAGTTCCTCACGAACCCACCTGTAACATCCCAATTTTGGGTTAATTCAAAAAATTTCAAATTTCAAATTCGCTTGAATTTGCACATGAACTGACATGTGGGCCATAGCCTTATCTCTCTCTCCTTCTCTATTCCTCTCCTTCTCCCTTCCTCTCTCCTGGCCAGTGGCCCTGCCCCTGCTCTGCCACCCCTGCTCAGTCACGCCGCTCGCCGCGTGCTGCCTATGCCTCTGCTCGCCGCATCCACCATCATCGCGCGCCGCAGCCGTCACCTCGCCACGCCGCAATGCGCCGTCCCCTGTCGCGCTCTGCCGCGCCGAGCGCCGCCCCTGTCCTGTTGCCGTGCCGCACGCCCAACCGCGCCATCGAGTGCGCCTTCGGGTCCGAAGCTCAACCCGTGCCAATAAAAGCAGGGAGCTCCCCCGCCGGCACTGGTTTCCGTGAGCCACAGCTCAATTCCGACGATTCCGTGAGCCACAGCTCAATTCCTTCCATCTCGAACTAATAGGCAGTGCCCTAACCCTTTCACCTCGATCAATTTACGAGCGCTCGGAGCTATCGTGCCGCCGCTGCCTCTATCTCGGCCGCCGACGAGCCCTCCGCCACCAACCGCCTCCGTCCTTCCGCGCATCTCTCCTTGAGCCCGGTAAGCATCTACATCTTCCTTGCATGCTCCCCTCCCATTCCCTTGGTGTGTAGATCGCTAGCTAGCGCGCTTGCCACCGCGAACCTCCAGTTCTGCCGCCGTCGTCGCGCCGCCGCGTCCGGCCAGCACGTACCGGCCTCGACAAGGGTGTCATGACGATAGTAGGATGCCGTAGAAGCAAGGGCGTGCATGCTCACGGTCATAGCACCGCTCTAGCGCCGCCGCGCCGTTTGCCGTCGCCGCCAAGCCGCATCGCCGGGCGAGAGGTAGACGACGACCCAGTGTCGACCTATCCACGCCAAGATGCATGCAGAGAGGTAAACGTTAGGTCGCTAACAGGTAGGAACCACATACCGGTTTAAACCATCGCGCGTGCGTTAAACAGCCAGGCCAGAGTCGCTGACAGTGGGTCCATGGCCCACCTATCTGGTTTAGTGGACACGTCCAGATCCGTGGCCGCTTTCTCCTCGTCATGGTGGCTTTTCAAAAACCATTTTCGACGTTGCCGTCCCGGCCGGCGCGGGCGTAGGCGCGTGCGCACGAGAGCGCCTGGGCTGTGGGCCACATTTCATCACTGGGTCGTTCGTTGGTTGGGTTCGGCCCGAGAGATTTTAACCTTTTTCCAGCAAATTTGTTTTTTTAATAAATACCGAATCAACTTTTGAATTATTAATAATAGCTAGAGACTTCCAAAAATTATAGAAAAATTTAGGAAAATACTTGGGACCATTTCTGACTTTATAAAAATATAAAAATCAACCACTGTAAAGGGGAAATTTGCACTGTAAGTTGAAAATGTGAATTTTCCAAAATAGAAATCGTTAAAGTAATTATAGGCTATTTGTCGGTTATATTAATTAATGAATTTGTCCCCAAATGTCCTTTAGAAAAATATAATGGATAGGTAAATGACTTAATAAATCTAGAATATTTTAAATTAATAGTCCTACTTAAATATATTCATAGGAGTATTTTATTACTAAACACCAACAAATAACTAGCACTTTCCTTATTAAATTAATCAATGAGCTGACTTTAGAAAATATGTTAATAAGGGATTATAACTTAGGATTATTTCTTTTATTTAGAAGCACCTAGTATATGTCAACTTGGATAAACCTTACCTCGTACGTAGGTTGAATTTCGGGAAGCCGTCATCTTATGTCGCTTAAAAACTCTAAGCACCCAATTACGACCTTACCGTACGAAATCATATTTTGGAGTATAGTAGACTATTATATACCAGTAATATCATTTATTAATGCACTCTGTCATGCATAGCATATCATACAAAAATTAGATTGGCTAATCGATCTTAGGCATTAATGTCGAGGGTTATGCCTAGTTCGCGCATGCATCATGATTTCTGTTGCATTAGTAAGTAATTATTGGTTTGATTGTATGATTAGACGTAGGCGATCCTGAAGGAAGGTTTGGGGATGCCGAGGAGGAACACCTACCTGAGCAAGGCAAGTTAACACTTACTCTTTAGATGTTGTCCGTATTAGGGAGAGACTGCTAATTTCCCTAGTGCGGACTAACATCGCTAATAGCATGATTTCTTACCCAGTTTTAGGTTAACTATTTTGTTTAGTATTCAAATGCATGCTTAAATAAACTGCCTAGTTGTTAATCATGTAATACTTATACATGCCTGCCCTTGATCTGTTTAGCCTTAATGACTGCCTTGATTGTCATTACCCTTGATAGCCTACGATTAGTCTAGTAACCACTTTAACCCTACCTAATGGGTAAAACTTGCTTAGACTGGCTTAGGCTTAAACAAATCTTCTGGCTAATCGCCACGGAACGGTTAACCGATATTCACCGGTCATTCATTCTTCTCATTCAATTATGATATGACATATGACAGTTAGGGCTATTAGTTGCATGTTGGGCTTATTGTGTTGAAGCGTAAGGTTATGTGGGGGGTTGGTCTGGTTTGGGTCAGTGGTTGGGATAGTCTAAGTGTGGTACGGTCAAGGACCGTGGAAGTAGACATATACCGGTGGGTTGCCCCTAGAGGACATCCTGATGGATGATTAAGGCACAGGGTGCCTAGTGCTGGGTTTAGCCAGGGCTAACCCAGGAGAAGCGCGGAGTAACATGCGTAGCGGGGAGATCGCTGCCATTTGAGGGATGGTTCCAACACAACGCGTGGCCATCGCACGGAGTACAGGTCTTGGATCGCCAGCTTTGAGCGCTCTGCGGAGGCCCTCTGGGACCATTCTCGATAGGGACCGGCATTGGTCATCACCAAGGGTGATAAAGGCCACACATCCCTAGGATGACGGTCGGCTGGTGAGGGCTGGCAACCCCCTAGGCCGAGGCGGGCATGCCATGGCATGTGTCGTCCACAACAGGATTGCCAAATCCTGGAAGGATGGCGGAACTAGGAAATGTTGGGGGCAACCGGAGGAAAGTCAGGGGGAACGGATAAGCTTGTATGGTGATCAGTTAAGCTGGTTTGTGTATTTGGTCGAGAGTTGGTCTACTGTGGGTTGGTTGGTATGGTAGGTTGATCAATTGGGTCTGGGTGCATTAATAAGATAGTAAACCTCTGATTTATATAAACAAGACAAATTCTAATTGATGTTAGTTAGGATGATTCAAAAATCTTATAAATCTGGCTTTACGCAAATAAAATAACCCTTTCCTCCAATAAAAGCCTTCTAAGCACTATATGCATTAAGAGAAGTGTTAAGTAGCCAGCGTTTGATGCTGACCTCGCCTTCTTACTTTCTTTAGACGAGGGAATCGAGGAAGACCCTTACGAGTGTCATGAAGACGACGGACAGGGCTTCGATGGACCTGAAGAGTCTTAGCGGTTGCTCCGGTCGTTGGTGGGCACTTAGCCGATATGGATTCTTTTGGGTACATATTTTGGGTGATAGCTGCAACACTCCGAACATTGTTTTGTAATATTAAGGCGTGAATTGTCCGCCTTACTAAACTCGCCTAAGGGCGTAACTTGGTATGTAATATTCAGGATGCAATTTAATTGATGTTTGCTTGTATCGGCTATGTGATCTTTCGCACTTGTGTACCGATCCAGGGGCTAGTGAATGGGATTATCGACTCTCAAGGTAAGTTAAAATTGAGGGTTGACACCACCACTTCGACGGACGAAGAGGAAAGCACCCTGACACACGGAGTGACCTCGGAACAACCAAGGCTTTTCCTCACCTTTGACGGACAAAGGTGATGCACCCCGAATCACAGATGTGATCCCCGACACACGGCGGATTTTGGATAGAAGGAGAAGGTTGAAAACTTGGAGACTTACGAAGAACCAAATCTGAGGGAATAACTCGATCCAGCAAAAGAACCCCGCGGAGCACAAGTGAAACTCACGAAGAACTTACCAACACCGGGGGCATGGCATCTCAATCCCTAGAGTGCCACAGGAGAGCCCAAGAACAAAGCAAGCCGATGGGTGGAAGTGAAGTGAGCCTCTCAACCTTATCCCTTCAGAAAGCCTTTGCTTATATAGCCACGAGAAATACCCCTCGAAAGGAGATATCGCTAGATGATCTATCGTTCAGACCGGACGGTCCGGTGTCTACCACGGACGGGCCGGCCTGTTCGTCGGACAGTCCGGCCTGGAGGACTTAGCCGTGGAAGATTCGCCCAACTAACAGGAGGACACAAGACACATCACGGACTGTTCGGCTAGGAGTTCACCCCACGGATGAATTCCCGGACGGTTCGGCCAAGAACAGGAGGGCACAAGACATACCCCGGACCATCCAGCCTGAACCACGGACAGTCCGGGCAGAGGAACCATTTCCCCAGCAGCCACCCCGAACTGACTGGCCGGCGGACAGAAGGTCACAAGACAGACCCCGGACGGTCTGGCATCACCACGGACCATCCGGCCTACACTGCGGTCAGCTCTTTTTTCTCTGATTTTCACTCCAAGTCACTTCTCCGAAGTTCTAACCTTAGATCAAAAATGATTTTCAATGTGCTCCATAGGATTAAGAAGCCAAATCAGAGATTTCACAAACTCACACAAAAGAATCAGAAGAGCTATTAAACGAATGTCCTTAATCTTGTGGATCAATCACCAAAACCAAAATAATCTTACAATCTCCCCCTTTTTGCTGATTGATTGCAACGCCTGCAGCTTCATCTCAAATAATACATAATTGTCACAACACAAAATTAGTTCATTCAACCAAATGTAACCACAAGATTAAGCTAAAAAGTTCAACCACACAGCAAATTCACAAGCAAGTTCACATGTTCACAAGTTCACGAGATTAAACAAACAGCAGCAACTAAGGACCGACTGTTCCCCCTTTGGCATCAAACACCCAAAAAGATCCTAATCTTGCGGTTGCCGGTGAGAGAGGAAAATGATCACTTCTTGGTGAAGCGCCGACGAAGATAGCTGAGAAGGTTTTTCTTTGGGGCTTGAGTTGGCTGTGGAGGTGCAGAGGGAGAGGAAGTGCCATCATCACCATGTCCAGAACCAGATGCCTTAGAAACATTCATGGAATCAACAACCTCAGCTTCAGTAGGATATTCTGCTGGATCAAGCACACAATTTGCAAGCTGATCACCAAAAAACTGAACTAAGCTCTGCATGTCTGCCATCTGAGCCATACTATCCTGATGGTACTCCTGAAACTGATGATGCCAAACATATCATGCCTCTGAGTCTGGATGTCGGCAAAAGCATTGAATTTGGTATAGAACTGGACCTGCTGAGCAAAGTAAGCCTCATACCCAGGGAATGATGGTGGTGCAGCAGAAGAAGACCCACCAACCTGATGCTGAGAGTAAGCCGGTGCTTGTGGTGATGCCATCCCACCAGCTGCCTCATCTCCTTCAACACCTCCAACATCTGGATCACCTGCTAGGCGTGAAGCTCCCTGCTTGTCCCTCCAGGGTATGACAAACTTGAACTCAGTCATAGTCAAGGTGAAGATAGAGTCATCCACGATCCTCATCTGAGACAGATAGTAGCAGAGAACATGGCTCAAAGGAAGCTGCTTCTTCTTATCCCTCATCATACCCTCCTCCATCTCAGCTATCAGAAAATCAGTCGGATCAAAGGAGGTCCTTGAAAGGATGTAGTAGCAAGTCCACTGAAGAATGGGCAAGAATCTATCCTTGTATCCGCCCCTACGCACAAAAGTCTTCCTAAGTACGTTCTGAAGTAAAGCTGAAGTGTTTTTTAGATAGTCTCTAGAGGGTTGAAGCTCTCATCATCCACATTTTTTAACAATTGCCTGATCAGGTTAAATTCAGGAGAAACCCCCACTTGTGACCATCTGACAGGAAATGCCATGTTGTTGATCTTAAGCCCTGAGTAGGAATCCCAAAGGTCTGACCAAACTCCTAAGTGTCAAAAGAGAATCTTATTTCCCCATAGCTAAATGCTACTCTTAGTCTATCCTTCGAGATCCACATTGTGGGGTAGATCTCAAACAATACCTTTGGAGAGTACTTGAGCTTGGTAGTCGCTAGTTCAAGAAGGCCAGATGTAGACTAGAGCCCCATTCTGATCATATCATTATTCGTGGCCTGATGCACACACTCCATGGAGATATACTGATGTGGGAAGACAATGGTTCCCACATTGTATCGGTGAAAATCACGGTGAAGATGACATCCGAACCTTTCATATGGGATGTCCTTCTTTTTGGGAACCATTTCTTGACAGCCATTCTCCTTAAGGCCCAAATCTTCTTGATGCTCAGCTTGCTAATATCCTAAGACACATACTCCCTTGTGCCTATGATATTTTCTAATTCAAGCTCACTATCCTCTGGGCTCTCAACACCTTCTGATTCTTCCTGGGAATAAAGATGCATTTCATCATCGGTGTTTGAAGGTGACTCATATTTAGATGCGGTGTTGGAGGCATTCTTTTGGGCAGGCTGCTGTCGACGGGTAGCTAATCGGGGGTTATCGTTGGCAATGATTATATATGGGGCGATGCACAAGATTCAAACTCGATGGTAGTTCAAGACAGGGAGTCTTTTTTATACAAGTTCAAGCCCTCGCGGTGGAGGTAATACCCTAGTCCTGTCCTCTGGGATTATAATGGTAATCTGATGATCAATTTGGAGAGAGATGTCTCTCCATGGATGGGTGTGGAGGTGAAGATGTAGATGATGTGGGATGCTGTAGATCATTGTGGTGATGATGCCGAACCCGGGAGCTCCGTGCCTTATATAGTGGCCGGCAGGGTTACAAGGTAGAGTCCTGATCGCTTACGAGGTAGGATTCCTATCTCTATCCTCTAGCCAAATACGTAGTTATCCGGGATTACAATTGTATCTTCCTTATTGGGGATAGACCTCTATCTTTATGTATTTCCTTGCCAGGCAAGCCTTCTAGAGTCCGAGTGGTACACGTCCTTACCCACCCGACTTGGTCCATCCCCTATCGGGTGGTCTCTTAGGCCAGCCATGTGGGTACCCGGGGTCTATGTTATCCACAGCTGCTTAATTCGTTTTTAAGGCTATGAAGAGCTTCTCTCACTAACCACATGCTTTCCTTTCTCCCCAACTGTCTTGGTTTTAGGCATGACGGTGGTAGCAAATTCAACACAATCAAACCCACAAAATCACAGCACCACCATCTTCTACCCTTGATAACAAGATTAATCTAGGGTTACTAACCTAGTGTTGACATGAAGATGGAAAGGAAAGAACTTTATGGCAGAGAGAAACAAGGATGACTTACCAAACCCTAGGAAGAAGCCTCAATCGATTCTTGGCATTGGAATACAAACCTAAATCTCTCACCCGGTGTAGGAAGGAAGGGCTCACAAAACTTCAAATTCAACCAAAACACCTCCTCCCAACGAAAACTAATTGGAGAGATTGAGAGAGGGGGCCGAGGGCACCAATTTAGTACGACGGATTTGGTTGAATCCCTTGGATTGAGGAGATCAAAAGGGAGGGTGTGGAGGTGAGAGGAGATATGATATGGTAACAATGGCGGCTGTGTATGTCGGGTATGGTGTGGAATAGGATGAAGGGTAAAAAGTAAATAGGAAACCAAAAGCGCTACGCTATCCCACGTTCAACTCGGATGGTCCGGGGTTAGCCACAGTCGGTCCGGCTTCAAAAGGGATGGAGGCCTTTGTTGGGGAACCAAAACCAGGAGTGTAACAGACTCACCACGGACGATCCGGGGTACTCACCCCGGACAGTCTGCCCTATACTGCCTAGATCAAGTGAAATTTATATTTCTACTCCCAATCAAGTTTAGACTTTTGCACACACCAGATTCAGTGAAAAGACATGACTAGCCACAATTCCAAACTATATCAGGATCAATTTTAAATTTGTTACTCCCCCTAAATGCCGCAATCACCTCTTCGACACTTGGCTCAACAAATTGAGTGATTTCCTTTCAAAATGATAACAACCGAATAGGCTTTGAGGGTTATACATTCCACAAGAAAACATCAACTAGTTCATCATACTTCACATTTGAGCAATCGCATAATCACATAGACACTGGAAACAATAGTGGCCATTTATCAATGATGTTTAGATAATTATAAGACCATGATAGGAGAACTAGGTACAACAATGTCAAAAATGTTGACAGATCAATCGTAATACTCTATACAAGCAACATGGATGCTTCTATAGCAAGTGTACACAGACAAGTCACAAAAGTTAGAAGTAAGCTATTAGAGAGACAAAACATTTAGTTGAGCAATTTTCCCCTATTTTTTTGTTTTCGAAGAATGGGCTTAACTGCTCTAAGCAAAACTTTGCTCTTATTTCAATAATAATATTTTTTTTGTTTTTCACAAATTTTGCCATTATCTTAAGACCTTTGTCGACATAACCCAGCATTACACTGAATATTAATGTCTTGGTCGTCCAAAGCCTCCCCCAAGTTCATGCCTAGGTGCAATGACAAGCAATCTCGTCGAGATGAGACAATTTTCAGAAATTATTCCATTATGCTCAACATATTTAAAAAAATATTTCTCTAACATGCATAACATGCAGCCAGTGCAACAAGTCACATACCCAAACATAGAAGCATAAGGTCACTCACATAAAATAGATCAATCTTGAAAACATAAGTGACTATGGTATGCCTAGTACTCACTCTAGGAATTCCAATTGAAGAATGCATTCAATTAAGCACAAATTGATCTAGATGCCTAGGGACAGAATGACAACTCCCATGATCATAAAAGTAGCCAATCAATGTAACTTGGAAGAAAGTATAACAATCAAATTTTATTCATGGTTATTTCTGACAAATTCTTATGAAGCACCCAGTCGGAGCCAAGTGTCAAGCTGTGTTTGACTTATCAAGTATGTTCAATTCATTTCAAAGTTTGCAAAAGTGTGCCTCATCGAGTGGCTTGGTAAAAATATCGGCAAGCTTATCCTCTTTTCTCACAGGCTCAAGCACAATGTCACCCTTCATCACATGGCCGTGAAGGAAGTGGTGCCGAATATCAATGTGCTTGGTACTCGAGTGTTGGACCGGATTATTGGTAATTTTAACCGCGCTCTCATTATCACACAACAGAGGCACATTCTCAAGTTTAATTCCATAGTCAAATAGTGACTGCATCAAAAGGAGCAATTGAGCACATGAACTCCCTGCCGCTATGAACTCCCTGCCTAGGTCAAATATTCACTATTTTTGGGTTTTTCTTAATTTAACTTGCAAATTAATAAACCACGCTAGCTACTTGACCTAATTGACTATTCAATCTAAGCAATAGCTTTAAATAAGACACAAAAAGAAACACAAGGCGGCTCGAAGGCACGCAAACAACAAGAAGTAGATAAGCGGAAATGTAAATGAAAAGGAACAAGAATGCAAACCGAGCTTTTTACCGATGTTCGGTGTACAACGGATGTTCACCTAATCACCATTGAGGAACTCCGATGAACAGAGCCGGGACCCTCTCATCCCTAATCCTCAATCCAGTAGCGGTAGCTCTTCACCAACACATGGCGGGTGAGCTCCAAACCATCACACAATCGCGAGTTCTTCTACACACACGGAAGCTCCTCACGAACCCACCACATCGACGGAGGAAGAGGTAAGCACCCCGACACACGGAGCGACCTCGCACCAACCGAGGGTTTTCCTCATCTTTGACGGACAAAGGTGACGCACCCCCGACACAAGGAGGATTTTGGATAGAAGGAGAAAGTTGAAAACTTGGAGACATACCAAGAACCAAATTCGAGGGAAAAACTCGATCCAGCAAAAGAACCCCGAGGAGCACAAGTGAAACACACCAAGAACTTACCAACACCGGGAGCATGGCATCTCAATCCCTAGAGTACCATGGGAGAGCCCAAGAACACAAGAAAGCCAATGGGTGGAAGTGGATTGAGCCTCTCAACCTTATCCCTTTGGACA
This sequence comes from Raddia distichophylla, assembly GCA_005191435.1. Taxonomy (NCBI): domain Eukaryota; kingdom Viridiplantae; phylum Streptophyta; class Magnoliopsida; order Poales; family Poaceae; genus Raddia; species Raddia distichophylla. The sequence goes on along the minus strand of SPJY01037268.1, from coordinate 3,033,213 downwards.
GCCTTTGCTTATATAGCCACAAGAAATACCCCTCGAAACGAGATATCGCGAGATGATCCGCCGTTCAGACCGGACTGTCCGAGGCTCACCGCGAACAGCCCGGTGTCCACCATGGACGGACCGGCCTATTCCCCGAACAGTCTTGCCTATAGGACTTAGCCCTGGATGATTTGGCCAGCTAACAGGAGTACACAAGACACACCTCGGACAGTCCGACCTGGGCCCCGAGCTAGACCACGGACGGTCTGGGCAGAGGAACCATTTCCCTGGCAGCCATCCTGGACTGACCGGCCAGCGGACAGAAGGTCACAAAACTAACCCCCACACGGTCTGGCATCAGCACAGATCGTCCCAGACCGTCCAGCCTACACTGCGGTCAGCTCTTTTTCTCTGATTTTCACTCCAAGTCACATCTCCTATGTTCTAACCTTAGATCAAAAATGATTTTCAATGTGCTCCATAGGATTAAGAAGCCAAATCAAAGATTTCACAAACTCACGCAAAAGAATCAGAAGAACTATTAAACAAATGTCCTTAATCTTGTGGATCAATCACCAAAACCAAAATTAATCTTACTCAACCTCAACAGAAGCACAATTTAGGAAGTTGCCCGTCGGAGTTCTTGGTCACCAACACATTTCATTTATGCAAATCAAGACGAATCCGCAATTTACTACGTAGTATGTCCCAAAAGGTTTCAATGAGAATTTTAAATGTAACATCTTTATTGGCACCCACAATCTCGGTGGACATTGGATCATTCTGGTCATTTTTTACAAACAACCATCGTGCAATGCTTGCGGTTTCTTTGTTGCGCACAAAATGGTCCAAATAGCACACACATAAAAAAGATCATTGTTCCCGAAGTAAGTAGAACACATATATAGTTACATTTTTACCACAAGTTAATGACATTTCTTTAAATTTAACGTAAAAATGGTTGGATATAGTTCATGAAGGATTGTGCGAATCTTCCGGTCAATGATGATGTCCTCTCGGTGATTGAATAGTGGATGTGAATTTTTTGTTCTCCGAAGTATTTAACCCAAAAGGCGAGTTCCACTAAGTTGACTAAACCTCGGATGATGTAAGAACTAGCTTGGCAATATTGTGTTGTGGATTTAATTTGTACATTCATTATTGATTGCAACATGCGTTTATAACTTGTTAATATGTACTGTGCGTTTTGTTGATGCAAATAAGGATTTGTGAATGTATTATGTGTTGTACATGTTTGCAAATAAAGTTGCAGAATCTAGATCTATACCAATATGCAGCATGTACTACATGCCCTGTGGGCACAGAACACTAGCGACGAGTCAAACTAAAGCCCGTCACTATCATGAAACAAACAGTGACGGGTAAACATTTTTTCAATTACTTATATGCGTCATGAGGAACCTACGAGGTTCTCTGGGAGGTAAAGATAAGTGACGTACTGTATTAAAAATTATCATCACTTATCTTATTACCACGGGTGACGGGTTGTAACGTTGGCCGTCACTTATATAACTATCACGGGTGATGGGTAGAATATACAGTCATCACTTATCTGCACCATGAGGAAATATTTCACAAAATTCAAATTAAACTAATATTCAAGTTTCTTATGACTACCTAATCTCATAGAAATTTCTCATATAACAAACTTTACATAATTGTTTAATATTATATCCTATTTTATAAACAGTTATAACCTTTTTAATACATAATGCGACATGGTCATCACCACTCTTTCTCCAAATATAAAGAAAATAGGCAACTACATTAAACAACTAATGAAGTGAGAATAATGTTACTTACCTTTAAGCACTTGGATTGGAATAAAATAATTAAATTTTAAAAATCTTAGGCAGCACCTTCCAACCACCTCGTGCTTGGGCGCCGACGGCTTCTCTTTGTTTTTAGCTGTGGCAATGTGGGGTGGAAGATTGTGTTCAAATAGTATCTAAGGAAATTTACTTCTCTTGTATCGCGAACTGGCAATGATGTCATAGCTGTACTATTGGTTCATACCAAAAACCTATATTGATTGTACCACGGAGAGTTACTTCTGTTTCATGACTCACTACTGTTTCTTGACTCCAACCGATAGTGGAAGCTCACTCTAGTCTTGTGACCATTGAATCGGACCATCACATGCCACTATCACTTTGTGTATAACCGGTAGTGATGGGTTGGCAGTAAAATACAGTTCTCTGATAATGTAAAAAGGCTGTTGTTGTGACCCGTGTGCTATATCCGGAGTGAGGATATACACTCTCGTAACCTAGCTACATCCTACATTTGTCATTGCCTTCACATGCCATTATCGCTTTGCAAGAAAGCAGACTTGTGACAGCACTACTGCACGGCATGACAACAAGAAGCGGCATCTCTCTTCAGGAAGTCCCCGAGCACTGCAGCATCAAGCATTGAAAGATCAATCGGCAGCAGAACTACAAGCTCACATGCAGCCGAAGGGAAGATGGAAAAAAGGACGGCACCATGGCACAGCGAATGGATCCTAGCTAGGCTCATTGGGCAGGCAGGCATGCTTCTGTCCAGTCTCTTGTTGCCTAGCTGCTCACCAATTCACCATTTGTTTGTTTGTTTGTTTGGGTACATTAATCTCACCCCTAGCTAATGACAGGTCGCCTACTTGTTTGTCTTTCCAAAGTCAAAGAAGAACCTATCTAGTACGACACCTCTCCACGTGCATGCCCAACTCGTATACTGATGCATGAAGTATATATATGGTATGATCGAAAAGAATTCGACTATTACGATAAAATAGAATATACACAGACACACATGTTATATGTATGGATTGATTTGATTATAATCTCTCTGATTGCATTTCATCTTTATCTCTAAGATTAATTGCTTGTGATTCAAGCCACTGTGTATCTCTACTACTTTAAAGCGTCTAATGGCCATGGTGGTGATATTGCCAACATGCAATTTAGACCATCCATCTCACGTTGTGACATCTGGTACATCAGATCGAATAGAGTTTCTTCTTCCCTTCGTCCGTCAGCCGCACCCAACACCATCCAATCATGATCGAACGGCTTCCCCTAGGAACGCCCGTTCGTGAAACCCTAGCTGGCCGCGCCCTCTCCGCCCGCCACGCATCCCTACAAGTGCCAGACCTGACCAACGGGCCGGCCCAGTTAGGCACGGTTCTATTCTGGGCCGAGCCGATTCGTTTGACCCGGTTCGGTTTTCGGCACGGTTACTATGCGAATCGGGCCAAACGAACCAACGGGCCGAGTCCCCAGCCCAGGTTCGGTTCGCTGTTTGAACCGAACGAACCGGACCGGCCCAGGTTCGTTTGGCCTGTTCGGCTCGGTTTTCGTGTAATATGTCAAAAAATCATAAAAACCCAAAAAATTCAGAAATGTGAACCATAACTCTTGTAATTAATTAAAAAATTCAAATATACATGGAGAAATATTAAAAATGCATTGCGGAGCTTTTTTATTAATGTGTATTTACATGGCTGCCTCGTTAAAAATTTTACCAAGTAAAAACTCAATTTGAGAAAACCTTGGTAAAGAAAAAAGAGTATAGCCTAAAGCTCTACACAATACAAGCATAAAAATCTTTGGGGTCTTCTTCAATCTTCATCAAGTTCAAAGCCCCCGAATGCAGCAGCCAACTATTGACTTTGTCTCTCGGCAACGATGTTTTGCTGTCGTCTTTCGGCTAATGCCCAATCCTTTGTACTCAGTAGTAATTAGAACATGTCACTATGGAGGGAAGTCCGTCTCTCCTCCAATATTCTCCCAACGAGGCTGAAAGTGGACTCGGAAGAAACTATGGAGACCGGAACAGTTAACACATCCCGTGCTAGTATTGATAGCACCGGATATGTTCCATTATGCTGCTGCCACCATGTAAGAATATTAAACTCTTTTTCTCTTGAAAGTTGACGACGTCCTTTGCTAGATAGGTGGCAAGCTCGCCAATAGCTCCGCGTGATGCCTGTATAGTCGGGTGAGTTGCAATGCCCGAAGAACTTGAAGTGTCCTTTCCCGTGATAGTCTGAAGGAAGGCGATGTACGAGGATCGAGGTAAGTTGAAAAATGTCTTTGCAAAAAAAAAAAGAAGAAGAAGGAATTTAAAAAAAAAACTTGTGCGGTACAGTATTTATTTTTCTTTTTCGTACAGTCCGCACACTTTCAAAAAAAAATGTTCTATTTGGTTTTTCAAAAAAAAAGAGAGAGTAGTTCTTCACTAAATAAACTTTAGTACTTCCTATGTATGGAGAATAAATAGCTGATAATGACAGCAATAATGTAACAACTAATTTGTTGTTTATGATTGTAAACTATGCTTGAGTTGGATTTATTTGGATCATGTTTTCGTTAGCATGTGGAGTGTTGCTTCTTATTTGGATCTTTGAATGGAGTGATAAAAGCGTTTATAAAACTATTATATTCTAAGGATGTCGCATACCGGTTAGTCTTCTTTCCTATTCTTTCTGTCCCAGTAGATGGCCAGAGGTCGTGGAAGTGAAGCTCGTGGCAGAGGAAGATGCCGTGGAAGGGGTCAAGGTCGTGGAGTTCAGCCTATCCCCATCAATCTGCAAAAGGAGGAAGATTTGCAGGCTGAGTTTCCAAAGTTGTTCGAGCAGGATTTCTCTGAATCTCGGGGTCGAGATTCTCCGTAAGGGGGGGAGGTTTGTGACATCCTCTATTTTGTCGTATGTCACTTGTATTTTCGAAAACCCAAAAATAAATTAAAAGGGAATTGTTATATACGAAACCCTGATTTAAATTAATTTAAACTAGGTTTAAGCCAAAACCCTAGCAAACCCTTTAGGAAAATTCTGGAAAAATTCCAGTAATTCTTTGAAGCCATCATCAAGCAACTCTCCAAATTTCATGTCCAAACTCCAAAGCTAGCTCGTGATTCCTTGAAGTTTTGCTGTTCTGTCTCAAACCAATAAAATAATGAGCGAACGAGGGAATCTCGTGCTCAAATTTGGAGGAGACCTTTTTGAAGCCTAATCCGAATTACCCTCCAAATTTCAGCCCAATCCTCCAAAGGAAACTTCGTTTTCCTATTAAAGAAGCCCGAATCCTATTCGAATTCTACCCGGATTAGAATTCGAGTCCTAACCCAACACCTCTTAGCCCAAGGCCCAGCTGTCACGACCCCCTGCGTCACCACAGGGAATCCGGCACCATGATCTGATACTAGCCCAGATTAGTACCTCATGATGGACAATTCAACGGCTATCATCGCTGGCATTCCATTATTATTCAAAATAACAGAGTGATACAAGGTAGCATCATAGGCTATTACAATAAGACAGATATTACCAAATATTAAGAACGAATAACAAGAACGTCAGAGCAGCAACAGCCTTCAGCGACGATATCCAAGCAATTGACCCGGACACCCGCAGCTAGTCCTGCACACCTGAGCTCGGACCCTTCCTGGTCCTGATCAGACTTGCAACCTGAATAATAAAATTATCCGCGATAGATATAGTGAGTACGCGGCTACCCAGCAAGCAGTCCTTAATAAATGTATGCAATGGCAACGATCGGGGAAATTGGCTATTTTACACCAAGACCTATCTACTAATCAAGTTTTAGCAAAAGTGATGTTTTGTTGAATGCATGAATTGATCCGATCATCTCTAACATCAAGGTAAGGTGCATCATCACACCAGGTCAACATCAAAGGAAGGTGCATCATCACACCAGGCCAATCCCAGCCTACTCTAGTCAGGTTCAATTATTAAAAAGGTGGATCTACATGTGCAAACCTTTCCAGACTCGTCCATAACCGCGGACACGGCTATCATGATAGTTTTAACTCTGCAGAGTGTGTACAATTTTCCCCACAAGCCCCGTCTCATCCACTAGGAGAAACGGTACAAGACTTTTCCAGCCTACTACGCCCACCACTTCCCCAGCCCTCTCTTAAGGTTTCCCCGGCCCCGCCGGTGCCCGCCACAGTAGGGCGCCTTATACGAAGTTATACGAGGACGCAGTAAACCAGTGATGTTTTACTATGACATTTGGGGATGTTTTGCTCACTATTTTGTTCTGTTTTTAGGTTCTATTGTGTTCTTTGGTAAGATAAGCGTAGGAAGAACACACACATTGCTGTAATCATGTCCTCAAACATATTGGAGACTTCGGTTACTAGAGATTCAACTGAGGAGCTTTCACTAGTAACCCCACATAGCCGTAAGAGATCAAAAGCTTGGGAGTACTTTGAAGAGAATTTGGTTGTAGAGGATGGGGTCCAAAAGGCTGTATGTAAGTATTGTCATTTAAGGTTAATATGCAACACTGGGTCTGGAACAAACAGTCTAAGAACTCATATAGCCTACTCTTGCCCATCAATCGGAGATGCTGATAGAAAGAGGTTTAAGCTAACAATGAAAAAGCAGCCACCCCAAGGTACCTTTGTGTTCGATCCCGAGATAGCCCGTGAGCTACAAGCTAAGTTTTGCATTAATGCAGAAATCCCTTTTCAGAAATTTGAGGATCCATACTTCAAGGACTGGATAGCATCAATGCAGCCGGCTTTTAAAGTTTTAGGTCGACAAACTATTAGAAGTGACTGCTTTAAGTTGTACGAGAAAATGAGGAATGAATTGTGTTTAGAACTGCAAAGCCTTG
>SPJY01037268.1:2832777-3022945 GCA_005191435.1 Raddia distichophylla | reverse complement strand
AACTTCCTAGTTTTAGCATGTTGTATTTTAGAAAACTTTTGGTCAATTTAAGAAATACCAAAAATTAGAGGGTGTGAAATCACAATGTGGTCGACGGTGGCAACAAAGTTGAGCGCGAACAAGCATGGAATAGTTGAGTGTAAAAGGTTGAAAAATGAACTAATCAAAATATGGCAGAGTGGTAAGTAATGTGATATATGTTCGTAGCAAACATAGGGCAAGTGGTTGGCTTTGGCTAACAAGTGTACAACACAATACACACACAACATTTATTCAGCATCGCATTAAAGCAAGGTACCATCAGCTAATAGAAATATAAAATTAATATATCCAGTCCAGGTAATAAGTGTAAACCTTTCTCATACCAGTTGGATCAACATCCCGAGCGAGCTTAATGGCATCAGATGTTGCTATATCTTGATTGGCAGGGGATATAGCAAGTATAATACAGTTCGGCTACAAAAGAAAATTGGGAAGTGTCACTGCATAAGTAAACATCAATATGCAGTTCTTAGTCTTACGCAAACTTGTTACCTTATTGCTATAATTAGAGTATATTTTTATGCAATATGCAAGCCAAAACACAGGCAGATCTAGAAACTGAATTCAAGAGACGGATATAATAAAACAGACCATATATTATACTATTATAGAAACTTTACAGGTAAGTTTGAAATATCAGAGGGGAGAATATTGCAATTTGTAAAACATTAAATGTTCCCTGATATACAAGAACCAATAACTTTGACAGTCCAAGGCAAATATATTTTGCGTCATTTATTAAATTGAAAACATAGGATTGAATATCAATAATGAAAGTATTTCATCATTTATTTTCAGTGGAGAGGATTTTATGCTGAGGATTTTAAACATTGAATACCATATGGTGAGTATATACTGAGATGAATTAGAACTAGTGATATTTGTTTTGTCTTTCCCGTCAACCTATCAGTTTCGTCTTGGATTTCCTTCCGCACAAGAGCTACATTAAAAAAAAACTTCAGTGGCATGTATGTGATAACTATATATTAAACCTCAGCAATTGATAGGTATCTGCTAAACCTTAGCCATTTGAGAAATTAGAAATATTGAGGTCATATAAATTGTGTCAAGGTAATCATCTTTTTCTTTCAATAATGTTGTGTATGCTATTTGTTGTTACACAAAGGAAGACACAAAATAATCTGATCACTGAGAGACGCGGACAAATAATATTTCATTGAAACCCCCCTAGAGACCAAGGAATCATGCCGATTGCAGCAGATTCACCAAATCATTGGTCCCTTATGACAAATAACAATGTGCTAATTAACATAATTGCACATTTAGCTGTACCTGGTAATGGCATCGCTAATCATAGTAGGCATTCCACAAAAGCAATTAACCTACTACTACTGAGTAAAACAAATTCAATGCATAACCCTAGAATAACCCCTTGCAACTACACATCGCTGATTATCTAAAAAAACTAAATATCACTGGCACTGCGCGCGAGAGCTTGTAGAGAGAGCTCACAGAAATCAGTGAACCGGCGGCTGGGCATATGCAGGAACTCAGCGTACTCCTGCTCCCCATCCTCTGCCGTGTGCAGCTGCAAAACTAGTAGCCGGCGGCGAGGGAGCGGCGTGTAGGCGGGCCGACGGCGTCGGGGCGGCGTAGGGCGGGCCTGTGGCGAGGGGTGGCGTAGGGCAGGCCGCGGCGTCAGCCGTTGGGGCGGGGTGGAGCAGCGGCGCCATCAGCCGTCGGGGCGGGCCGACGGCGTGGGGGCTGCGTCGGGGCTGCTTGGGGGCGGGCTGGCGGCGGCGGCGGCGCTTGGGGCGGCGGCGGCGTGGGGGCGCGCCGTCGGGCGTGAGGGCAGCAGCGGCGAGTGACTGTGTTAGAATAAGCTTGCATGACTTGGCGCACGCGCTCTAAAATTTTAAAAATTGGGTACTTTTGTGGTCGGTCCCTAAACCGACCACATAAAGGCATCAATGTGGGTGGCCTGTGCTTCTGCCGACCACACAAGCATGAGCAATGTCGTCGGCCTAACATGTGGCGGACCACAGTAGTAGAGCATTGTCGTCGGCCTAAGACGAGGCCGACCACAAAGGTATAGTAATGTGGTCGGCCCGAACTTCAGCCGACCACAAAGGTATAGTAATGTGGTCGGCCCGAACTTCAGCCGACCACAAAGGTATAGCCATGTCGTCGGCCCAATGCCAGCCCGACCACAAAAGTGGGGCATTGTCGTCGGTCTGAGAAATGCCAACCACAAAATCCCCCCGGCCCCCCTCGGCCGCTTTCCGGCCACACACGGCCGCGCCTCGATCTACACTGTCCTATGTGCTACGTGAGGTTCTAGGGCATTTCCAACACATCAAAAGTCGATCCATGGGGCCATATCGTCATGAGTTGCACAGTCGCCACATTCTCGCTGCTGGCTGAGACTTTAGCGTCAGCTCTCGTTCCACGAACGTTAAGGTTGAAGTCAAAGAATCATGTTACGGAAATGCAATGCAGCCCAATATGGACCGTGAAAGAAATTACAATGTGTCGTGGATTTCCTAAAACATCATATGACAAATAGGACAGTGTCAACCGAAGCGCGGGAGGGCCGGCAATTGGAGCTAGGGGGCGGGGGGTCTTTGTGGTCGGCCTGGTATAGTAATGTGGTCGGTCCGAACTTCGGCCGACCACAAAAGTATAGCAATGTCATCGGCCCAGTGCCAGGCCGACCACAAAAGTGGGGCATTGTCGTCGGCCCGAGAAAAGGCCGACCACAAAACCCCCCGGCCCCCCCTCAGCCGCTTTCCGGCCACACACGGCCGCGCCTCGATTTACACTGTCCTATGTGCTACGTGAGGTTCTAGAGCATTCCCAACACATCAAAAGTCGATCCACGGGGCCATATCGTCATGAGTTGCACAGTCGCCACATTCTCGCTGCTGGCCGAGACTTTAGCGTTAGCTCTCGTTCCACAAATGTTAAGGTCGAAGTCAAAGAATCCTGTTACGGAAATGCAACGCAGCCCAATGTGGACCCATGAAAGAAATTACAATGTGTCGTGGATACCCTAAAACATCAGATGACAAATAGGACAGTGTCGACCGAGGCGCGAGAGGGCTGGCAATTAGAGCTAGGGTGGGCGGGGGGTCTTTGTGGTCGGCCTTAGATCATGCCGACCACAAAGGTATAGTAATATGGTCGGCCCGAACTTCGGCCGACGACAAAGGTATAGAAATGTCGTCGGCCTAGTGCCAGGCCGACCACAAAAGTGGGGCATTGTCATCGGCCTAAGAGAAGGCCGATCACAACCCCCCCCCTCCCGGCCCCCCTCGGCCGCTTTCCGGCCACACACGGCCGCGCCTCGATCTACACTGTCCTATGTGCTACGTGAGGTTCTAGGGCATTCCCAACACATCAAAAGTCGATCCAAGGGGTCATATCGTCATGAGTTGCATGGTCGCCACATTCTCGTTGCTGGCCGAGACTTTAGCGTCAGCTCTCGTTCAACAAACGTTAAGGTCGAAGTCAAAGAATCCTGTTACGGAAATGCAACGCAGCCCAATGTGAACCTATAAAAGAAATTACAATGTGTCGTGGATGCCCTAAAACATCAGATGACAAATAGGACAGTGTCGACCGAGGCGCGGGAGGGCGGCAATTAGAGCCAGGAGGGCGGGGGTCTTTGTGGTCGGCCTTAGATCATGCCGACCACAAAGGTATAGTAATGTGGTCGGCCCGAACTTCGGCCGACCACAAAGGTATAGCAATGTCATCGGCCCAGTGCCAGGCCGACCACAAAAGTGGGGCATTGTCGTCGGCCTGAGAAAAGGCCGACGACATTGGTAGGACCATCTCAGACGTCTACCTTGTGGGCCCGCCTTGACGTGATTTCGTTAGTCCGTTAAGATGTCGTGAGCTGGGTGCCTCTATGTCGACGGCATAAATTGTGCCGCCGACATAGTTTAGATGAGCGGGTCCAAATTTCAAATTTGCATGAAGGCGGGAGAGTTGGCGTGACTATTGTGGTCGGCCTTTTTTTGGCCGACCACATTGGTGATTAATGTCGTCGGCCAATCTTTTAGCCGTCGACATAGAGCGAAAAACATTATCGACGGTGTTTTGGCTGACCACAAAAGATTTTTGGACGACCACAAAAGTTTCGTTTCTTGTAGTGTATAAAGGCCAACCACAAGTTCTGTAGGGGGCGTGCTCAGGTTTTTTGTTTTCTCTACAGCCAAATATTTGCCACCCACAAAGCTCATAGTATTGTCGGCGGCATATGTGTAGCCCGTCCATAAATAGGAAGCAATGTCGGCGGCTCAACAGAAGGCCGACCATAAAAATAGAGCAATGTGGGCAGCATAACGGAAGGCTGTCCACACAGATGAAGCAATGTAGGCGGCATAACTGAAAGCCGACCATAAAAATGGAGCAATGTGGGCGGCATAACGGAAGGTTGTCCACACAGATGAAGCAATGTAGGCGGCATAACTAAAGGCCGTCCACAAAGGTTTGCAACGTGGCACACTCAACTGGTCCGCGGGACCCACACACAGAGCGTCGTCACCACTCTCGTGCCGTCAGGGAGTGGTTTTGTGGATGGCTGGAACTTGGGCCGTCGACACAGATGTTCCATAGGCGCTCGGCCCAAGAGGTGGCTATGTCGTCGGTTTTGTGTATTGCCGCCGACAAAATAGAACTTGTGTCGTCGAGTCATTGTCGACGAACTTTTGTCGTCGGCTGACGGACGACAAAACATTTTATCGTCGGTATTTGATGGTATGTTGTCGGCTTTGGCCGATGACCAAAATTCATATTCTTGTAGTGAGTGATATCTGTACCGGACCGGAGAGGGATACAGCTAGCGGCCCAACCTAGGACATACCCTGAAGTATAAGCATCTAGCACCTAGTTCCATTGGAACGCAGCGGTGGGCCCAACATGGGGCATATCATCAGCCAAGTGGTACCTGTACCCGACCAGAGTGGGATACAGCTGGTCCCAGAGGGCATACCTTTTGGTTTTGGCTGAATAGTCGAGCGGTACCTGTACCCGACCGGAGTGGGATACAGCTGGTGGCCCCAGAGGGTGTACCAAATTTTTAACCATCGGGTACCTATACTCTTAGAGTGAAGCGATTGGCCCAACATGGAGCATACCATCTGGATAGGGTTTGGCCCAATGATACCTATATCCGGCTGGTGCGGCACACAGCTAGTGTCCCAATATGGGGCATATCATTGTTGTCAGCCGGACAGTACATGTATCCAACCGGAGTGGGATGTAGCTGGCGGCGCCACTACAGGGCGTACCTTAAGGATAGAATTTGGCTGTATGGTATCCATACCCGGGTTGCGGTGTATAGCGTCGCCCCCAACTGGAGCGTACCATCGAAAGTCAATCCCCACATCGCTGGTATCTGATCCTAACATGCAGTGACCAACTAGTGAACCCAACATGGGGTATACCATGAGATGGGTATTTTTATAGCTCTGCTAGTAGTCGACCCGCATGGGGTGTATCGAGGCTGAATTTGGCTTAGCCCGGTTGCGCTTGTAGCCACTGATTGTGACGAGCAGCTGAAAAGCCGTAGTTAACGCTCAAGGCGCAGGGTGGCCAATGGCCAGAGGCATAAGCGTATAGCCGTACCGAAGTTGGCATGGGCGTGTAGCTGTGTCACAGACTTGAATGCTCGAGGCGCGGGCATAGGTGCGTAGCCTTGCCGGGCGCTGACTGAGCTATAGATTTGGACGGTCGAGGCACGGGCGTTAGCGTGTAGCCATGCCAAGCACTCGCCGAGCCGTAGTTGTCGCTCATTACGTAGGTCCTTCTTACTCGTATACGGAGTCGTATAAGGTACTTGATGATGTAAAAACTCATGAACCCCTCTAACATGTATATGTAGAATTTAGGCAGTATCATAAAAAGAAAAGTGCACGCAAGTGCACCAATTAGGTGTAGCCACTGACTTACTGCTTAGTTGGAGACCGACTAAGTATCAAGTTAAGAAACAATTTAGATTTATTTGTAAACATTATTCTAATGAGAACTTAGCTCTCGTGTATGCGTAAGCGTGTAGCCGAGCCTTCGACTTGGGCGCTTCTGGTGCAACCGTAGTCGTGTAGCCGAGCCAGGCGCTCGTGGCGCGCAATGGCGTACAGCCGGGCTAAATACTTGGCCGCTCATGGCGCGAGCGTGTCGCCGAGCCATACACTTGGAGGCATAGGGTGTAACCGTACCGGGCGCTCGTGGCGCGCGATGTTGTACAGCCGAGCTGGAGACCTGGGCGCTCATGGCGCTGGCGTAGGCTTGTAGCCGAGTAGCGTGTCGCCGAGCCGTAGAATTGTAGGTATGCGTGTAACCGTACCGGATGTTCGTGGCGCGCGATGGTGTACAGCCAAGCTGGAGACCTGGGCACTCGTGGCGCGGGCGTAGGCATGTAGCCGAGTAGCGTGTCGCCGAGCCATAGACTTGTATGCGTAGCCTTGTAGCCATACCGATCGCTTGTGGTACGCAATGGTGTACAGCCGAGCTGAAGACCTGGGCACTCGTGGCGTGGGCGTAGGCGTGTAGCCGAACAGCGTGTCGCTGAGCCGTAGACTTGTAGGTGTAGGCGTGTAGCCGAGTGGCATGTCCTCGAGCCATAGACTTGGATGCGTTGGCATGTAGCTATACCGGGTACTCGTGGCGCTCGATGGCTTACAACCGAGATAAAGACTTGGTCGCTCATAGTGCGGGCGTAGGCATGTAGCCAAGTAGCGTATTGCCGAGCCATAAACTTGGATGCATAGGTATGTAGCCATACCGGGCGCTCGTGGCGCGTGATGGCATACAACCGAGCTGAAGACTTGGGCACTCATAGCGCGGGCTTAGGCTTGTAAGCGAGTAGCGTGTCGCCGAGTCATAGACTTGTATGCGTAGGCATGTAGCTGTATTGGGCGTTTATGAGGCACGATGGCGAATAGCAGAGCTTAATACTTGGGCGCTCATATCGCGTGCGTAAGGGTGTAGCCGAGTAGCGTGTCTTTGAGCCATAGCCTTGTATGCGCAGGCATGTTGTCGTATCGGGCGCTTATGGTGCGCGTTGGTGTACAGCCCAGCTAAAGATTTCGGCACTTGTGGCGCAGCTGTAGGCGCGTAGCCAAGCAGCATGTCGCCGAGCCATAGACTTGGAGGCGTAGCCGTGTAGCCGAGTGGCGCTTCGCCGAGCCGTAGACTTGGACGCCTAGGCGTGTAGTCGAGTAGCGTGTCGCCGAGCCGTAGAATTGTAGGCGTAGGCATGTAGCCGAGTGGCATGTCGCCGAGCCACAGACATGGATTCGAAGGCATGTAGCCATATCGGGCGCTCATGGCATGCGATGGCGTACAGCCGAGGTAAAGACTTGGGCGCTCGTGACGTGGGCGTAGGAGTGTAGCCGAGCAGCGTGTCGCTGAGCCGCTCGTGGTGCGGGCATAGGCGTGTAGCCGAGCAACGTGACGCCGAGCCGTAGACTTGTAGTCGTAGGCATGTAGCCGAGTAGTGTGTTGCCGAGCCGTAGACTTGTAGGCGTAGGCGTGTAGCCAAGTAGCATATCGCCGAGCCATAGATTTGGAGGAGTATGAGTGTAGCCGTACTGCGCGCTCATTGCGCCCAATGGCTGAAGACTTGGGGGCATATGCGTGTAGTCGAGTCAACGGAAGTAGTCATTCAAGTATCGATCAACACCGAGTAGAACGCGCTGTGGTCAGCGTCGAACAGCACGTGTTCGCCGTGGTCTTGGCTTGGTTGGCGAAGTTGGCCGTAGTCGTAAATGATCTCCACGCGGTTTTGTGTAGCTTGACAAAGGTTGATGAAATGCCTCGCTGCTTTTTAACATCCCACGAGATGTGCCATGATCAATCGTCACGCCGTGGATAACACCGACGAGCTTTATGAGCTCGCCGAAATTCGCGACCTCTTTGCTCAGTCTGTCTTCAAACAGGCGCCACGGTCGCATCCGAATTTGGATTTAGACGTTCTTGGATTCGTTGGAAAGTAACGAGATAAGATTTCCAACGCATCGTATATCAACCCAAAACTCCTTCTGGGTTAACGGGAAATTGCGAAGCAAGTTCCGTCCAGATCCTGAACGAGAACAGATCGCATATTCTTTTCACGTTCGCCTCGTGGTTGATGAAACTAGCATCGATTGATCTTGATGCTGCTCCTACCTAGCGCGCCAACTATCGACGGGTGCTTAACCGGAGATTATCGTCGACAATGAATTTAAATGGGTTATGCGCTGGATCCAAACTTGATAGTAGCACAAGACAGGTGGTCTTTTTTATACAGGTTCAGACCCTTATCGGTTTATGTAATACCCTAGTCCTGTGCTCTGGGATTATATGGGGTATGTGTGTAGAAGATGATCGGGAGATCTCTCGTATGTTGTGTTCTCGGCCTCCAGTTGTGTTATGAGGTGAGGATATTGAATTTTGTTGCCGAACTATGGCCTCCTACCCTCTTTATATAATGGAGGGGGTGGGGTTACAAGGAAGAGTCCTAATCGGTTAGAAGAAAGGATTTCTATCTCTATCCTCTAACCAAATATGTAGTAATCCGGGATTACAATTATATCTTCCCTATTAGGAAGAGATTTTTATCTTTATGTCTTTCCTTGCTAGGAAAACCTTCTAAAGTCCGAGTGGTACCCGTCCTCATCCACCCGACTTGGTTCATCCCCTGTCGAATGGTCTTTTAGGCCGTCCGTGTGGGTATCCGGGGTCTATGTTATCCACAGTAGGTATGCGCTGAGTGATAAAAAAAGGAAGTTAATGAGTTTTCCTGCTCATTCCATACCGCACCCTCCACTTCTTCTTTCGTGTTCCTCTTCTTTCTCTCTTTCCTCTATTCAACTCATTGAGTGTGAAAACCAAGAATGAGTATGGAAATCAGCCTTCATGGATGCAATTATATTCGAGACTACTTGATTTATATATATGAGCCTATATTTCTTTTTCTTTCGATTTAAGAGGGCTCAATGTTATTTTCTACTCTACATGATTTTCTAGGCATGTTTTGTGCAACTTATTTTGTCTGGAAGGTGCATCTCAACAATATAGTCATACCAAGTGCAACGAACACTTGACGCTACGTAAAAAAAATTCTTAAAGTTTTGCTTATCATCAAAGAAAATCACAAAATAAGATTAGATGAAAAGATAAAAGTTCAACTCTTACCTTAACCTGTTCGCGCGCCCTAGTCTTACGTATGTAACTTATCTTTATTTATATAAAAAAAAGTTTGTTACACCTTTTTTCATTGTAAAATCATATCTCAAAGCTCTCTTTGAAAAGTTTGATTTGTTTTAAGATTTTCGTGCACTAGGTTTGATTTCAATTTCAAGCGCGTCGGAAGAAGAAATATGCACGGTGCAGAATCTTTGCATGCGTACATGAATGCTAATTAGCGCTAATTCGCCGGCGCTAATTGTGGCCATGCAAACGCAACGCATGCAGCGATGTAGGTAGCCCTGGTGCGGTGACTGGGGGTAACGGCAGGTCTGAAGACAATGTTAGGTCTGGGATTGTTTGTTTTGGCTGAAAGTTGCTGAAAATTTTAATCTAAAAATGTTTTGCCATCACGAGAGTTAAAAAAATTATTAAAAAAATTATTTTAAAATTATAATAAGAACTATTTAAAACCCCATAAAAATGGCAACAAAATATTACATCATTTGACTTATAAAAAATAACAAATATTCATTTAATTGAATTTAAACTGAAACAAATTAAACAAGGCCACTAGTTAGATGTATGGTTAAACATAATTTAGGTGCCTGCTAAAATTCGCCTACTGACTACTGAGAAATATTGTTCTCCTTAAATCAATCATCCCACCACATTTCCAATGTGCACGTTCCTAATCACGCAGCAGGCAGCGCGGCAGCAGAATGCGGTGGACTTCCATTATACTGCCGTCGATATATATGTACCTACAGCTGAAAGAAGGCACAAAATTAACGACACAACAACGCGCGCGCAGCTTCATCGATCTCATATCGATCCTACGTACCTTAATTAATTAGTCTGACAACCTGTTAACGTTTAATTAATATTGACATCGATCTTCCATTGTTAAGAAATCAATGCCTAGCATGCAGTTAGGGGTTGTCATGAATGCAAAGCAACGCATTCTTGTAGGGCTAAACACCTAGGCTCCCTCTCCCCCTCTCTCTTTCTCCTATAGTTCTAATTAACCCCGGCCACGAAACGGATATCTCCATGGGATGGAAACATCGGAGAGCACGCAAGCTAGCCTCCCTCCTTGCTCCGTGATCCCATCTCCATTAGATGCACATCATGCATGAGATTCCTCTTCATGGCAAGCTCTAGGAGCAAATCGGACGCAACACTGGTTGTCTAACAAAAACCAATAATAAGTATGAAAATCAGCCTTCATGGATGCAATTATATTCGAGACTACTTGATTTATATGAACCAATATTTCTTTTCTTTCGATTTAAGAGGGCTCAATGTTATTTTCTATTCTACATGATTTTCTAGGCATGTTTTGTTCAACTTATTTTGTCTGGAAGGTGCATCTCAACAATATAGTCATACCAAGTGCAACGAACACTTGACGCTACGTAAAAAAAATTCTTAAAGTTTTGCTTATCATCAAAGAAAATCACAAAATAAGATTAGATGAAAAGATAAAAGTTCAACTCTTATCTTAACCAGTTCGCGCGCCCTAGTCTTACGTATTTAACTTATCTTTATTTATATAAAAAAATTTGTTATATACTCCCTCCGTTTCTTTTTATTTGACGCTTTTGACTTTTGTATACAACTTTGACCATTCATCTTATTCAAAATTTTACTGCAAACATGTAAAAAAAATAAGTCATGTTTAAAGTACCTTTGTTAATAAAACAAATCACGATAAAATAAATGATATTTACATAAATTTTTTGAATAAGACGAATGGTCAAAAGCGTCAAATAAAAAGGAACGGATGGAGTACACCTTTTTTCATCTTAAAATCATGTCTCAAAGCTCTTTGAAAAGTTTGATTTGTTTTAAGATTTTCATGTACTAGGTTTGATTTCAATTTCAAACGCGTCGGAAGAAGCAATATGCACGGTGCAGAATCTTTGCATGCGTACATGAATGCTAATTAGCGCTAATTCGCCGGCGCTAATTGTGGCCATGCAAACGCAACGCATGCAGCGATGTAGGTAGCCCTGGTGCGGTGACTGGGGGTAACGGCAGGTCTGAAGACAATGTTAGGTCTGGGATTGTTTGTTTTGGCTGAAAGTTGCTGAAAATTTTAATCTAAAAATGTTTTGCCATCACGAGAGTTAAAAAAATTATTAAAAAAATTATTTTAAAATTATAATAAGAACTATTTAAAACCCCATAAAAATGGCAACAAAATATTACATCATTTGACTTATAAAAAATAACAAATATTCATTTAATTGAATTTAAACTGAAACAAATTAAACAAGGCCACTAGTTAGATGTATGGTTAAACATAATTTAGGTGCCTGCTAAAATTCGCCTACTGACTACTGAGAAATATTGTTCTCCTTAAATCAATCATCCCACCACATTTCCAATGTGCACGTTCCTAATCACGCAGCAGGCAGCACGGCAGAAGAATGCGGTGGACTTCCATACTGTCGTCGATATACATGTACCTATAGCTGAAAGAAGGCACAAAATTAACGACACAGCACCGCGCGCGCAGCTTCATCGATCTCATATCGATATCCTACGTACCTAATTAATTAGTCTGACAACCTGTTAACGTTTAATTAATATTGACATCGATCTTCCATTGTTAAGAAATCAATGCCTAGCATGCAGTTAGGGGTTGTCATGAATGCAAAGCAACGCATTCTTGTAGGGCTAAACACCTAGGCTCCCTCTCCCCCTCTCTCTTTCTCCTATAGTTCTAATTAACCCCGGCCACGAAACGGATATCTCCATGGGATGGAAACATCGGAGAGCACGCAAGCTAGCCTCCCTCCTTGCTCCGTGATCCCATCTCCATTAGATGCACATCATGCATGAGATTCCTCTTCATGGCAAGCTCTAGGAGCAAATCGGACGCAACACCGGTGAGGGACACGTGGCGCTTTCCAATTGGCCGTAGGGGTCTATTTAGTCTCATGCTCTCACTAACCTCTGTGTCTCTCACACACTACCTGTGTGGTGGAGCTCTACGATCGTTGCCATGGCCGGCTTCTCCCACCGCGGTGGTGTCGCTAGCGGCGTGGCCGTAGCCGCGGTGGTGCTTGCGGCGCTGGTGGCGGCGGCGGCGGGAGGCGGGCGGCCGTTCTCGTGCGGCGCGGGGTCGGCGGAGGCGGCGCAGGGGCTGGCGTTCTGCGACGCGACGCTGCCGGCAGCACGGCGGGCGGCCGACCTGGTGGCGCGGCTGACGGTGGCGGAGAAGGTGGCGCAGCTGGGGGACCAGGCGCCGGCGGTGCGGCGGCTGGGCGTGCCGGCGTACAAGTGGTGGTCGGAGGCGCTGCACGGGCTGGCCACCTCCGGCCGGGGCCTCCACTTCGACGGCCCCGCCCGCGCCGCCACCAGCTTCCCGCAGGTGCTCCTCACCGCCGCCGCCTTCGACGACGACCTCTGGTTCCGCATCGCCCAGGTTAGTAAGCATGGCTTCACCTCGAGGCTCGAGTGGTTGGTTGGTTGCATCGATCCAACACGGGCCCATGCATGATGCATGCATGCATGCGCGCGTGCTTCCGCGCCCGTGCATCATGCATACACGCATGAACCTTTCCGGGTTTTTTTTTTCTGGGTTGGGTTTTTGGCCCGTGATTTGAGAATGCATACAGGATCTATGCCCGTGTGGACAGTATTTGCTATGCTCACTACCTCCTAGTAAAACGTTAAACGTCTCTTGCATGCGTATTTAAATATATCGGTCGAACACGGTAATTTATATATTTTTCATGTCTCATTTTGGAACCAAATGCATATTTTCTTGTTCTTCAAAAAATTGTGGTTAATAAAATGCGTAATTTAAATTTATGAGGGACACAATGTGTGTTGGTATTAATGTTTGACTATTGTGTTAGCCAATCGCCATCGTGCATATGTTTGGGAGAATTAGGAATACCGAAAGCCACTTTAGATGTTTTGCCGGGTTAGGTTATGGTGCATCGTTTTTAGACGGTCGTAGGTAGGCGGGATTGATTGTCATTTAGCTGATAGATATATTTGTCAGTGAAAAAATGTTAACTATTTATATCTACTAGGGTACATATTAGTAATATCAAAGGTATGATTAAATCTAGTGCAATATCTCTTTTTTATTATAAATTTTTTTTTCATGCACCATAAGTATTTACCATTGCACTTAAAATCATGAAGATTGACAAATTTTCTCATGGACCACGGGGGCAGAGAGGGAAAAGGTTTGAAAATTTGAGAAAAAAGTTTTCGAGCTTACAACAAAGCCCAGCTGGTTCAATAAACCGGAGACTAAAACAAATCAAAATCAATGTACACCAATCGTTTTAAACCTACTGATTTTCGGCTTATCAATATCGAAAGGAAGAAGTCCACATTGCCTCCCTCAACTATTGAAAAAATTCACTTTTCCTCCCTCCGTGTTAAATGGGTGAGATCTGGCCGTCCAATCTTGCATCGAACGGCCATAAATGAGTTGAGGGATGAAAAATGAACTTCTGCAATAGTTAAGGGAGGTAAATTGGACTTCTTCCATACCGAAATCGATCATCGAGTCGTCGTTGTTGATCCAAGGGGGCCGAATTCCATGAAGGGACAGCGCCAGTGTGGACCTAGCTATGGATCGAGGGCTTCTTTGTCCAGCTGAGGCCAGAGGAGGGAGGGCCGAGGGCACGTGAGTACGTGCGGACGCGGTGAGCGGTAGAGACAAGCTAGCGGCACGGCAGAATGTTTGTGCGTGGGGAAAGCGGCGCCTTTTCGCATGTGAGCGGCGGATCCATGCGGTCCCCGGGTATAATAACCGGGGCCTTTTGCCGGCGATCGCCCTCCGTGGGTGTGGGCCAGGGTGCCCACAAAACCATATCTTGTGTTTGCCGGTACAGCCCGTCCTGCCCAGATCCAAGTGGCTCGGCTTGGATTTGTGCATCTTGATTTTTAAATATTTTGCCTCGAATATTGGTGAAGTGACAATAAATCAAATTTTAGTTTTGTGAAAATATGGCCAATTTCAAACCACTAAAACTTCAAATTAGATTTTTGACAAGATTTTTTTTAGAAGATACTATCCGCGACGACAAATTATTTTTTTCTAACGAACGTACGTACATTAACCACAGGTGATCGGCACGGAGGCTCGGGCGCTGTACAACCTGGGGCAGGCGGAGGGGCTGACCATATGGTCCCCCAACGTGAACATCTTCCGGGACCCGCGGTGGGGCCGCGGCCAGGAGACCCCCGGCGAGGACCCCACTACGGCGAGCAAGTACGCCGTCGCCTTCGTCAAGGGCCTGCAGGGGAGCTCGCCGGCGGCGGCGCTCCAGACGTCGGCGTGCTGCAAGCATGCCACCGCCTACGACCTCGAGGACTGGAACGGCGTCGCGCGCTACAGCTTCGTCGCGAATGTGACGGCGCAGGACCTGGAGGACACATACAACCCGCCGTTTCGGAGCTGCGTCGTGGAGGGGAAGGCGAGCTGCGTCATGTGCGCCTACACCGCCGTCAATGGCGTCCCCGCATGCGCGAGCTCGGAGCTTTTGACGACGACGGTGAGGGGGCAGTGGGGCCTCGACGGCTACGTCGCCTCCGACTGCGACGCCGTCGCCATCATGCACGACGCACAGCGGTACGCGCGCTCGCCGGAGGACGCCGTCGCGCTGTCGCTGCGGGCGGGGCTGGACATGGACTGCGGCAGCTACACGCAGCAGCACGCGGCGGCGGCGATCCAGCAGGGGAAGGTCACCGAGGAGGATGTCGATAAGGCCCTCGTCAACCTCTTCGCCGTCCGGATGCGGCTCGGCCATTTCGACGGCGATCCCCGCGGCGGCACGTACGGCGGGCTCGGCGCCGGGGACATCTGCTCTCCGGAGCACAGGGCCCTCGCGCTCGAGGCGGCGCAGGACGGCATCGTCCTGCTCAAGAACGACGCCGGGTTGCTCCCGCTCGACCGGTCGGCCGTTGGGGCGGCCGCCGTGATCGGCCCCAACGCCGACGACGGCCGGGCGCTCATCGCCAACTACTTCGGCCCGCCGTGCGAGTCCACGACGCCGCTCCGGGGCATCCAGGGGTACGTCAGGGACGTGAGGTTCCTCGCCGGGTGCGGCTCGGCAGCGTGCGACGTGGCCGCTACGGAGCAGGCGGCGGCGCTCGCGGCCTCGTCGGACTACGTGTTCCTCTTCATGGGGCTGAGCCAGCAGCAGGAGTGCGAGGGGCGGGACAGGACGAGCCTGCTGCTTCCCGGGGAGCAGCAGAGCCTCATCACTGCAGTTGCCGACGCGGCGAAGCGGCCGGTGATCCTCGTGCTCCTCTCCGGCGGACCGGTGGACGTGACATTCGCGCAGATAAACCCCAAGATCGGCGCCATCCTGTGGGCTGGCTACCCCGGCCAGGCCGGTGGGCTCGCCATCGCCAGGGTGCTCTTCGGCGACCACAACCCCGGCGGCCGGCTGCCGGTGACGTGGTACCCGGAGGACTTCACGGCGGTGCCCATGACCGACATGCGGATGCGCGCCGACCCGGCCACTGGCTACCCCGGCCGGAGCTACCGCTTCTACAACGGCAAGACCGTCTACAAGTTCGGCTACGGCCTCAGCTACTCCAACTACTCTCGCCGGATACTCCCATCCAGCGGCGCCGCAAACGGAAACCTACTCGCCGGGCGGACGGCGAGACCGACTGCGGACGGTGGCGAGAGTTACCACGTGGGGGAGATCGGCGCCGAGGGTTGCGAGCAGCTCAAGTTCCCGGCCGTGGTCGAGGTGGAGAACCACGGTCCCTTGGACGGCAAGCACTCGGTGCTGATGTTCCTGCGGTGGCCGGACGCGACGGGTGGCCGGCCGGCGAGGCAGCTGATCGGGTTCAGAAGCCAACACCTCAGGGCGGGGGAGAAGGCCAGGATGACGGTCGACGTCAGCCCATGCGAGCACTTGAGCAGGGTGACAGAAGACGGCAGGAAGGTGATAGACAGAGGGTCGCATTTCCTCATGGTTGACGAGCATGAGATGGAGATCAGATTCGAAGCTTGAGCTGCAGATTAGATGGAACTTCCAAGAAGAAAGCTCAGATAGTGGATGGGGGCGATTATTTCCTTGTGCAATTTAGTTCATCTGCCTTAGATACCTAGGTTTCTTGCAAGGCTCCAGGAAATGTGGGTATAGCTGGTATTCTTTTGACAGGCTATTCAGGTATAGCTCGTCTTCTTTGCACAAAGAATATTGTATTTGGAATGTAGATTTCATTTCAGATGATTCGCTAATATTCACTACACAGAGACCAGGAAAACACCCTTTATTTAGACGTGTGGACCACAACCACCAATGATCGATCATTGCCTGTTTGCTTACGAGGATGTACAAGGCAAAAGCTGACACTCAAGATACACGAAAAATAAATGTCATTTTGATGCAAATCAGTTTGGCTAATCCTGTCTTATGAAGCTACTCCAACCGTCCGTGTGCAATGAAGCTACATAAAGAAAGGCAATCCATAGAAGCAAATTGGGACGCCAACTCTTGGTGGTTGTTCAGTGTCTCAGTGAGGTCTTAAGAGCAGTTCCGCTTAGTTTCACAATCCTGTCATATCATCCCAAGTTAATGTAGTTCGTAGTGCAAATTATATCAAAATAATAAAATGGTAATGCTTTAGCTAATGCAGTTCGTAGTGCATACTTAATCAAGTAGATGTTTGTTGTCTTCCCATGCATTTGATGAGCACCTCTTTTGGTGACACACCCTTGAAAAGAAGCTGGAATCTGGGTATCCTCTCGGGTGGTAGTGGGCAAGACACTTATCAGCTTACCTTTCATTGCACCCCAAAATATTGCCTGCCATCAATAGACCATTGAGCTAAGCTGAACTATTTTATTAGAGATAATAACCTATATGCCACTGGTTTGAATTACAGTATCATTGTCATCGTAAAATCATCATTACCTTGTATGCCATTGCAATTCATTTATACAGTTAACTATGTCATTCCGTTAGTTGACACCCAGTTGCCCAAGAGTTGAACAAAACTTTGAAATCTATATCCAAATTTGTATTTGAGAAAAAACAATAAAGATTTAGGATTCAAAAGTTTGGTCTGATTTCAAAATTTTTACATTTGTTCAAATCACAAAATTTAGTTACATTTTAAAAGTTCAAATTTGGTAAAATATCAAATTTCAGAAGCCGGCCAAGTTTTCAAATTTTTGAAATTTGTTAAATGGCAACATTTAAAATCTGTTCATGTTTCAATTTTTTTATCGATTTCAAATTAAAATTTGACCAAGTTTAAAAAATTTGAAAATCTAGAAAATTTCAAATTTTCAGCAAGATTTTTATTTTTCATTTTTAGCCAAGTTTCATATTTTCAACTTCTTCGGATTTTGAATTTTCATATCCGTTTAGATTTAAAATTTCATGAATTCATCGAGGTTTTGAACTTCAAATTTTGGTCATATTTCTAATTTGAAGGGATTAAAGAAACCAGAGGTAAAAGGGGCATTTTATACATAAAAAAGGGTTTTCCTAACAGATTTTGGTTGGCAATGGCATATAAGACAATAAAAAATAATTTCAATGGCACATAAGAGGATGAAACGGGCCCTCACGTCGCTCCTCCCCAGGCGGCTCGGGGGCAACCCAGCGAGCCCACCTCTCCACAACCCTAGCGCCGCTGCCGCCGCCGTTGGCCGGTGGCGGCCGCCCCTTCTCTCCCTCTCGTTGCTCTCCCACCTTCCTCCACTTCCTCTTGTCTCTCTAGGCGACGGCGGCGGCGGCGGTAGACGGTCTGGCGGGTCTAGGCCGGTTGGGCGGCGTGGAGGCCGGATCCGGCGGCAGCGTGGCCAGGGCTGGCGCGGGCGACGGCGGTGAGGCCGAGGCCGACGCGGGCGACCGCAGGTTAGAACAAAAATGCTCTTCTATTTATCAAGAAGAGCAATGCTGAATTTGAATTAATGTGTGAAAGGTTCAAAATATTGTGGTTTCCATAAACAGGAGAAACACTGGACATTGCCTAACCGGCAATTGCTTTCAGGCAAAAAACAACGCCACACATATTAGAAACTTTCCCAGGGAATAACTATAATGTTATATGTCTCACTGCCATATATTAGGCCCTGTGAACTGGTGTAAACGAAACCATATTAAACGCTAAAAGAACAAGCAGCTACATGAAAAAAAAACTGGAAAAAAACATGTTTTCCCATAACACCCTAGGATGGCATTATAACAGGTGTAGCACTGGATGCTGAGGTGATCCAAATGGTGGTGGTCTTATAGTTACTTTGACGTCTCAGAAACAATGGACAATTGGCGTTGCGTACTGAAACATGAAGCATCTTAGTTTTCCTTTAGCTTTTAGCTTTTTAATGTTTTCTCGATACTCTGTGTTATGGATCACTGGACAATAAGTTTTATAATATAAAAAAACATAATTATTATTCGATCTACTCAATGAAGTTTTATGGTATAAAAAATTAAAAATTACTATTCGATCTTCTCAATGAAACTATTATTGTTATTGCAATTATTCACTTGCCATCAAGTATAGCATGAACCGACCACCGGGGTGATAAATTTTGGAAAGGAGCTAAAATAGACAGTTGGCTATTAATGAGTCAGATGATAACAAAAGGAGTTGATATGAATCCGAGAAAGATGAGACTCTTGGCCCACTAACCTCAACGATATCAATGAAGTCTTGCTTGCTCCTGAAAGAGCGTATCTGTTTTGTATGATCAGGTGTCCTGCATTTGTAAGTTATAATAGGTTTGTCATATTTTTGTGTAACTAGAGTATGCCATAAAACTAATAGGAGAAACTGTGAGAAAATGTCATCCTTGGTGCATATCACTTAATATCAAAGGGATTAAGATTATTTGCAATAACAAAAAGCAATCAACTCCATGAATTTTAATTGGGTCAGAAATGCAGCCGTGGATGCCCTTTTTCTTTTCATTTGTCCTAAAAAATTTTCAACCAAGAAAATTTATATAATAAAGGTAACAAAAATATATTCTGAAAGATAAGCATAAAGTTCATATCAACTCACCACTAAATTGTCTTGTAAGATATTAAAATTCCTTTGCAACATGAATTCATGATACATGTCTCTGTTAACGTCTTTATCAGCAACAAGTCACAAACATATGCAAACAAATCACCAGTCACCAGTCACCACACATGATTCTAACTTCATTAGATACCCTTGTAATCTTTAGGGTGTCATTCAGATATGCACAATTAAATTGTACCATTCAAGATTGCATTGCAGAATATCTAAAAATAAATGTTCCAGTATCTTGCAAAAGTCCTTTTCGAATCTTTTAAGATTTAAATCGTGCTCAAATGGTACGGTTAATTTTGTGGTACCAGCGTGGATCTTTGGGACTAGTACGGTTATGCAGAGGGTTTGGTTTTGTAAAGCTAGTTCCTGACAAAGTTGGTATCAAAACATTAACCCTCACTATGCAGGGAAGAGTGGGCTAAGTGGTGTGGGCCTAGAGTAGTTATACGGAATGGCACATGGTCCAACACAGGACGCATGGTCACATGCTGAGACCCGATTCTAGACATTAGCCAGGTATGTGATGTGCTAACCAGGGCGTCAGCCCATTATGAGGGGTTACCCCAGCTCGTTGAGATGAGGCCATGGTAGTGGCAGAATAGTACCACCTTGCTAGTCTATTCAGAGTTGTAGTGGAATATAATGTTGCTTGAAGCCCAAACATAGCACTTGGGTTAACTCGTGGGTGAAACAAAGTGATATCTATGCGTAGGCCAACCCCTTAGGCGAGCTAGGCTCTAAGCGAATCTAGGTTAGAGTGTTGTCGGGTTGTTATCAAAGCCATACTAACAGTTGGACGCAAAAAAACTTCAGCGATTCTTATTCTTTGGGTGAGTTGCTTATCAGCCACTATTCAAAAAGGTTTCATGAACTTGTTTTTTTCTTTGATCAAAATTCTAGACACCTAGAAATTTCATCGATGGTCCGTATGACGAGGGAATTTGCGAACAACTCTCGGTTCATGCTCCCACAATTGTGATATCATCGTTACCCACAGTACATCTGTTGGATTGTGGGACAGCCTCAAAATCCAATAATGGAAGAACAGAGTTTTCATAGCTACTTGTGGGAACAGATCTAGAGGACCTTACCACTAAAAAGAGTTCATCGTGGGTACCATGAAGCTTTAGAGGGCTATGCAAGGGAAACAGTCCTTCACTTGGTCCTAGTGCATAGTCAATTCAGAACATTGTCTTCTAGTTCTTTCCTCAATTATTGCGGTATGAGTTGTTCAGCCTAATGAGGGATACCACGCTCGAGAGGGACTTGATTGTGATTCGTGTGGACCATCGTCTAATGAGGGATATCTCACAAGACAGGGACTTAACCGTGATTCATTTGGCACATCTAGCACGAAAACAATACCATTTCTAATAAGTACATGAGAGAGCTATTGGTCAACAATTATAATATGCATGCACCTGAATAATGAAATCTTCGCGGAAGTAGACAGCCTACAGAAAAAGATGTGACTTGTCTACCATGAGTATTGAACCTTCCTCTTAAGGCGTTGAATACAATGCTTGCACTAAGGGAGAGAAATTAAACGAAGAAAGGGCAAACACACATGAAGAAACAAGCAACTTCAATGCAGAAAAAGAAAATTTACCAAGGTGAAGGCGTTTATCACCAAA
The DNA here is from genome assembly GCA_005191435.1 of Raddia distichophylla. Taxonomy (NCBI): domain Eukaryota; kingdom Viridiplantae; phylum Streptophyta; class Magnoliopsida; order Poales; family Poaceae; genus Raddia; species Raddia distichophylla. Next base: position 3,002,102 of record SPJY01037268.1, on the reverse strand, counting down.
AAGGCACAAATAATCGCGGAAAAAGGTAGGGTTGCCGTTGAGGTACAGCAGCTCACATTGACAACGAGGGTTCATCTAAAGACTGTTATATTCATCAACCAACACCTTGCTCAAATAAACAAACTCGAATAGAAGTCCCAAAAAAAGAGGCTCAAATAAACAAACTCGAATAGGAGAAGTCCCAAAAAAAGAGGCTAGTTTCATTACTAAGGACAAAACTCAGTGTCACTGATGTTACAATGGAAGGAAGAAAATAAAGAGAAACCATATGAAGTAATCTACAAGGATAAATAAGAGCAAGATTAGGTTTAAAGAAACTATTAATTTTCGTAAACCTAACCTTGCTCTAATTCATCCTAGATTACTACAGATGGCTTCTTTTCATCTTCGCCTTCCATTGCAGCGTCGATGCTTTTTGATTCTATCAAGAAATGGAACAAGCCCTTTCCAAGACATCTATTGGTCTTCATTTATTATGGCAAGGCGGTGCCTGACGAATGTAGTTGTCTTTAAATGAAGCCTCATTGCCGTTGTCCGCCACTGTACCTCAACGGCGACCCATTGTTTTTGCGTGATTACATGTGTCTTCTCAGTGGCAAATGTTTTCTTCTTTTAAATTTTTTCTTTTTCCACATTGAAATTGACTTTTTTAAATCTACGTTTCCCCTTTCTTAGGCTAATTAATATGTTTCCCCTTTCTTCGGCTAATTCTTGTCTCATAGTTGAGACTCCCTATCAAACTTCACTGCTTACTTTTATTCGGCAAATGTTGCTCTCTGCCTTGAGTGCTATCTAGATAGATGCTGGTTCAACTCTCTACAGTGTAGGCGACGCTTCTCTTTCTGTAGCCTATGTAGTCTCTGTACCTCTTCAACCAAGAAATCATTATCCAAGTGCAAATTAGAAATGGTGACATGCAACTCCCCCATGTACCACTAGTTTCCATGCCAGGTTTTTCAAACAAGTCATAGTTAAATCCTCTAGCGAGGATCCCACGTTAGGCTGAATGACTCGTACTACATACGTTGAGGAAAGAACCGGAAGACAATGTTCTCTATCCTGACTGATATGTCCTTCAGAATGGGACTGGCTGTACGCCCTGGTTCCTGGTCGATGACCAGCAACTGGGCGCGATGCAGACGCCGTCGCCACCGAGAGTGGTCGCCGGCGAAGATAACTTGGCTATAACGGAGCCACCGACCAGATTCGCCGGCACGCCTAGACTGGTATTTGGTGGCAGCACAAAACGTGCTCCTTTTCTCATTTCTTTCCCCTTTTATTCTTGCTCCTTGAGCTGATACAATCGCTAACAAACTCCTAACTGAACGCTACAGATGTGGATCACTCCACTGACCAGCGGCTAAGCCAAAAACCCAACTAACAACTGATTTGAAACCCCAGAACTAGGAAAACAAAAGCAAACTAACAACTTCAGCTAAGAACCTGACCGCCGCGGCCACGTTTCCTGTAATAAACGTGGTCTGGCGTATCACTGACTATGCACTAGGGCTAGCCCTTGACTACGGTCAAGTGAAGGAGCACTTCTTTTGAACAGTCCTGCAATGCTTTATGCACTACGGCCAGCCCTAGTCTATGCACTACGGCCAACAATTGACTATGCACTTCGGATGAATGAACACTTCCTTTGCAAGTCCTACAATGCTTAATGATACCCTCGAGGCCTTGACAAACTCATCCGATGTAGTAAGGTCCTTTCCTATATCTGCTCTCACAAGTAGTTATTAAAGCTCTGGCCTCCCATTATTGGTTTTAATTTTATCCCCTAGATGTATTGTAGGAAACAAGGATATCGCAATTGCAGGAGCATGAACCAAATTTGCTCACAAATTCCCTAAATTCCCCAATCATGCAATCCATCTATGGTAAGTATTGAACATAGAAAAGCTAACAAGTAAATGAGTTCATGAAATCATTTGGGATAGAGGTGGACAAGCAAATCAAACAAACAATATGAATCACAAAAGTTTTTGAAAAAACATTATAATAATGCTTTAACTTTCTATTCTAACTAGCACGTGCTACGGTCAGTGCGATACTCGCCTAAGGATTATAATAATGCTTTAACCGGTGAGGAGGAACCCGAGCAGGCAGTGGTAGGTGTGTGTTGAGAGAAAAACCAATGATGGCCGAGAAATAGGAGATCAAGGCAAGGAATTAGGAAATGGCATTGGCATCAGATTGGAGTCGCGGGAGAATGTGCGCAGATGCAGGATGGTGGTTTGGCTTCTAGGTGAGGTGAAGCCAGGAAAAATCTTTGGGATGGCTCAGCTAAGGAACCAGGAATAGAAATACCCGAGGAGAAAGAATAACAAGGATATGAAGAAATGAGAACGAAAAAGATTAAGGTAATAATTATAAAGTTTTCTTGATTAGAAACAATTCGAATTGTACTACAAATGTGAAAGCATGATGTGAATCTTAAAAGTTTAGAGGATGTCAAAATAATCATGATAATTGGCGGTTTATGTTATCAAACAAGCACACATTTTAGTGATGATATAATGTATTTAAACAGCTCACATTAACGACAAGGCGAGGTGGATGGACGTGTGAGACAGATGGTGCAGAGGCGACATTGCGACCATGGGACGAGGTGCAAACATGAGTGGATGCAATCATGAAGACAGGCCACGCTTGGCATTTTCAGCGATGGTGGCATCCACTGAGAGAGACATGGTAGGGACGAGGAAGGTCCTCAGAGCTAGTGGGAAGGAGAGAGGTGGCCGATGTTGGTAAGATTCAGAGAGGAGAAAGATTAGGAGAGGGGAGAGTGATTAAGAGGATGTGGAACTTGAGGGACTGATCAAACGTTGGTTTTGGGTTCAAGGGCCATTTGGTCCCGTGAGGATAGTTGTGGGACCAATTTGAGACTTTTTTCTACAAGAAACTATATAAAGTTAACAAAGATAGGAGTTTATTAGCCAATAAATTTGAAAAAAATGATTCCAATCAGAGTTGAGTAAAATTCATTTATTTAGCATGTTCATAGTGACATGACATTAATTCTTACAACCAAATACCAAGAAAGAATAACAGTGACGATATAAAGAAAGGAGAACGAACAAGATTAGCATAATAATTATAAAGTTTTCTTGATTAGAAACAATTTGAATTGTATTACGAGTTTGAAAGCATGGTTTGAATCTTAAAAAGTTTAGGTGATGTCAAAATAATCATGATAATTGGCAATTTATGTTAGCAAACAAGCACACATTTTAGTGATGATATAATGCATTTAAACAGCTCACAACAAACATATAAAGAGTTTACTCCTTAAAATTAAACAAGCAAATATTAATATTTGGTAGTGAACTTGTCAGTTCAAGGGACAAAACTAGCATTTGAAAGACGAGATTCTGTAATAAATTTCTACACAAGTGTACAAACAATAATATCGTATCAATAAGTTTAACAAAAAAAAAACTAATTTCATACCCTGAATCCCTCTTCATGTGATGGGCATTGAAGAAAAAAATGGTTGCCGGAACCAACGTAATATCAAAATAGTCAATGTAAACTTGCATCTCCTCAGAATCCATGTCAACCTATGCTATTGTACCAAACATGGATATGTCCCAATAAGATTTAGCAAGCTGTTTAAAAAAGACTGGTCAGTGTTTCATCAAAAGATATCATACAGAAATCATAAAGCTTCCATATAAAAATATGATGCGAATAAAAGCTTGATACTTAAGAGAAATTTACACAGTATCAAACCAAATAAACAAGGTGGAAGGCTAGGTTTTAGACCAGTACAATAAACAGGAATGTGCGGTACTCTCTTTTCCCTTGTAGGTCTAGTAGCTTTTGTAGATGCTGATATAACATAATTAATTAGCACAATGCCCGTGCATTTCAATGGTGACACGGTGGAGAGGACGGCCACAAACGGTGGTGAGGACTGTGCACAGTGGCTGTGGCGACGAGGATGACAAACAGCGTTGAAACCGTGGCAAGGATGGCGCACGATGCAGAGGACAGGAGGAAGCGGCTAGGACGGCCCATAGGCCACAGTGAGGACAACCCAGCATGGCGACGCCGGTGGTGACGTTAGGGGAGGCGGTAGAGGAATTGTTGCAGGAGATGAGAGGAATTGTGTGGGCACAAGGAGAGAAGAAGATGCCAATAATGGGGAGGAGATGCAAATAATAGGAACTATTTCTTGAGATAGCACGGAGAAGTGGAGAGAACTGGGAGCAGGGAGACTTTTTAATAGTTAGAGATAACTAGAGTATCCTCGGTAATAAACACTAATAAAATTTGTAGGATATATACACAAATCACAAAAATGCATTTCAAACAACCACGGGTTGTACAAACCAATTTTACAATTCTTCTTCAGTTCAAGAAACCACCAGATATACTATATCGCAGGCTTCAAAATTCGATTGGGACTGTTATAATTGATAGTGAGGCAGTGACATACTTATCACTGTGTGATAGATGGATCCGCCTATTGCGCTATGAAGATAAGGCAACCGTGCATTAGCTTTCAGTCAAGAAGGGAGCAAATAGCCTCATTTATGATACAATCCAAATGCTCAACCAGTAGTCCCCAACACTAACATGCTGGGAAAATAAAATAGCAAGAAAGGGGCGTTAGAAACATAAAATCGATTGCATCAGATCTGCAAGTCTCGGCTTCTGCCATGCACATGTCCACCTGCAGCAACAATGCCTGTCTAGGAACCTTTGCAGGAGCCGAAAATCCATTACTCAATAATCAAGACAGTCCATGCGAAACAATGGACAGGATTTGGAAACTATTGTGCTACTGACTACCTCCCAATAAGTTAGGCAAGTGAATTGGTATGCTACTGTATACTTCACGAGATTAACCTACTCCGCCTTCTAGGCATATGGCCCAATCGCATCCCATCCGCAGGGATGAAGAAAAACCCCTTGCTCCCTTACCGAGAGAATAGAGTTCAGACGCTGGAGCAGGAGGGTTTCGTGGGGGAAGGCGAGGAGAGAGACAGCAGGCTTACGACGTCGTCGAGGTGGAGGCACGCGGCGTCGGCGGCGCGGCAGAAGCGGAGGACGAGGGCCTTGTCGAGGGTGTCGCGGATGGCGGCGTCCACCTCCCCCTTCCGCCGCAGCGTGGACAGCACCGCCGATCCCGGCCATGGATGCCGGAGGGAGAGGTGTCGAAGAGGGGAGACGCCGAGCGTGATAGCGGCGATGAGGGGAGGAAATCGGGAGAATTGCTTGAATGAAACTCTTTTAAAATTCGCAATTTTTCCGAGTAAATCAGGCGCACGCCGACACACGGATGAATGGCAGGATTAGCGTTAGGGTTACGGCTGAGGGAGGCGGTGAACAATAGCCAAAGGCCAAAGAATGTGGGCCGCGTTTGGATCGTAAGAATCCGTGCGATTGGGCTGGTCAAGGCCCATGAGATGCGTACGTTGCCCGAAATTTTTACTGTACTGGCTTTAATTTAATTCGAAATTAAAAAAATAATTTCTGGTTTAAATTAATTAAAAAAATAGCTGCCCCGCCCCCGATAGTCGGGCGTTATTTATAAAACGCCGGGTAGACGGGGACGTAATCATAAAACGCCCGTCCAGTGGGCGGTATTTAAATAACGCCCGTCTAGTATGCGGTATATAAATAATGCCCGTCCAGCGGACGCTTTACATAAGTCGCCCGTTCATCGGGCATTTTTTTGGTCACGCCCGTCTAGTGGGCGCTTTATATAAGTCGCCCATTCATAGGGCTGTTTTGGTGACTAGCCTTTTTTTGTTGTGGGAAAAAATCTGATTGTGGAAAAAATTGATTGGGGAAAATTCATAGGAAACTAATCGAAGTACAAAATCGAAAATTTTAACTGTTTGCCCTAAAAAAAATTCGCAAATGAAAAAATGCCCTGACTTTAGGCCCAATGCGAAAAATGCCCCTAGGCGCTCCAGGCGAGGGTGGCATAAGAGGTCAGGGCGCCCTCGCGGGCCCTGCTGCTTGCAATCCTCTGATCGTATTTTTTGTCCGCATTTATCTCTCTCGTTTTTTTAATCGGATTCCTGACCACTGCCTATCTCGAGACGATATAAAGAAAAAATAGGGCCATCGCTTCCTGCCGGCCATGTGCTCTCACTTCGGATTCCTGCAGGTGCTCATTTCAAGGCTACTACACTGCTGCGCCATCACTTCCTGCCTGCCACACTCGCAACTAGACCTTTGTCATAACGCGTTTTGCTAATAAATCAATAATTATGAATGAATTAATTAGATGATTTTGATAATTTAATGGACACATGCTCAGCTATAAAAAGGGGAGCAGCAGGCAAGGTATTCAGACGAGCAGAGTGTTGGAAGCACTTCACTTGAGAAACAACCTCTGTCCACGAGTAGAGTGACATGGAGTTCCCATCGCCACTAAGGGAGTCTGTTCATGAATCTGTCCCAAAAGATGTTCAGTCGTCCATGTGTCTCTGCGGCAGTCTTTGCATTTTAAGAATATCTCAAGACATATCTTACATTTACGGGAGACAGTATTGGATGTGCGCAAACTATGCGTACGACCGAACATCTGAGATGGAGAGAAAGGCAAAGTGCCCTATAAGTGACTTCTTACTTATTTGTTTCATAAGGAACATATAGACGCAAAAGCTAACTTCAATCTTATTAGCCTCCATTGTGCGAGTTTGTCCAATATTTGGACGCGGAGCAGACTCCCGACCAGGAGCGGTAAATGCAAAGAGAGACGGCGAGGTATTTTTCCTCTGTCCACGAGTAGAGTGACATAGAGTTCCCATCGCCACTAAGGGAGTCTGTTCATGAATCTGTCCCCAGAGATGTTCAGCTGCCCATGTGTCTCTGCGGCAGTCTTTACATTTTAAGAATATCTTAAGACAAGTCTTACACTTACGGGAGACGGTACTGGATGTGCGCAAACTATGCGTACGACTGAACACCCGAGATGGTGAGGAAGGCAAAGTACCCTGTAAGTGGCTTCTTACTTATTTGTTTCATAAGGAACATATAGACGTAAAAGCTAACTTCAATCTTATTAGCCTCCATTGTGTGAGTTTGTCCAAAATTTGGATGCGGAGCAAACTCCCGACGAGGAGCGGCAAATGCAAAGAGAGGCGGCGAGGCGTCGTGCTAGGGCCGAGGAACGGTGGCAAGACGCCCTTAGGGAAGAAAGAAACAAGGTTGCGAGGGAAGAGTTTCAAGCACAGCGCGAAGCAGACCGGCAGGGGCAGTTGAATGAGCATGAGGCGGACCGTGCCGAAAAGCACGAGAGGGCTGCTAGAGCTAGGGAAGCAGGACCTAGTGCGTTTGCGAAGGAAAAATACCCCGCTGTACCCAATAGAATGATTATCGTGTGGAACAACTATGTTTTGAAATCTCCTAAGGCATGTAGGTTTAGTTATGATGCGTTAATATAATAAATTGTTTTATGCATCATACGTGCCATGACTTGTATCATGTTAATCAAGTTATTTTAATATTTAATCATTAGTTTTGAAAAACCTAAAATTTGACGATGACAACCGGTAATGATAGGAGAAGGTAAAATGACCCTTTGTTTTTTGTGACTTCGATCGGAATACAAGTACGCATGCATTTAAGGCATTTGATCTGAAAAATGACATAGACAAATGCACCATCGAGTACCGCATGAATAGTTTTGTTCGAAGTCTGAGTCTTCGATGTGCCCGTACTCCCTCCGAAATTTCTTTCGCCTGTAGCGCACTAGTTCGTTCGGACTGTCGGGGTAGTGCCATCCACAAAGGCATGTATAATTGATGCATGGGGTTCACCTCATATTGTTAGTCAAGAACTAATTGTCGTCGCTGCCACTCTGTCTCTTGTGCACTCAGTAGACCATTTACTCTGTGCTCTAACTGATATCCAGACCATATTCTTCAGGGTTCATTTGGAACGTCCTTAACAGCTAGTTTTCTAGCCTTGCCAACTTTCTCTTCGTGGGCCTTGATATCCCCAACAACACTGACTGAAACATAGATAGGTTTACTCCGTCTGAACCAAAATTTATATCCTCTTGTCCATAATAAACATTAAAATACTTTTTGTCTGACATTAACCCTGTAAAAAAACGACTCCTAATAAATTTTTAATCCTTCCCGTACCGACAAAAACATCTCAAAGATTTCTTGGTTTTAACCCTTTGTACTATGCATTAAATCTATGTGCATTATGCTTCAAATAAATCGAGTCTACTACTACCCTAACAGCAAATCTACACATGCCCTTTAAATTTCTAAACCCTTATCCTAAACTGTAAAAAAATAAACATACGCACTAAATCAACGTATTACCCTCCCTTACAACCCTAGTTATAACCCTAAATATAGTCTACAATCTACCGTACATGTTATCATACATTAAATCCTAAAACTAATTTACATATGTCATACAAAAACCAAACCAGAATATTATCCTAATTTAAACCCCTAAATCGAATGTACATAAAAAATACAGAAAATACACCTAATTATTATCGAAACATAATCGCTATATCTATGTATTAAATGGAATATTAAAATTATCAGATGCCATATTGCTAACCTACCTTGTTTTCATTCATTACAACAGAATAAATACATGAGTTTTAGAAAATTATCGTTTTTTTCCTCTTCTCCTCCTCCTCCCTTTTTTCCCCTCCTCCTCCTCTCCTCCTCCTCCTCCTCTTTTTTTTCCCTCCTCTTCTCCTCCTCCTCTTCTCTTCCCTCCTCCTCTTCTCCTCCTCCTTTCCTCCTCCTCGTTTTCTTTTCCTCCTCCTGCTGCCCGAACTAAGCACTGTAGGCTGGCGCCGCCGCGTGCGGTGGGCTATAAATGTGGATAGCGCCCGTCCGTCGGGCGCCAAATCCCCGTGGCCAAAAAACGCCCATCAGTCGTGCGGTTTTTTCATCACAATGCATTAAACGCCCAACAGACGGGCGGTTATTACCTCAAACGCAGCCCCGGCCGTTGCTCCCATTTAGCGCACATTGGTCTGGCGATTAATACTGTTGCGCTAAAAAATCGCCCATCCAACGGGCGTTTTATTTATGGCGCCGGTTGGTCCGGCGTCGGGCGGTTATTTTTTTAATTAATTAAAACAGGAAAGTATTTTTTAATTATGAATTAAAAAAAGTCAGAATAGTAATAAATTCTATGTTGCCCGCGCGTTGCGAGGAGCTATAAAAGGAAAAAACATAAATAGAAGCACTATATAAAACTATGGGATGTGATTTACACGGTAATGCATGACAACAGGCTCTAAATTTCGAGATCTTCTCGAGATAGTTTCGAGATTCGGATCCATTTCGATTGACTTGCTTTTTAAAGCGTTAGGAACCACCTTCAGAACAGCGAAAAAACAAACCCAAAAAACACAAAGCATATGTCTTTTCAAAATATAAATAAGTCGTTAAGCCGTTAAGCTGTTAAGCTGAAAAGAATAAGGCCTTAATCTGCCTGTCGTGGCAATAAATTGCAACTGTGCCGCCCTTCACTTTCTACCATGTTGCCCTAGTTCCTTCACTCTCTTCTATGCTTCCCTCTACAGACACAAGGCGATGAGACGGAGGCAGCATCAAAGACAACAAGGCGAGGTGGAGGCACCCATGGATGTAACCACATAGAAGACGGTGGTAGGTGATGTTAAGACTTGATACAGAGGAAGCGAGGAAGGTGGGGGAGAGAGTGTGTGTATGTGAGATATTAGGGGAGAGAGAACAGAGGAGGCAAAGGTGACACATTACCGACAGAGCGTGGTAGATGAGTGTGTGTGGGAGAGATGGTGTGGAGGTGACAAGGCGACGACGAGGCAAGATGAAGGCATGCGTGGATGCAGTCACGAAGACAGGCGGTGGTGCTTGACGTTTTCGGTAATGGTGGCATTCGCTGATATCTGAGAGAGATGGTGGAACGAGGAAGGTCGCTGGTGCCGATGGGGAGGAAGGAGGCAGCCGATGTCGATCGATGAGATTCAGAGAGGAGAGATTAGGAAAGGGGAGAGTGATTAAGAGAGGATGTGGCAGCCACGTCAACGCCACATGGACGCCACATTAGCAAAACCATGTCACATCTTGAAACCTCTCCAAAACCATTACATTTACTAATAAAAGGACCAGTGAAACCCATTTTGGAAACTTGGGATGTTCAAGGGCCATTTGGTCCTGTGAGGATAGTCGTGGGACCAATTTAAGACTTTTTTCTACAAGGAATTATGTAAAGTTAATAAAGACAGGAGTTTGTTAGCCAATGACTATGAAAAAATAATTCCAGAGTAAAGAGTCAAATAAAATTCATTTAGCGTGTTCATAGTGACATGAGGTTAAGAGTCTGTTTGGTTTGAGTACTAAGGTTGTCACACTTTGCCACAACTAACTTACCAAATATGCCAAAGCTTAGTTCATCAATTTCTTAGCCACACTTTGGCAAGAAATGAGAATCTTGCAACACTTTTATAGCCAATAACATGTGGGACCTGTTTGGTGGAAGAGGAATCTTTCCACATTTGTGGCTATGAACCAACAACTACATAACATGATCAAACTTACCTGACTTTAGTTGTGACAACTTGTGTCAAGGTTAGATAGCAACCAAACAGCCTCTTCTTACCACCAAATACCAAGAAAGCCGCCAACACCAAGAGCTAAATCAATGTCTCAAAAAAAACATAGAGCTAAATCAATAGATCAACCCTACATAGGTAAACCCTGCAGTATCTACTTGACTAAAGTAGGTGAATCTTTGGCTTCACTCCATGTAGGTACATAGTCAGCTACAAGTCATTAACTATTTTTACTTTCTGCTCCTTTGTAAGAGCATCTCTAGGTGGCCCTTTATAAATAGGAAAAAGTCTACTTACCCCCTAAACTAAGGCCTTGGGCACACATAACCCCTCATGTTTAAAACCGTCTAACTAGCCCATGAACCATTAAAACCAGTGCACTTAACCCCCCGTGAGAGAGCGAGACTGCAGAGGACAGTGGATCACCGGCATGTGGGCCCTATGCATATGGGGCCACATGTCAGTGACACAACTGCGGGGGGCGGTAAGTAGAGGATCCCATTCCAGTGATGGGATTCCCGCACCGTCGGTACTAGTGAAAAGAAGAATAATTTATCCATTGTTTGGTAGTTGTTGGCAGGGCAGACACTAGACAAATCTTGTATCGCTACCATGTTAGCCTAAGTAGAAGAATCAATTAGATATAGCAAAGATATGGATGGAACAATTTGCTAGGAATGTATGTACCTCGGACCAATTTTGCAGCTACTAGGATACTCTGCCTGCCCTGCAACTCTTCAAGGTGTGATTTTTACCGGTGAATAGTTATGATGGGCAAGTGAGATGGAGAATCAACACATAAAATTCTACCAACATGAACAGACAGAATTATTTCTCCATGGCTATTCCAGTGCCAGGTTACAATGGAATCAAATTAAAAGCTCTGTAAAGCACAGCCACTAAGACCTACTTCCAGCCATCAGAAAAGAAATTTGTGTGAGGTTCTTAAAGTTGTTGTGCTGTAAAATGGAATTAAATTAAAAGCTCTGTGAGAGGTTCCTAAAGTGATTTTAGATAAAACTTCACCCTATTTTATACTACCAGCACTATTCATTGTCTTGAGAGGTTCTTAAAGTGAGATGATGTCATACTTCCAGCCATCGGAAAAGAAATTTGTGAGAGGAACCGGTACCAATAGCGACATATTCTGATATGCATGAACCTTTTATTTCATATATTGGAGCAAGATTCCACATAAGCATATATGCACGTATCAACAAGAAAAAAAAGATTATGCTCAGAATTTGGCATGGACCCAAAATTCTGCCGAACCTTTACAACTATTATTGGTCAACTCATGTTGAATTTCAGCACCACTACATGCGGGGTTGCATGGAACAAGCAAAAGTAAACTGAAAGAAAGATTTAGTTTCCCAATTATTGTAAAATATTTGCTAAGTGGAAGTAATGTTTGGTTCTGGCTGAAGAAATTCTTGCGTTGTTTTTGCTGCACACAAAATCACATAAATGTAAAGCAAACAGACATGATTATAAGCTCGAGAGAAACTTGCGCATTGAAAGACTTCTTTTCTAAATAAAAACGTACCAATTTATTTCCATAACGCCATGTAATTTTAAAAGGAAAAGATGCCCTATGACAAATTTATAGGGTTAATTTACCATGCATCACTCGAATGATTTTACGCCAAAAAAATGTTGGGAGAGAAGGAAAGACAAAGAGCGTAATATATAGTGATGCCAGTCCCTCGGAGTCAGAGAGAATCGCAAAACAGTGTTTCCTACAATATTAGATTAATTACCGCATGTTGACACGATTTAATTACCGCATGTTGACTAGATTGTAAAAGAGTGCCTCCTTTTGTCTTAGGGTAGGATCACCTCTTTTTTCCCATGACTTTGTCTTGTGCCCCAATAGGCCTCCCATCCTCCTCCACCTCTGTCTTCTCATTTCTTGTAGCTTTTCTTAAGATGGTACAAGAAAGACACACATAAACTCACTCTATCACAACCATACACAGCAAACACACATACACTGTACGCCTAAACACACGCTAGAAAGTACAAATTAACAACACACAAACTTGTGTTTGCCTACTAATAATTTCAGTAAAAATCCCAAAAAAGGGTGAGGACCGGGTTTTGAACTCTTGACCTGTAGCTCCCACAACCAGATGCTGCCATCTCAACTTCTTATAGCTATATCCTACAAAGGAGGTGTACCGTTAGGCATTTCTATTGAGCCTTCTGCCACAAGACCACAACTCCATCGGTTAAGCATCAATCTCTCTCCACTTTTTTTAGCATTTGTTTTAAGGATAAGATTGTAGGTGTTACCCACATACATATATTACTCCAAAAGATATGCACAAGATGACATGAGCTAGATAAAAATGAAAAGAGAAACAAGGAAAAACAAGCAACAATTAATCAGGTTCCAGCGTACAAAGCCATTGATCACTCTAAATGATTCACTCCCTCTCACACGAAGCAGCTACATCGACGAGCTAATTTTGAAAGCTGTGAGTGATACGGGTTGCAAATTTGGGTGCAAAATCTTATTACTGCAGCCAAATATGACAAACAAGGGAAAAGAACTTTTTGAAGAAAGATCGTACCAAAGGGTTAGCTCCGTGGAGAGTTGTAATCATAATAATCCAGTCTTATGATATTATCGGAACCGAAACACTACAAGAAATTTGACCTTCTGTGACAATCAGATTGTGACGAAAAGATGGGTTTTCTTGTCACCGTACGCAATCTGTGACGCTGTTGTGACGAAAACTCGTCTGTCACAGAAGGTGCGTCTCTAAAGACTTTCTATGACAAAACAAGAAAAAACGTCACAAAATTAATGACGAACATTACATCGTCACAAATAATTATGACGGCATGAATCGTCATAGTTTAAAATGAAAACGTCACAAATGGGCAAATGGGATGCATCCACATGGCATATGACATGGTATGTGCGGTGACAGATGACATGGCATGTGACATGGCGGGATGTTGTGACGAATTTTAGTGAGCCCATTAATTTTAACTCAATAACATATTTAGACCTAATTATAGCTCACAATTTATCAACACAAATAAATTCACAACTTTTGCACAAAAATAAATTCATTAAATTCATAATTGATCCAATAATACAAATATCCATCAGTACATAGCAACATAAACACGGTTGTATTTCAGTGTCACAAAAACATAGCAGTAAATATTCCCTAGTCATTGGTTCATCTACTCTTGTTTGTTTTACTTCTGATCACCAAATTCTTCATGTTGATACCGGTATGGATTTTTTGGGAGCAATTCTTTCAACCTGCTAGTAAAAAACGGTAGTGAAAATCCCAGCTGAAATGAAATCAATGTATAATAAATTATCATGTGACTTCTAAGTGCAGGCACATATGATGACTTCTAAAAGTACTGCAGTAGGATAAATTAGACAACCAGCAAAATTTTCTTGTAGATAAAATACAAGTGTGAATCAAAAGTAAAGTGCTGCACAATAATACTGTAACATAGCACGTTCCTGTCATTCACTTGACCAAAAGGAAAATTAACAGTAACTTCACTTCATGGGAAAACATTAGGCACACATTTGGAAGGATTAGAAACTGGCATAGAGCCCCAAGATCACATATATGCCGTGTTGCATAGTTCCAAAAGCTACATCTGAAATATGAAGACTAAAAATGCTTCTAGCTTTAAGCCAAAAGGAGGTCCATAGAGGCTAATGATTACTTACAAATTGGTTAATTGTAGGATGCACCCATCCAGTGGTTATGGCTTTGACAGTGGCAATAGCTTCTAAGCCACCAGCGGCACCCAAGCAATGGCCTATCATAGACTGGCAGGAAAGAAACAACATCAGATCAGAGAGCAACTATGAAATGAAAAAAAAAATGGAAGTGACCAAACCTTCGTAGAATTGATTTTAATCTCAGCTGTATTACTGAAAACTTGCTTGATGGCTCTTACTTCAGCCAAGTCACCAGCAAGCGTGGAGGTTGCATGTGCATTACAAGAATCACAGACATCAAGCCTTCACATATTTTTTGATATATGAAGGCTCTGAAGAAAATTTCTGTCTACCTTGGAACTACACCGATGTTTTGATATTATTAGCAATGAAATTTTTTAAAACAAAAACCACTGATACTTCTTTTAAAAATTTGGGCCAGACTGTATTTCAGAGATATACCTCCTCTGGTGCAACACCTGCATCTTCAAGGCTTTTCGTAATACATGATGATACACCTAGTCCATCTGATCTAGGATCAGTCATATGATAAGCATCACAGTTCACTGCGCCTCCCAAGTATTCAGCAATTATCAGTACCACCAGCAACGATAACATCAGCCTCACCACGACGTATATGGTTCGCAGCTGCATAAAAGCAATAGTTGGACGTTGCACATGCAGTTGAAATTGAGTAAATCGGACCCATGAAACCAACATCCATCGCAAGCAAGGCTGAGCCCATGTTAGTTATGGCATATGGGATGAAGGGTGAAATTTTTCTGTATCCCTTCTCAATAAGATTCTGAACACCATCCAAAAACACTGTAAGACCACCCATGCCAGTCCCCACAAGAACACCAGCCCGCACTGTGTCAAGCTGTTACAGTAAAGTAATCACTAATCAGGGAAACAATCTATTCAAAAGAGAAAACGACAGAGCAGAGGGACATCCATGCAGCTGCACACACAGAGAGTACAAGTAGAATTTACTGCAATACATACAATGGTGGTAGCTATTTGCAGGCAATATGGCCATACGAATCAACCTCCCTTCTTTACTCCAAAAAAACCCTCCTTTGCCTATAAAGATATCACATATTGCACCATATTAGCAAAAAGGTTTAATTCTGGACAGTATATTAGCAAAATATATTTGACTATATGTTGTTAACAAAATGGTATATTTAGACAAGAACAGAGGCAACTCTAGTTTCAGACTCACTCAAAGATGACTGCACAGCTTTGTAATGTAAATTTCAGCCCTACTAACTTATGTTTTAACAATGTGAGGATTCCTGTAGAAAGGAAAAGATGCCTAATTCTGCATTTTTTCAGCATAGCCGCTTCAGCCATGACACTAATTAATTATTCATCATCTCACAGCACACAAATTTATATCGAAGCGAACCTACCAATAATGATTTAATCCAATTAGTCAATTTGCAGCAGGCTTCATTACCGGGGAAGCTCGGATTTGACGTGAGTTCAACACCGGCGGCAGGTTCTCCTCCTCGGTGTCCCCCAGCGGCACGGTCATCCGCATCACCAGCAGCCCGGCCCCGGCGCGCTCCACGACGGGCACCAGTCACCCGGGGGGACAACGCGGAGAGGGACGGCGAGCAAGCCGGCGAGTCAGAGCGGCGGCGGCGGGGGCGAGCCAGGGACGGGGTCTGGTTGGCAGCGGCGACATCGAGCAGAACCCGAGGCGGCGGCGGAAAGCACGGGCAGGGCCGAGGTGGGGCGGAGGCGGCGACGGCGCCTAGGCGAATCTGCAGGTGGACACAGGAGGGGAGGGGCGAAGGTACCCGGGGTTAGGGAGGCGCCGGGTTGCCGGCGGGTTCCGATCTCGCCGACGGCGTCGTGGGGAGATGGTGGATTGGGGCTAGGGCATGGCGGGATTCGAGCCTCGAGGAGGAGGGGGAGGAGGAGGCGGCGGTGGCGGTGGCTGGGGCTGGGGCTAAGGCCGCTAGGGTTACATTCAGATTGTTGGTCGATGCCTCGGCGCAAGACCCGCGCGAACGTGGACCATTAGATCAGAATCCAACGATGCACATGCAATGACGGACGAAAAAAAAGGCGGAAGAAGAAATCCTATTCTCTTTATTATTAGAGAGAAGAGAAGAGATATAGAGAAATTAGGTAAAGATTTAGAAAATAATATTTTCTTTAATAAAATTCATCGTTATTTAACTAAACGTTGATCAAAAATAATGAGAAAATATAGTGATTTATCTATGTTTTCTATTCACATCCTAAAATTAAACATTTTAGGGTGTGACACATGAATGCATCAAACATGTTGGAGAAGCTTTAGAAAAATGTGAAAAACATTTTGGGATATGACATTTATGATGATAGAAGATGCTATAATAATAAATATTATGTCACAACTCACAACAAATTGTTGGCGCTTAGTGACGATTTCAGATTGGATATGACAAGAACTATTTCGTCACAACACGTTGTTATATTGCTTTATGACAATTTTGGATTGGCCTTAGTGACGTCTCCGACACGTTCGTCACTAAAACGTAGAGCTACATCCCCTATGTTATTGCTTATGACATTTTTTAGAAGAAACGTCATAAATCAATGACAAATTACTCTGTTGTCATAAAAAATACGTCACAGAAGATCATTTTTCTTGTAGTGAAAGTTTCAAAAAGGTCCAAATATCTTTTGCAGCCGGGCATTGAACAAAGAGATGGAGTAATGTTTCTTTAGCATTGAATTGAGTGAAAGAGCAAGTTACTGTCACCCCTCAATTTAGCTTACCTTGAGGGTCGACGATCCCATGCACTAGCCCCTGGATTAGTACGCTAGCACGGAAGACCACATAGCCGATACAAGCATACATCAATTAAATAAATCCCGAAATATTACATAACAGTGTTACGCCCTTAGACGAATTTAGTAAGGCGGCCCATACACGCCTTAAGTTACAAAACATTGTTCAGAGTTACAGCGGTGTCCAAAATATGTACCCAAAAGAATCCGTATCGACTAGTGTCTATTAGCGACCGGAGCGACCCTAAGACTACTCAGGTCCACCATAGTCCTGTCCGTCGTCTTCGTGACACTCGTAAGGGTCATCCTCGACTCCATCATCTAAAGAAGGTAAAAAGGCGAGGTCAGTGTCATCCAAACGCTGGCTAGTTAACACATCCCTTAATGCATATAGTGTAGAAGGCTTTATTTGGAGGAAAGGGTTATTTTATTTGCGTAAAGAAAAGTTTATAAGACTTTTAGAAACATCCTAACTAGCATCAACTAGAATTTTGTCTTATTATATAAATCAGAGGTTTTCCATCACCCAAACCCAACTACAAACCAAAACACACCAACCGATCCACAATCGACCGACTCTCGACCAAATGCACAACCCAGCTTAACCGATCACCAACCGTTCTCCAAGACTTTCTCCCGGTTGCCCCCAACCTTTCCTAGTTCCGCCATCATTTCAGGACTTGGCAATCCTGTTGTGGACAACACATGCCATGGCATGCCCGCCTCGGCCTAGGGGGTTGCCAGCCCTCACTAGCCGACCGTCACCCTGGAGATGTGTGGCCATTATCACCCTCGGTGATCTGGCGATCCAAGACCCGTACTCCGCGCGATGGCCATGCGTTGTGATGGAACCATCCCTTAGATGGCAGCGATCTCCCCGCTACGCGTATTGCTCCGCGCTCCTCCTGTGTAAGCCCTTGCTAAACCTAGCACTAGGCACCCTGTGCCTTACTCATCCCTCAGGATCCAACTAGGGGCAACCCACTGATCATTCTCTACTTCCGCGGTCATCGACCCCACCACACATGGACTATCCCAACCAATCTGATCAACACAGACTAACTTCCCACATGACTTCCCTCCACCTCCCTGCCGCCGCCGCCTCCCACTCCACCTCCCTACCACCGCCACCGCCTCCCCCTCCACCTCCCTGCTGCCACCGCCTCCGCCTTCGGCCCTGCGTCCCCCTACCGTCGTCTTCTCCGCCTCCGCCTCCCTACTGTCGCCTCAGCCTCTGCCCCCTCCACCTCCCTACCCCCGCCTCCGGCCCCCTCCCCTCCGCCTCCGGCCTTCTTAGCTTCTCCAAATCTGTGGTGGCGGTCTCGAGGAAGGCGATGGTGATGGAGGCTAGAGGTCGGCAACCAGCGCAACGCTCGTCATCATAGGAGTTGGTTGACAATCTCCGATCTGAAAACGCCGCACACCAAATACTAGGTATTGCCCCGACCATATTTCTCCTCCTGATCTGCTACCACTTTTGAGTTTTCTAATTATGTTTCAGGTAGATTCTTGATATTTCATGGAGAAATGCTTTTTTAAGTTGAAGGAGAATACAATAGAGTATATATAGACTCGAGAACATTGAAGAATTGAGGATGCAAATTTGCATGTGATCTTTCGGAAGAAGAGCAAGTTATTGTTGAGTCTCTTTGCAAGTGCAGCTCATTCCGACGAACATACACCTGATTTGCAATTCTTTTCCATATTGAAGCCGATTCCATTATCATCTGTTAGATTCAATCTATGTCGTGTACTTTACAGTTCTGGTCATTCTTTCTTGTGCTGCATAAATCATCTTAGTTTGCTAACCAAAATAAATTGCTGCACATTCACCTCTCTTTCTTTACAAAGGAAATAATCCAAACACTACATGCGAAAATGTACAATTTATAAAAATTTTATTATTAAAATGCAAGACATAGTGAGTAGATCATCATGGCAACCAGAATTAAAATATGCATTTAAGTTAATATTAACATGAAAATTCAAGTTGATATTGACATGAAAATTCAAGGATTTTCCTATTTTATGTTGATATTGATGCAATGTGCTTCTATTGTAAACCTGGCTTATTTCTTTCTGTAATTTATTTTTATAATATTTCCACAACACTTATTAATGTAAAATGATGGTTCATTGATACTATTGAACAATATATATGTTGCGAATTTGAATCTGGGATGTGCACATGTCAAGTATGAGTTTGGTAGGAGTGGTAGAATTTCAAGTAAGAGTTTGGTAGGAGTGGTAGAATTTTATGACAATACCTTCTATGAACTGAACTGATATATAATATGGACAAAATTTTATGACAATACCTTCTATCTAACAACTTAAATGTATGGCAATCTGGTTGATCACATCGTCCCGATGCCTTAGCCCTCGATGGCAATTAGGATAAACCCAAAGGATAAGACTAGCTTGACTTCAGGAATTGCATGAGCACATTATCTTTCATTTTTTATTAAAAATAAAAGCATGTTCAATTTCAAGTGTTAGGAATTTCTCGACCATCAATTTTTTCTATTATCCAACTTTGCTTATGCAGACTGTTGTTAGTTGACAAATTGTGCTCCATGTACATGCAAAGAAACGGGCATGGCTGATCCTAGCATAAGTCCCATTCTCTCTACCTGCTTGAGTTGTTCCTTGCACAACTTTCAATCTAGGCTGATCCTAGCATAATATGTTAGTAGCATAAGGCATAGTAATGTATAATTCTGGCTTATTTTGTGTATTTCCTGCCTGTTTCAGTTAGCCTACATATTTGTTTTTATCGGGAATAAACAAATTTAGCACCTTTCATGTTTGAAAAGCAAACTAAATTTAGGATTGCTTGTACTGCTTTCCTGGTTGGAAAATAAAAAAGTTAACCAATATGTGTTTTTGTTCAATGTGTGTGCTCCCTCTCTCCCTTAGCAATGTTAATAATTTGACATAGATGAAGCTGAGCATGTGAGTGAAAATTATCTTAGTAATTTCTCAACTTTCTGATCTACCTGTTACCAATTGTTAACTAAAATATGGAAACTGATGTCGGTAATTTTTCGACATGTGGTTTGATCTACTAGGCATCGACAATCATTTTAGTTTTAGCTATTGCTTGACATTAAGTGGATGATAAAAACAGTCATTTATTCAATTTATACTGCAGACAAGGCATAGAAGTTTACCTTGGCTTTATAATTCACAATTTTCAGCACAACCTCTTGGTTGAAAAGCTATTGTCCTTTGCAGGTATGATCAAGCACGAATCCAGGAGCCTTCCTCAACAAGGCATAGAAGTTTACCTTGCAAGTTTTTGTTCACTTCATGAAATCTTTGGCATGATGTTTCGCCAACTATTTCAAAGCTAGGAACTGATGTTTAGGCATGATGTTTATTTTCACTTCATGTTTTGGCATGATGTTTTTTCATTGTCACAATTATGGGTGATGTTGATTTGATTGAACCTATGAGGATCATGGCTAGGAACAGAGATTTGGTGGCTTCCGAGCATCTTGAGAGCCATCTGAACCTGTATGCTAATGATAATATGTGTACTGCTATTATATGTGAACAGAGATATGTGCTGCTATTTTCTAAACTATTGGATTTTTTATATTATATGTGTACTACTGCTATAGCATTTTGGAACACAATATCTTGACAAGAATTGCAAAGGTTATTTTACTATGGTTTTTTAGGTGGTCAGATCTCTGTGCTTCCAAACTTTTTTTATGTGTACTGCTACTGTATATAGCATTTTTTATGTATCATCTGCATCTGCCTTCCCAATGTATGCATGTAGCCTGAAATAAATAAGGTCACCGTAACCTAGTTTGGCTGCCTTAATCCCAGAGGAGGTAAAACGCAGGGTATTCTTTCCCTAGGTTTTGATCGAGCCATTAAAATCCCTCTCGAGGGAATTTCACCCTGGGATTTCCCCCGTAGCACCCAAATGAGCCCTAAGTAGTAAAATGTAAGTCCTACAAATCATCCGAAATCATGGATATTTAATTTCTACTGACATATATGATTTTCCAACAATTAATGAAGACACTGTCGTAGGATGCGGAGTTGTTGACAATTGATGAAGATAAAAAAGACGTTCGACATGTTCATTATTTTTTCTCAAAAAAAAAGTGTCACCCCTCAATTTTAACTTACCTTGAGGGTTGACGATCCTGTGCACTAGCCCCTGGATCAGTATGCTAGCGCGGAAGACCACGTAGCCGATACAAGCATACATCGATAGAATAAATTTATGAATATTACATCACAGTGTTGCGTCCTTAGGCGACTTCAGTAAAGTGGCCCATACACGCCTTAGATTACAAAAGAGTAGTTTAGAGAACAGCGGATACCAAAATATTCACCCAAAAGAATCCCTATCGACTACGGTCCATCAGTGACTGGAGCGGCCCCTAAGACTCCTCGGATCTACCATGGTCCTGTCCATCTTCTTCGAGACACGCGTAAGGGTCATCTTCGTTTCCAGCGTCTAAAGAAGGTAAGTAGGCGAGATCAGCGTCATCCAAACGCTGGCTAGTTAACACTTCCCTTAATGCATTTAGTGTAGAAGGCTTTATTTGGAGGAGAGAGTTATTTTATTTGCGTGAAGCCAAGTTTATAAGACTTTTGGAAACAACCTAACTAGCAATTCACTATAACTTGTATTGTTATGAATAAATCAGAGGTTTCCATCATAACCATGCATCCCGATCGCGAACACAACTATCAGCCATACACGACAATCAACACACAAATCGACCAACCCTCAACCATAAATCCAACCAGCTTACACAATCACCTCAATCCATACCAGGTTATACACAATCAACACACAAATTGACCAACCCTCGATCATAGACTCAACCAGCTTACACAATCACCATACCAGCTGATACTTTCCAGACCTTCTCCTGGTTGCCCCCAACCAATCCTAGTTCTGCCATCATTCCAGGATTTAGCGAATCCTGTTGCGGACCACACATGCCATGGCATGATCACCACGGCCTAGTAGGGTTGCCGGCCCACACTAGCCGACCGTTATCCTGGGGATGTGTGGCCATTATCACCCTCGGTGATGGCCAATGCCAGTCCCCTATCGAGACTGGTCCCAGAGGGCCTTCGTAGAGTGCTCACCACTGGCGATCCAAGTCCGGTGCTCCGCGTGATGGCCACGCGTTGTGTTGGAACCAACCTGGGCAGCGATCTTTCCGCTACGCGTGTTTATCCGCGCTCCTCCTGGGTAAGCCCTGGCTAAACCCAACACTAGGCATCTCATGCCTTAATCATCCCTTAGGATGTCCAAATCCAACTAGGGGCAACCCACCATTCTTTCTCTACTTCCACGGTCCTCGACCACACCACACAACACACTTAGACTTTCCCAACCGACCGACCCAAACCGACCAAGTCCCCACATATCCATACCCAAAAGCACAAGCAGCCCAGCATGCATCTACCAGCCCTAACTGTCATATGTCATGTCATAATAAATGAGAATAATGATTGACCGGTGAATATCGGTTCACCATGCCGTGGCAATTAGCCAGAAGATTAAGCTGGTCTAAGCAAGTTTTACCCATTAGGTAGGGTTAAAGTGGTTACCAGACTAATCATATGCTAACAAGAGAAATGACAATCAAGGCAGTCATTAAGGCTAAACATTTTAAGGCAGGCATGTGTAAGTATAACATGATTAACAATTAGGCAATCTAATAAGCATGCATCTTTAGTAATTAAACAACATAGTTTAAGGAAAAACTAGGTAATGAACATGATATTAGCGATGCTAATCCGCACTAAGGAAAGTCGCTGTCTCTCCCTAATACGGATCACATCTAAAGAGTAAGTGTTAACTCGCCTTGATCCGGTAGGTGGTCCTCTTCGGTGTCCCCAAATCTTCCCTCGGGATCGCCTACGTCTAGTCAAACCAACAAACAAATATTTACTTACTAATGCAATGAAAAACATGATGCGTGCACGATCTAGGTTAAATCCTCGGCATATATACCAAACTCGACTAACGAACCTACTTTGCGCATGATATGCTATGCATGGCACGGTGCATTAATAAATAATACTAATAGTATTTAATAGTCTACTAAACCCCAAAATATGATTTCGTACGATAAGGTCGCAGAAGAGTGATTAGGTTTCTCGGCAACGTGAAATGACGAATATCGGAAATTCCACCTACGTACGAGGTAAGGTTCATCGGAGTTGACGATAAACTGAAGGTTCATGGGTAAACCTAGGTTATATTTCTTTATTAACTTATTATCCCAAAATCCTCTCTTGGATAAATTTTAATAAAGAAAAGCTAGCTATGTATTAATTGTTTATTAATAACTTCCCTTAGGTTTATATTTAAATTAATGTGCAAAAGTAAACTGTTTCTGAAATATTAAAGCATTTATCCATCCATAATTTCTAGAAGTCAGTTGGAGTCAAATTCAATAATCGGAACTAACCAATAGATTCCCCAGAGTTAAATTAACTATTTAAATATAAGAGAACCTACAAATTTAACTATCAGTGCCGATTAAAGGATTCCATGGATTAACTAGAGTATTAAAGGCATTTTAGGGTGTCCTAAAAATTGTTAAGGCACATATTTATTCAATATCTTTTCTGAAGAATATTTGGTGCCTAATTCACTAACTAACATAATCATATTATTGTTCCCGCGAAGGAAAACCTAACATTATAACCAACAGTGCGAAATTCCCTAATACAGTGACCAAGATTATATTTTTATAAAATCAATTGTCGTCTCTAGTATTTACCGCAATATTTCCAGAATTTTTGGGGGTATCTAGCTATTTTAGGTAAATCTAAAGCTAATTCGGTACTTAGTTAAATGGCAAAATCGCTGGAAAATCCTTTTAACCGAACTGGGCCGAGCCAACCAGCGGCCGGCCCAGCTAAGCGATGAGGCCCATGGCCCATTCGCGCACTGCGCGCGCCTGGGCGACGCAGAGCACGCCAAAGGCGTCTTTTGGGATGGCGCCTTTGCTTGGCGAAGGCGCCCACAATCTCGGCGCGGCCACTTATTCCGACGGATGGGACCGGAGGCCCACGGGGCAGTGACTCAGTGCTAAGCCTTGAGCCAGCGAGCGGCAGGGCGCCCTGACTGGTGGGGCCTATGCGTCATAGACTTACTGCCTTACTGTCTGCACGCATCTTGGCGCCCGATCCAACGGTCCCTGCTAGTCGTCTTCCTCACGACCGATGACGCGGCTCGGCGGCGATGGTGAACGAAGCGGCGGCGCTGCAGCCCAGTTTCGGCCATGTGCATGTGCACCCCGAAATCAGCGTCTCCTACGGAACCCTATGAGGTACACATCGAGGCCAGGGGTGTCAAAACGTGGCGGCGCGGTGGCGGCAGTAGAGCCGAGAGCTCGCCAGCGACGCGCGCGAAAGCTACGGACCTACAAGCTACACGGCTTGGCGGGAAGCATGCAGAGAGGCTGTAGATGCTTACGGATCTTCGAGACGAGTGCGAGGATGGACGGCGACGGCGGTCGGCGAAGCACGCGGCGGCGGCCGAAGCAGAGCAAACGACGACCCTCCGACTCCGAGGTCCTCGCCTGAAATTGGCAGAGGTGAACGATTAAGGGGGTTTCCGTGAAGCGCTGGGCGAGAGGAATCGAAGGACGGTTTACGGATTTGCCGGATTTTTGTCGGTGCCGGTGATATGAGAATTTGGGGAAAAGAGGGGAAACTCGTCCCGGTGTCTCGGTGGGGATTTTTATAGGCGCCAGGGTCATGAGGACTCACGATTTCATTTGCGGGACACACTGGAGAGAGGCGGAGCGGCGATGGGACGAGCGCGGCGCTGGGCAGAGCGGAGCAGGGGCGGACTTGGCGCGGCGTAGGGAGACAACGTGCGCGGCGCGGTGATGATGGAGGGGAGCGGCGCGCGCGGCGCTGGCAGGGCAGGGCAGGGTAGAGCGACGTGGAACAGTGCGAAGCAGAGCAGAGCTACAGGGAAGGGTTGCACGGCGGCGGCTCAAGGCATAGAGAAAGTGCTAGGGAGAAGAGAGAGAAGAACAGAGCGAGAGAGGCTGCCAGTTGGGGCCCACACGTCAGCCGACGCAATTCAGCCGCATTTTGAATTTGGCGCAAATTTAAAAATATCCCCAAATTGGGGCGTTACAAAAAGACATGCTCATCATTCCATGGGGTGATCAGTTAGGGCACTTTCAATGCAGGTTTTTTTAACATTTTTTCGTGTGCCACGTACGATATATTGTTTATGTGGCAACAAATTAATATGCAGAGAGAGAACAATCGTTTCTTAGTGTAAAAACCATTACTTCATACAAATCGAAGCACTAGAAACAACTTAGAAGCCCATTGTGGTGATCAACGTTTCTTCACACAACTTTTCTACCAATTAAAAATTAATGTCTGAAAACTCACTAAAGAAACCATGCAATGTAGTGTTTGTTTCTAAATCTATCATTAGTCATTCTCTCTCCTCTAAGTAACAATATAATCAACAATGTATTGTGATTGCTCTTATCACTTTTCAATCTTCGGCTTAATAGTGCGAATTTATGGAGTTATTTGTTGAACTATTAATATGAACCATACGGATTTTTTTTTTCAAGAGAAAGACAGCATGCGGCATACATGATGCAGTCACAACTCACCAGATGCCGCATGGCATTGTCTGGCAGGTCTCAGGAAAGAACCGGCGAACGTGCATGCAGTCACCCGCTCACCACGTTGATTCATCTCATTGCTGAAGCACACAAGCGCCCAACCAGGCAAGGGCGGCTGAAACGAAGCATGCCACATAAAGTCAATCTATCGTCAAGTCGATTATTCCCACTAACATCGAGTCACTGTATACCCATCAAGAGTGGCATGGCTTCCACAGGCAAAACGCTTAATTCCTGGAATTTTGTTCTCTGTGTCTGCGGCACCACTGAATATTATTTTCATCTCATAGCTGGTTCCATTTACAAAATGTCACCGTCACATCGAGGCACATTTTTGCCGTGAACCATGAACTACAATGGCATGTGTATGTATAGATGCCCCGGCCTGCTGACATATATGGATGAAACATGTATTAAAACCATCCGTACGTGCAAACAGAATTTTTTTGAGAGACATCAATGATGTATTGACGCTATATATATTTTACTGTCTTGTAGCACAGTAGCAGACCTCTGCCTTAGTAAAGAACGCAAGGGAACATTTTGCATCAGACAGCAACTGAGAGAGAGCGTGCGTTTGTGTGTGTGTGTAAGGAGGAATTCTATGATACACTATAAAGTAAATACAAGCAATCCATTCCTCTCAATCTATCGATTTAAACTGACTTTTTATTTACACGTAGGGAAAGAAAAAAAAAAGGCGCCTTATGCTTAGCAAGTCCGAGAGAACAAAGCAGCAAAGCCGATAGTATACTCTAGGCTTCTAGCTACACTTGCAATATTCTGGGCAGGGGCGGACATACAGTGGTGGTAGTGTGGGCCGCGGCCCCACATCAATTTTTAGCTCCCTTATACCTAATATGAGTATATTGAATTTGGCCCAGTTAGGTGGGGCAAATCCCTGCCAAGCCCAACTGGCCGACGGCCCAAATCCCAGCAGCCCAGGCCCAGCAAATGCCCTCACATCACTCCCTCAGCCCAGCCGGTCACTCTGCGTCTCTCAGGTCTCTGCCCTTCACCACCACGCACGCCTCCTGCCCCCACCAAGGCGCGCCGCTGCCCCGAGCACCGCTGGCCGACCGCCGCCTCTCCTTCCTCCACCCTCCGTCCCTCCCAGCTCTCGGCGTCAACGGGCAAGGGCCGGCCGCTGCCTCTCCTTCCTCCACGGCTCCACCGGTGACGGTCCACCCTGCCCGGCTGTTCGCCGCCGCCCGCCGGTGGCCGGCCCTGGCACCGCCGGCGCCGCCTCTCCCTCCTCCAGTCCTCCCGTAAGTGGGTAACTACCTACCCGCCTCTTCTTTTTCATCCCTAATCTAGGATCCCCTATTCACCTGTGTTAGCTGTGGCATGTGTTGCTAAATTCAGAGAATTTTCTGGAATTCTGCCTCACTCAGATACTATGTGAATTTTGAAATGCTAAATTGCTAATGTGATATGTGAATTTGATAGTTTGATTTGTGAATGCAAATATAAAATTATGGAAGGTTGGATTTTTATTGGTGATTTGATGCGGCTAAAAGGCTTTCTAGTATCTGCATCAATCATCATTTTGTAAAATACATGGTATTATACTATTATCATTTTACTTGTTTGCGTTACTATTTTGTCTTTTCGTTATCAATTTGTTATCATTGTGGATTTGTGGTCCTATAGTTTAACTAGTTTGTGTTATTATTTGATCAATGGTTATTGGTAGCCAAACGATGGTTTTTGTCTTGCCCCACCTAAATTTTCGTCCTACGTCCGCCACTGATTCTGGGCCTGCAGGTGCACCTACGTACACATACATCACGTTCTTCACTGTAACAACAAGCAGCCTCCCAGGCAGCGAGGACCGGAGGATCCGACGGCTCTCAAAGTAGCACCGTATCTACCCTGCGTGCAGTGATTGCCGTCGTCACCATGCACCCACCGCTAGCCCGTCGCCACGAGTACAAATTCCATGGGGCTTGCTTCCTAGCTTCCTTGCTGCCACTAACCAATTCCAGATCAACTGAACAATTATGTACGAAAGCAACGCATCGATCAAGAAGCATATTCAGCCAACCAGGAGATACAGCAGTGCGTGTATAAACCTCACTTTTGTACATCTTTTTTTTTTTTTCTACCCGAGTACTTCCTCTCCGTATCACACAAGAACTCAACATATTGAACATCAATATAGTTTTTGAAATACGACTTTAACCATTAATTACCATTACAATTTATTTGTAAAATTCACAAATATAATATTGTGGAATAGCTTTTCTTTTTTGAGAGAACGGACATGAGCACGGCTATTTTATTAATGAAGAGTAAAATCATATGTACAAGAAAGGGTTGGAACACAAGCTATTGCTCTCAACAACACTCCAAGGCAAAAACGAGCCCTAGCGAGATCCCAAGAGGACCGGTCATCCCTAACCAAGGCAAGCACCTACTCAACTTAATTAGAGGGAGGCTTCCTAGAAAAGGTTGCGGTTTTGCTCATACCATAGGTGTCGAACTGCTGAGATGATCAGACCTTTGAAACTCCTCAACGAAGTAATGCCCTAGCATCAAGACTCCAACCATGCCAAGAGGGTGGCAAAGGTAGGGGCATATGCGTGCCCACAAGGAGGGCGGACCAAAGAAGGGCAGAGAAGGGGCACCCTAAATAGATGTGTACAACCTACTTTGGGTAGATGCTACAAAGGGGACAAGCAGCGTTATAGGGCTAACCCTTGTGGGCTAGCACATCAGCCGTGTTGATTCTTTGATCATAAAGGATCTAGGTGAGGAATACGCATTTAGTCTCGACGTGAGCTTGGTCGGCTACAAATGCACTCCCCCCAATCCTATAAGGCGACCTAGTAGAGTAAGTGTCGTCTGCCGTGAAGTACCAAGTCACAATGTCGAGTAATGGTGATAGTTTGGATTCTAGTCTAAATTGTCTTCAGCTCCCCTAGACTAGGAGACTCGAGGATGTTACACAGAGAGGCAAGCAAAGTGTTGAGGTGGAGCACACTCGCCATTGACAAGTTCTTCCTAGACGAGTTCCTAGAGAGACGCAACGCAATGTCGAAGGGATGTCCGCATGCAACCACCTATACAACCAGAAAGTGAGTGGATGATTCGTCTCCAATGGTCACCCCGGTAGCCGCATGGAAGAGCGCACAATGCATGTTGCCATAGGGAATCAAGGACCCAATCCATAACAACTCAGACGGTCTGTTCTCCATGCAAAACCATCGTAGCCGAAGTGCCCTTCCAAAATGATGCAGGTCAGGGACTCCTAAACCTTCTAGGCACTTAGGTTGACAAACTATGTCACATTGACAAAGGTGTGGCAGCCCTTGTACTCATCGCCCTGCCATAGGAAGGCAAGCCGAAGTTTATCCACCTTTTTAAAAGCCCACTTAGGGACCTTCAATGCCCTTAGGAAGTATATCGAAAGGGACAAAAGAACTGAATTGACAAGTGTTAGACGGCTAGCCATCATAAGCATCTTGCTTTTCAACTTTGCTAGCAGCTTCTGCATCTTGGAGATGAGGGGCCAGAAGCTAGACCGCGGTGCTGGGTGGGTGTCGAGGGGGAGGGCAAGGTTAGCGCACGGGAAGGATCCTTTGCTCCCTTGGAAGCCACTAAGGGTATCATGGACGACGTCGTCCTCGCACACAATTGGGACGGCTGAAAATTTGCTCGGGTTGATCAGCAAACCGGATGCCATCCTAAAGTCATGAAGGATGACTAAGGTAGATGTGATGTCCTCTCACTGTGGTCTAAGAAAGAGCACCGCATCATCAGTGTGAAGAGAGATCTTCATGGCGTTGTTGACCAAGGGGAGACAGGCGATGACCTCACCATCCACAACCACATCAAGGAGGCCATGGTTGGGATCCATTGCTATTAGAATAACATCGATGAGATGGTGTTGCCTTGTCTCACACCTTTGAAGTGGTGAAAGTAGTGGCTGGGCTTGCCACATTTAAAATGATCAAAGAGGAGGTCGCCCCTAGCAAGGAGGAGATTCAGCCACACCACTTGTTACCCATATCTCTTCTCACTCTTCTCTTAATGTTTCATAGTTATGGAAATGTTTTTCAAGATGAATCTACATGTAGGATTTTTATTTGTCCAATAGAAATAGTATAAACAATTTATAGATGAAGTTTTAAAATTTTGACTTAAGACATGTCAAATATGTCTAGTTTTTATGATATAGGGAGAGTACGTGTGAAGGCCTAAGGCTCTGGTGACCAGTTTTAGGGTTTTTGCAGGAGGTGACCAAGAGGGCCGGTTCTACAATTTGGAGGCCCCAATGCGAAAATATAACAAAGTTGCAAGTAGGTCTCAAAATACAGCATTGTAAGAGAGTAAATTCAAAATTATGCACTTCTTTTTTAACTTAATAAAAAATTATTTAAAATTTAGAGAAACAAAATATTTAACAAAATATTCATAACTAGTGCTCACTCAATTCTAAAATATAAGGCAAAAAATTATAGATATATACCTATTATATTGGGCTACTTGAAGGCCACAAGTTCAATTTGGGGCCCTGTGTGGTCGCATAGCCCGCACAGGTCCTGGGCCGGGCCTAATGGCCAGTAATTTTAATAGGAAAAGTTAGAGCTGTTTTTCAGCCGGTATTTTAAATTTTAAATTTAAGAAAAGAATCGTCAAAAAAATATTAAGATTTGTTTGAATCCGAACAATATTCGACCAAAACATTTTCGATCTTTTACGGGCAAGGAAAAAAATATTGGGCTCACTGCTACGACCTATTTTTGCTTGGTTAACAGACCCTTTAATTTGGTTGATATACACATGTCCACCTCTGCGCTTTAGCCACATTCGCGGAACAAACATAGCATGTTGCTAGCTCCTAGGTCCTTGCGAATAATTTTTTATTTTTAACCCTTTTGAAATAGATATTTTATTTTTACCCCGGGCGTACCATTTTCATCCCTACGCACAGGACCTGGGCCGAGCATGATGACTAGTAATTTTAATAGAAAAGGTTAGAGCTGTTTTTCAGCCGGTATTTTAAATTTAAAATTTAAGAAAAGAATCATCAAAAAATTATTAAGATTTGTTTGAATTCAAACAATATTCGACCAAAACGTTTTCGATCTTTTACGGGCAAGAAAAAAAATATTGGGCTCACTGCTACGACCTGTTTTTGCTCGTTAACAGACCCTTTAATTTGGTTGACATACACATGTCCACCTCTGCGCTTTAGCCACATTCGCGGAACAAACATACTAAGCATGTTGCTAGCTCCTTGGTCCTTGCTCGTTGGTTCCACGGAATCCCGACTCCCGGCGCCCATGCATGCATTGCAACTGGGACATCCTGTTGTTCGCATATTGCCACGCATATCTATGCCGCCTCCGATTATTCCCGTTCGATCGCCCACATGATTCACGCTAGATTCCACCACGACGTACCTCTATTAATTCTCCACCCTCCCAGGTTCACGCAATCACGCGTAGCGCCGCCCGTGATACACAATTTGCTTGCATCTCGAGATCCCCAAGTAGGCAGAAACCATGTATCTATGATAAATACATGCTTTAGTTTGAAGTTTTTAGTTTTCTTTGTTCGTATGTCTTAACTCGATAATTTTTTACTATTTAACTTTAGCTTTAAGTTCTATAATAAATATTTAGAATAACTATATACATATCTAATGGGAACAGAAACCTAGAGATTATTTCATTATTATAAAAAAAAACTATTCTGGTGTGTCTAGAGGCATGTACGCTACCATGAAAAATGGTGATGGCAAGGTGGTCGTTCTCGTTTTTGGTGTGCCAGGAGGGTGCACTTGCTACCATGGAGAAGTGAAGGTCGACACGAGGTCAGGTGGGTCTTGATGTCTACCATGTGAAGACGGTGTCATGCATCCGGTGGTGCACCATGGAGAGGCGAGGCCGGAGAGATGGCATCATGGTAGCCATGGACGGTGGCAAGTACCGGTCGCGTTCATAGAGGTGGAGAGATTTGACGCCACTAGAAAATGAGGATGTTGTGTGTGCGGCAAGAAGGCACGGTCAAGGTGCAACGATCGTGTGAAGGTGACATTGCCAACGAGTGGCATGACAACATGGGGGGTGGTCATCTGTGTGTCATAAGGCTATGTTCGTGGACATGGCGGTGTGTGAACTAGGTGTAGGTGTGGCGAATTCACGAGGGCTAGAACTTGAAAAGGCGTAGGCTCGGGTCGTTGTAATCTCGAGAGGAAGGCGTCTTGAAGTATTGCTCTAGTATCCTCGTGAAGGTGAAGGCGAGGAGGGAGGACAAAAATGCCGCAGCTCGAGTCTATTATAATCTCGACTAGGTAGGCATCTCCAAGAGTTGTTCCATGGATCCTTCATGTGTGAAAGAATGCTACAGCAAGAAGTCGTGGGTTCGTAATCTCCTTGGTTAGAGTCATGCCAAGATTAGAAGGAAAACTGTTGAAATAATTTTGACACCAGTGTATGCATGTGTGTGCACACATGTATTCATCAGTAGATAGATATTTTAGTGCTAGCATGGATTTAGCAAAGTAGTTAGTTAGCCAGAGGTAATAGTAGATATGTGCAACGCGCGTGTGTTAGCATGCAACGCGTTAGTGGTCGGTGTAGTGGCCGAGTCTTTAGGTGTGTGCATGCGCAGAGAACGTGCGTGTGTGGTGCACGGCTGCTGGCTGTGGCAAGTTCTCAAGGTTGTTAGCTAGCAGGTGTTCGTGAGTTTTCCTATAAAAAAGCATTGTGCACGTAATTAGTTTATACATGACAAGTTGAGGGTTGTTGGAGAAGCAAAGACTAAAGAGCCGACGAGTTGCCACTTGGCAGGCAAATACTTCTGTACGTTCTTGCGTTCATCTCCTTGAGTGCCTCCTTTGAGTGTGTTAGTGCGCTAGAGAGAAACAATGTGTTATGTGTGCATTCTCTCCGGGAGAGCCTGGGTCAACAACGTCGCACAGCAGAATCAAAATTGCTATTTAAGGTGCTCCGTTGGTGAGGGCAGCAAAAATAAAAATTTTTGAATGCGCACGGATTCCGGACGTACGCATCTGTCTTCCCAGGTCCTCGTAGCTAGCTAGTGCCATCCTCTATCTATAG
The DNA here is from genome assembly GCA_005191435.1 of Raddia distichophylla. Taxonomy (NCBI): domain Eukaryota; kingdom Viridiplantae; phylum Streptophyta; class Magnoliopsida; order Poales; family Poaceae; genus Raddia; species Raddia distichophylla. Next base: position 2,969,324 of record SPJY01037268.1, on the reverse strand, counting down.
CTCGCGGATTCCATCTCCCCTTCTCCAACTTGCTCAGCTACGATCAGCACAGTATAAATAGGCACAAGCTAGCCTGCCATTCGTATCACCGCAACTCGCAAGCTAGCTAGCCTCGTGGAACATTAGCTAACAACAAGCAAGCCACTGAGTTACGTTGCGTAGATCGAGATTGATATAGAACATACAAAACAAAATCGTCGAGCGATCGAGAGAGAAGTTAAAAGAGAAAAGCAATGGCGAGCTGGTGGCGCCGGTCGCTGCTGTGCCCCCAGCCGAAGGCGCAGGTGGCGAGCGAGAGCGTGCACGGCGCGCGGCTCGCCCTGGAGCGGCTGGGCACGCGCTGCGACGTCGAGGCCGGCGGCGCCGGCAAGCCGTGCAAGCGCGCCGCCGACGGGGCGGACGCCGGCGGCGGGAGGGTCCCCGCGGCTGTGGGCAGCGAGCAGCACCACAGCAAGCCGACCAGCTCCTTCGCCCACTCCGTCATCAACATGGTTGGCATGCTCATAGGTACCTGGCGGCACACCCAGCACCAGCATAGATAATAAAATTCGGTCTCTACTCCTAAAACGCGGAAAACGTACACAGCCCGTATAGTATCTACGTCTAGTTCAAATAGAAGATTTTACCAATCTTCTAAAATTCTTTTCAAATATTCTTTCGTACATCGATCAGCTTCTTTGAAAAGAATTTTAGAAGATATTTTCCCTAAAAATAAATTGTTAATAGCACGTAGGATATTATCCCTATAATTTAAGCTGAAACGCGGTATAGGCAAAGGTACAGGATATGCTCCGGTAAATATATGCACTGCAGTGTGCTTTTCTCATTAGTATAAGATTTTTCATGCATATCGATATTCATTGATTTTTGCTTTGAGATGCGTGCAAGCGATGGGGGAAGAATTAATGGCGGGAGGGCACAAATATCTAAGCAATATTGAGCTGTTTCTATTTGTGGAGAGGCATTTGCCATGTGGACTGTGGATGGCTGACATCACACATATTTGCATCTTTTGGGTCTCAGGCCTCGGTCAGCTGTCCACTCCCTACGCGCTGGAGAACGGCGGCTGGGCGTCCGCCTTCCTCCTCGTGGGCCTCGGCGTGATGTGCGCCTACACGGCGCACATCATCGGCAGGTGCCTACACGAGGACCCCAGCTCCAAGACCTACCAGGACATCGGCGCGCAGGCGTTCGGCGCCAAGGGACGGCTCCTCGCCTCGGCCTTCATCTACCTCGAGATCTTCCTCGCGCTCGTCTCCTACACCATCTCCCTCAGCGACAACCTGCCGCTCGTCTTCGCTGGCGCGCGCCTCCACGTGCCGGGGCTCGGCCTCGACACCACGCAGCTGCTCACTGTCGCCGCCGTGCTGCTGGCGCTGCCCAGCCTCTGGCTTCGCGACCTGTCGTCCATCTCCTTCCTGTCCTTCGCCGGCATCGCCATGTCCGTGCTCATCTTCGTCACCGTCGTCTGCACGGCCGCGTTCGGCGTGGCGGGGTTGGGCCTAGGCGCGCGCATCCCCGTCGTCCGGCCGGAGAGGATCCCGGCGGTGTCCGGCCTCTACATGTTCAGCTTCGCCGGCCACATCGTCTTCCCCAACATCTACACCGCCATGAAGGACCCCTCGGGGTTCACCAAAGTCTCGGTCGCAAGCTTCACCGTGGTCACCGCGCTTTACACGGCGCTGGGCTTCGTCGGCGCGAGCCTCTTCGGCCCGGCGGTGAGCTCCCAGATCACGCTCAGCATGCCGCCACGTGCGGCGCTCACCAGGGTGGCGCTCTGGGCCACCGTGCTCACCCCGGTCACCAAGTACGCGCTCGAGTTTGCGCCGTTCGCCGCCCAGCTCGAGCGCCACCTTCCGGCGAGCATTGGGCGACGCGCCCGGATGCTCATCCGCGGCGGCGTCGGGTCGGCGGCACTGCTGCTCATCCTGGCTCTGGCGCTCTCGGTGCCCTACTTCCAGTATGTGCTAAGCCTCACCGGCTCGCTCGTCAGCGTCGCCATCTCTGTCATCTTCCCCTGCACCTTCTATCTCAAGATCCGTCGGGTCCGGCTGTCGCGGCACGCCGTCGTGCTCAACGCGGCGATGGTCGCCGTCGGCATCGTCCTCGCGGTGGTGGGGACCGCCTCGTCGGCCAGATCACTGGTGCAGAGCATACAGAGGGGGCATGCGGCGTAACTCTTTGCATACACAGTGTTTGTATATGTTTGTCACGTCGACCTCTTTGCGAGTTGTGTGGACATTTTTATTGGAAAATAACTTAGTCCAACTTAGTACTACTGTAAGTAAAATAGATAAAATAGAAGAGAGTGAAATATTAATAGTAAACTGAAATAATATGAATAGTGAGCAAACAGTGTTGAGCTGAGTTAGGGCCAAAGTTTGTAACCCGTCTGCTCGCCATGCTCAAAGCTTGCTTGTTGCATCAGCTTGGTATGTAGCAACTGAAATAAGTGAGAAAGAAAAAAATATATATCCGGGCATCCGGCTGGCATCCATCCAACTTCTCCATCGATCGAGATTAAATTAGATTTAACATACGGGTAAATCTTAATTGGCTTGCCACATGACGTAAAAGGCAAAGATCCTCTTTAGTTCACGATTTGATTTGATTTTGTTCACTTGAGCCGAAACTTATCATTTTTGTATAAACTATTCAGCGTTATATTTCGTAATAATTTTTTAAGGTTTTGTAGTGTTTTTCTAAAAGTTTTCGAAAATATTTTTAAATGATTTTTTAACCTTATCGTACCTATTTTTAAAGGCTCTTAATTTTTTGGTTCAACCAAACCGAGCCGAACCGAATCACGAATCAAAGAGAGCATAGTGCGTCGCCTATGGGACATCGATGGCACCAAGAAATTGTTGCACGATCAGGGAAGCCGCTTGTGCACTAAGATGTGTGCCATCATCTCTCATATATCACACGTTCGTCCGTCCCTAGATCAGACGCATTGTCGGTCCTTAAATTATACTTATCTAACAGCGAACCATCACATGCACTCGTCCCTAGATCAATATGTTAGTATCCGTACGACATAATCATATATTATTTCAAACATAGGAAGAACATTGTCCTATAGCATAGTTCCAGCCCGTACGCCTCGTAATAGTAAGACCGACCGGCCATATAACTTATTACAAAAGGATCATCATAATTTGTGAATGTCAGCGGAGCATAAGATTATATAAAAGAGTTTTAAACGGCTATGCATCATGCAAGCGGCTGGAGTAAACCCAATATCTCGTCATGGCTATCGAAACTCGAATCCTCCTCCTTGTCACACTCATAAGGTTCCACATTATGACCGCCATCTAGAAGAATAAGAGTATGCAAGGTCAATGTCATCCAAATATTGTCCAAGTAACACTCTTCCTAAAGCATTTAGTGATAAGGGCTTCATGTGAAGGAAAGAGATTGTTTTCATTGAATAAAGCCAATTCTAAAGATATTTTAACCACCACAGCCTCAAATCATAAGCATTCCTGACCAACCGATCATTATAGACAAACCACACCATCACAGACCAAAGCATCCATAAGTCGACAACCCAATCTCAGTTACCAGTATAAATAAATAAGTAAATGTCGAATGAATATCGGTTCACCGTTTAGAGACATTTCTGCCTCAAAGTTAGTTTTTGACCTAAGAAAGTTTTACCCATTAAGTAGGGTTAAAGTTGTTACCAAGCTAGACTTAGGCTAATCAACAAAAATGACTGTCAAGGTAGTCATATTTGGCAATCAATGGTAACAAATGATAGGCATGTTTATAACATGAATATCAAGTGGGCATGTTATTGGGATTATGCCCAATGACAACTATGGGACACATACGATGTGGGCTCATGGATGACGCGGACCACATATGTGTGTATTTTGGACCACATATGATGTGGTCCTTAAATCTTACTAGGACTTTAACAAAGAGGCCTAATATGGAGCGCTATATAAAGGGAGGTGGTGTAGACAACCATTGCATTAGACGTGTGCTAGCACACCACATGTGATGTTTCACCCTAGACATGTGGATACTGTAGAGTCGTTGTTGCTACTACTTCAATGCTGATCGGCCAGAATGACTACAGCCACATACACAAGGATCAATGGAGAGACATTTTGGACACGTCGAGTATGACTACTAACAATGCTTTAAAGCACTCGGGGAGTTTTCACCCACTCTTCTTCCGCTGCCGACGTGCTACAAGGGTAACTATCTATGATCCTCTACCCACGTATTTCCTGGGTGATCACATAGAAAAAATTATTTCGGTTAGTGTAGCCTACACATTCTCTTTCAATGCTCTCAAAGCAGGATATGTGTTGATTTGGATCTATAACATGTTGATATGTTGCATATTTTCACGAGTTGATATGTTCAACTCGGTATCAGGGTTTTGAGGCACGAGTTGATGGTGCCACAAGGCCAAAAAGATTAGTTCGTCCTTTATCTAGGTCGTGGCATGACTGGTCAATACCAACCAAAATAATCTTTTGGACTTTTGTCATGTGCCATCTATGATATTAGCCAATAGATTGAGGTCATGTGTGCACTACCTACCTTCTTGAGAGGACCTCGAGCATTAAATCAATTTGATTGGTCTTATGAAAAAAATCAAGCATTCTGATGACTCAAATTGGGTTGATCTGATCAATCTAGTTGGAATTTTCATAGCATTTTTCATAGATGTGATCTATATTTCCCCAAAAGTTCAAGGGACCATCATGATAGTCGTTGCAGCGGTTATCAAAAATAAAACCTGTTCACATTGCTCGTTTGAATATGATTCGGCACCTAATTTTTTTTTGTAGGGAATGTTGTGAGTGGTATGGCCCCCTTGTATGTATATGATGCATGGTTGTAACTTTCATGGTCTGCACATAATTGTAGCTTGGGCTGCAATGTTATTATATAACAGCCTACATGCTGATTTGTGATGCTTAGAATTCCCATGGAATTTATCACTCTATTATATGTAGTAGTTTGGTGTATGATCATGGAGACTTCAAGCATAGTGGCTCGGTGAGTAGGATGCGCGACGATGGAGATCGGATCATGAGTAGTACTACTTCACAAATTGTTGTGACTATTTGTGATGATCCCAGTCATGTTATTCATTACTATTTCTTATTTGGTGGATATGATTGATTTGATTGAATAGTTTCCCTCGGAAGAAAAGGGATGAGTACTTGATGCATTTCCAATAGCTGCACTTATAAGGGTCGCAACGTTTATAGTAGGTTTGCCTATGCAGGGTGCCATTGTCTTTGTGATCAAATTGGGTGGATGTTGGCCATTTGCACACAAAGTATTGGTTTATTTAATGAAACTATCAAAATGGTTTTGGGCTTCAAGGCATAGGTGTTGGGAGGCGGGACATTGGATACCACCCAACAAACAAAAGTCACATATGATGTGATTGGTAAAAGTGTTGCCTACCTATGTCACTAAGTTCTAACGATGATGCCTACGCTTACTAGGACTTTAGTGAATTAGATTATCGAGTGTCCACCCCTTGTCATCCTCGGACTAGTGGGAAAGCTGAGACCACAAACAAACAAATTAAGAATATTCTGCAGAAAATAGTAGAAGAGAAGGGAAAGGCTTGGAAAAGGAAGCTCAGTGATTCGCTCTGGGCTTACCAAACCACATATAAAACCCCGATAGGTTTGACCCCTTAACAATTGGTCTATGGGAGGACATATCATCTCCTTATAGAATTAGGGTACAAAGCTCATTGGGCAATTAAAAAATGGAACATGGATCTCTAATCGGATGGAATCAAACGTCATACAACACGCCGAATTGGAAGAATGGATGGAAGAAGCCTACCATAGTGCCAAGCTTTATAAAGAGCAGACCAAAAGATGACACGATAAGCGAATAAAAATCAAATAGTTTAAGTAGGGAGATAAGGTCCTCAGACCACGAAGCTATAACCCTCCACGACAATGACGGGAATATTCTCGAAGTTATGGTAGTGTCTAAAAATATTCCTTGAGCCCAAAATCCTCGACTCGAGGAGGTGGACGTCCTCGATTTTTCCGAAAAAGTTTTGAATTTTTTTTTGCGGTCTCTCTCTGACCCAAACAGAGCATCGGTGTAGATTGTACATATTTTCCCTTTTATTTTCTATCTATTTTTTGAAAATATTTATATATAAATATACATAGATGACATTTAAAGGCTTGGGGAGTAGACTTGACGGTCCCGGCTAGGTCGGCCGACCACCACCAACCCGGTCGGTCCGGCTGTTTCGAACGCTTTCAAATTTTGAAGATTCATTCTCATCCCGTAGTTACCCTGAGGCCTATGCACAAGGAATCAATAAAATCTAAGTTGGTTTTAACAATCTGAGCCTATATTTTCTAACTTAGAACATCCTCATATTCTTCCTCGTGCCAAACCCTTTCCTCCTCGAGCCTACAACCTCCAGAGCATTCACCATGGCCGAAAAACCTATCAAGAGCACCCCTAGCTTGGCCAAGGTCCCATCGATAGAAACCCTAGGTGCGCCGGCATCCCAAAACCATTCTATCCAATCCATCCATGGCTTCAAGGATATTCACTAACCCATCTAAATGATGACTTCACATGGCAGCAACCAAAATTGAACTTCCCATGTTACTCTCTAGCTTCATCCAAAAATCTCATTCATGGTACCTGATCATGAGTAGAGTAGAGACATTAGGTAGTAATACATTCTCATTTGTATCAATGTTTTTTTCTCTAAGAAAAAGATTCACCTGTTGTTGTATTTGTTTTGCTCTAGCTCGTGTAATTGCTCCTATTGGTGTTGGTGATGTTGGCGATGAAGTTTCTGATGTATGTGTACTAGTGGTGTCCTCATCAAACAGTGCGACCACGAGTGCTAGTATGGGCAGGCCCTGGTTGCGTATCCTTCAAACTCTTAGTTCGGGCATCTCATTTGGTGGAATAGGCAGCGCAGAATCCGTAGCACATGGTGTCGCGCAGAATCCGTGGTTAACAGAATTGAACCATGGATAACGGAAACCGCTCAGATTCGAGCAGATTTTGATAGTGCCCGTAGAACCCGTGGATAACGGTGTCGCACAGATTGAACCTATTGGCGCAAGAGGGGGCCGCTGGCAACTGAGTACCAGCCTAGAGGTGGAATCCTTAGCGGTGATGCCTGAGCTAGGAGTGAGTTGGTTAAAGACCTTGTGGTGGTTTACTTTGTAAATTACCTCTCATGGGTAAAGCGTTCAACCTCTGCAGAGTGTAGAACTGTCTAGACAGCCGTGCCCACGGTCAAGGGCGGGCGACGGAGCGCTGCCTCATGGTAGTATTTTCTCATTTTGTTTTCGAAATAGCGATTTAAAAGAAAACCACGACAGAGCGTCGTGAGTCTTGTTTTAGGCCTTCGCAGCAGGACGCTGTGAAGTGATTGAGTTAGCATGACAGGTAGTCATGAGATTTGTATGGCGGCTAGCCCTGAGATAATGATTTTGACATGGCAGATAGCCCTAAGATTTGGATTTGGCGGCTAGCCCTGATATTGGATTTCTATGGCAGATAGTCATATGATTATTGGATGTACATGGCAGGTAGCCATGAGTTGCCCGTGCTGGGTTAAAACCGGTGGGTAGCCAGAGATTCAAAATAAAGATGTTTGTTTTAACTCTTCTTAACTCTTTTCCACATTTTCAAAGATATAGAAAAAATCTATAAAGTTGACTTTCCGCAAAAGAAACCCTAATCCCTCCTTTGCTAAGCCCTCATTTGCATATGTCAATTTGGCTTGCGAGTATTTGCACATATACTCGCCCTCGCGTTCATTCGCGGGGCTGCTCATTCCAACGTGCAGGGTCAGAGTCTTAGAGTTACTACCCGGACGACGTTGAGCCTGAAGACGATGACTTCACCGATGGTGTTCAAGACGTGGATTTCTCCGACGCCTAGGATCGCTACTACAGCCTTGCCTGTGGGATCATGTTGGATTTTCCCTTTTGGTTCTTCTATGTACCCATGCTTCCGCAGTTGTATGGCTTGTGTGCTAGACTTTTGTATTATGAGCCTCCCTTAATGGCCGCACTCTGATGTAATATTTAATGTTTTAATGAGAATGGTTGTGATCCAAGTTCTGGAATCTGTGTGTATTAACTACTGATCCAGGGACTAGTACAGAAAGGCACAGAAGGGACTCGACTCGTTCAGATGGGTCCCGACACCAGGCCAACATAACCAATCACACCTTTCAACACTTGTCATCTTATCCGGGACCGACAATCCCATTATGGGCCACATGTGCCAAGAGGTTCTCGGTCTTGACTTATAAGGGTTGTAGACCCAATATAATCTCATGACTCTGAGGTGCCAAGTCTTGACCTAGTAGGGTTTCTGACCCAACCAATTCTCACAGCCCAAAGTGCCCGAATTTGATCTAGAGCGGTTGCCAACCCAAACTAATCTCATGGTCCCATGGTGTGTGTGGTCGAGTCACCGCAGTGATGACCCAAACTGGTCCCTCAAAAGTGGGCCTAGGGTGCCTTTGCTGAGTGCATGCCACTAGCGCACCAAACTTTTACTACCGAGCGATGGCCATGTGATGTGTTGGAACCATCCCTTGATGGCAGCATCCCACTACACGTGTCACTCCGCGCTTCACATAGGCAAGACTATGCTCTGCACTGCACAAGGTCCCTTTTGACCCAGATTTTCCTTTTCTTACAAATTCAGTTCCACGGAGCATTCAAGCCGGACCCATACGCAATTTTTCCTTTAGGGCATTATCATACCCAATCCTATGGTCACCACTGACCAATATCACCATAGCCTCAAATCATAAGCATTCCTGACCAACCGATCATTATAGACAAACCACACCATCACAGACCAAAGCATCCATAAGTCGACAACCCAATCTCAGTTACCAGTATAAATAAATAAGTAAATGTCGAATGAATATCGGTTCACCGTTTAGAGACATTTCTGCCTCAAAGTTAGTTTTTGACCTAAGAAAGTTTTACCCATTAAGTAGGGTTAAAGTTGTTACCAAGCTAGACTTAGGCTAATCAACAAAAATGACTGTCAAGGTAGTCATATTTGGCAATCAATGGTAACAAATGATAGGCATGTTTATAACATGAATATCAAGTGGGCATATTATTGGGATTATGCCCAATAATAACTATGGGACACACACGATGTGGGTCTGGACCATATATGATGTGATCCTTAAATCTTACTAGGACTTTAACAAAGAGGCCTACTATAAAACGCTATATAAAGGGAGGTGGTGTAGACACCCATTGCATTAGACACGCAATCTTCCTCTCCAACAAATTCTAGTTGTCATCTCCCTCATCGGCACACTTGTGCTAGCACACCAATGTGATGTTCCACCCTAGACGTGTGGATACCGTTGAGTCGTTGTTGCTACTACTTCAACGCTGATCGGCCTAAACGACTACAACCGCATACACGAGGATCAATGAAGAGACGTTTTGGACACGTCGAGTATGACTACTAACGGTGCTTTAAAGCACGCGGGGAGTTTTCACCCACTTCTTCTGCTGCCGACGTGCTATAAGGGTAACTATTTGTGATCCTCTACCCACGTATTTCTTGGGTGATCACGTAGAAAAAATTCTTTCGTTTAGTGTAGCCTACACATTCACTTTTTGAAGGACCAATGAGGTAACTAGAGGGGGGTGAATAGGAGCCTGACCAATTTTTCATCCGATCACAATCACCCCCAATGACCTCTGTGGCAAAACCACATACACTTGGCGTACATGTAACATGGAACTCTCACTTGGACGATAGATCGAACACTCAGCAAGCATCAATCAAAACATGGGGTCTTGTGTTCTTGAACATATTATCGAACATCTCCCATGCACTAGCAACTTGTCGTGCTGCTGCAGCTAGACATGCTGCTGCATAGAACTGCACCATCTGCACATCGCCATGCCGATGATGCTGCTGTGCTCGTGGCTCATGCTTGCTACTGGACGTGGCACTGCTGTTGTGTTCCCTTTAGTTTGCTGCCAGCAAGAACAAGCCCAGCGCCTGCACCATATGCTACTACAGCTTGGGCAGATGCAGAGCACTCCCATCTCTTGCTTACTAGAGCTCTTTCTTCCCACTTGATTTGACCACCGGCGGCCGTGGACTCAGTGAAGATGCGCTGTTGCTGCTGGAGCATGGGGATGACGCGGCTAGCCTCTTACCTCATCGCTCCTGGCTCTTGCGCCGTAAGGAAACAAGACAGGATACTCGCCGTGCCTAGGCGTTGTACCTCTTGGGCGTCTGGGCATGGTTTGGCCTCGATCTGAGATTGCCAGCTCCCAAAACTAGCACCATCACCTCCTCTCCCTTTTCTCTTTCTATGGAACTCTCTCTCCAGATGGATGCGTGGAGTATAGGAGTATACCAGTGTTTTAAATAGCGGGCTATAGCATTTAGCGCCGGGCTCTGCAAAAGTTAAGAAAGGCTATAGCGGGCTATAGCGGCAGCTAATCCATTTAGCTGTTTACCAAAATACATGTCAGAGATCAGAAATTCAGAATTCACAAACCTAGAATCAGAAGTTCAGAACTCAGAAAACAAGTGAAGTTCATCAATCAATAGTACAATAGATAGTGCATTGACCAGTTCGCTAAATGTTAATCCATTAATCCATAAAGTCCAACTCATAAACATAAAGTCCAACTCATAAACCATAAAGTCAATAAGGCATAAACTAATAAACATCACAAAGGCATTTCAGGATTTGCACTTATGCAGTAGTGAATTCTACTCGTCTAATCATCACCGGTGTTATCAGAATCAAACCGCATTGAAATGCCACCATCTTGATTATCTTCTGATTCCGAAGATGAAGCAGAGGCTACAGGATCTGAGTTATTCATCAAAAACTGCACACTCCTGAGTTTCTTTTTCGGCCGCACAGACCTCTTCCTTTTGGCTTGTGCATGTGACGTTGATGCTCCCTGTGGAGGTTGTGATCCCCTTGCTGCTCCTTGCTGTGCATCTTCATGATCTTCTTGCTCTTCATTTGCATTCGGCACAACTCCAGTAATGAATTCATTGGCATCATCCTCTAGAACATCTACTACTTTCTTCATTATGGGATCCTTGCTCCTGTTATCTTTCTTTTGCTTTAGTTTGGAATTGAATTTCACAAATACAAGATCATTCATCCTCTCATGAAGTAGTTTGTTGCGCTTCTTGGTGTGAACCTATTGAGTGTGTAGGTGAACAAAAATCAAAGAATAAACAAAACCCAATTGTATGTGTAGGACACCAGGATTTTAGGTGTAAAAAGAAAAAAAGAACTTTTTTCTTACCTGTTCGAATACTGACCAGTTCCTCTCACAAGCTGAGGAGCTACATGTCAAATTGAGAATCCTTGTCGCCAATAACCTCAAATTTGCTGAGCTTGTGCCATTATTCAGCCACCATTTTGCTGCAATGAACAAGTCAAGAGTTAAGCAATGGTGACATAACAAAAATGATCTTCATCAATCAAATCAGATTCACTTATTCACCTGGATTGAAGTTCTTGTTTCTCTTCTGCCTTGTAGCAATGTCATGTCCAAATGACCCTTACTGTTCTTGATATATGTTGAGTTCTTCAATTATATTATCTTGAGTTTCTTCATCATCAGTTAGCTTTGTAATGCAAGAAATTACAGCAGCTCTAAATGATCCATCATGCTCAATCTCTGACTTGTTTGGGTAATAATAATAAGGGTTTAGATAGTACCTAGCCAAGTGTAGTGGGGTCTTGAGCTTGTTGTCCCACCTTTTGTCAATGATGTCCCAAGCAACTTTGTATCTACTCGCATCATTGTCAAACCTCATAGATATTTCTTTCTTTGCCTCAAGCATACATCCATGGAAGAACCCCATTGCTGGCACATCACTATCCATTCTCCTCAGCACATTAGCCAATGGCTCAAAGAAATTAACTGCAATGTCGACATTTTTCCAAAAGGTTTCAGATCGTACCACTTTGTTGGCTTTCTTCCCCTTCGCCTTCTTCAAGTAACCCAAGTCATTCAGCTCATCTGATCTAAAGAGTCTAGTCAAATCCTTCTTGTTGTCTTGCAAACTATTCAGATTCAAATAAGCGGTGGCAAATTGAGTAACTCCACAGCGAACCAAGTCTTTCCCAAGAAATTTCCTCATCAAATCCAACACCCTTGTATGAGCATACAGGAATGTAGTCACTTGTTTTGCATCGGCAATTGTTTGCTCAACAGGTCCAAGCTTCCCAAGATCCTCTAGCATGAGATCTAGGCAATGAGTAGCACATCCATTCCAAAATATGGAGGGTCTCTTTGCTACCAATAAACTTGCTGCTGCAGTATTGACACTAGCATTGTCAGTGACCACCTAGACAACATTGTCCTCCCCTATCTCTTCAATGCATTTGTCCACAAGGTCAAAGATGTATTTGCCATCTTTCTTGATAGATGAGTAGTCCACAGAATCCACAAACAAGACCCCATGAGCACTATGCACAACTAAATTCATTACTCCCCTGCCCTTCCTATCTGTCCATGCATCTGTCATAACTGTACAACCTGTTAAGTGCCATGATTCCTGATGGTCCTTGAATGTATTTAACACCTTTTGCTTTGCCTTCTTCAAGAATGGTCCACTCATCTCATAGGGACTAGGTCCTCTCAAACCTTTACCAAAGGCTCCAATTGCCTCGAGCATATTGTCAAAGCTAGGAAGGGTGACCGTGTTGTATGCAATGCTAGCTTCATAGAAAAACTGGCATATGTACTCACAAGCTCTATTCCTCATCTCTTCTCTTTTCTGAGTTGACAACTTCGTTTGAACCTTTTGGCTGAGGTTTAATCCTTTTTTATTCTTCTGAACGGTCTCTTCTATTGAACAAGCCTTGTAATACTTCTCAATAGAGCTACCATCTGCTTCAGGTCTAGAACTACTAGATCTCTTTGTTGATTTTAGCACAACAACCTCATTCTGATAGTCAGAATCTTCTGCACTAGACATTTCACCATCTGAGTGATCTAGATCAATTTCATCTCTGAGCCTTTGCTTTTCCTTCTTTTTCTGTTCCTTTTCACCGGTCTTCTTTGTAAGCAAAGCCAACATCTCCTCCTTCACTTGAGTTGGAACTTTCTTGCACTTAGTGACATTGAAGCCAGAAATGCAAGCAAGATGGTACTTTACTCTAGTAATTCCTGCATTGATCGTCTTGTCACAGTACTTGCACTACAACGAATGCTTCTTCTTCATATCTGGGCAAAAACAATGAGCCCAAGCAGGATCATTTGAGCTAATAGCAGCTGGTTCTTGTGTTACTGAGGCAGAGGCAGCACTTGATCCACCTATTCCAAAAAATGCAAACAGAAAAGGTGCAGTCTTGATCAGTATCTAAAACAACAGTATTTTGCTTAGAAAAAGATTAAAGAAGTGTAGGGATGTATCCGATGCTTGCCTAGCTGCTGGGACATGGTGTCCAAATAATGCAAAAAGAAAAGGTGCAGTCCTTTGCAGCTTGCTGCTTCAACTGTAATGAATCCTGCTTCAACTCACTGGATGATGAGCCAAATTTCGATTTCTCTGAAGAATCAAGTAAGAATAATAGTATCAGCAAGGAACCTTGGAGTATACAGCTCCTCTTCTTGCCGCGTCATGGCCGGATCCGACAACCGCCAAGCGCGCCGCGTGGCCGTGCCGCCGGGTCGCTGGACCGCCTTCACCGCAACTTGCTAGGGACGCCGCCTCCGTACCGCCAAGTCGTGCTGCGCCGCCGCGGTGTTCGCACCGTCGCCATGGCACCAGGCGCCGCCGCCTAGGACCTCCTGCAGCCGTGCCCGAGCTGCGGCCTTCCATGTCGCCCTCTCTCTCTCTCCTTAGATCCCTCTCTCTCCCCCCTGAGCTCTCTCTCTAGGCAGCCATGGTAGGTGGCGGCTGGAAGGGGAAACCCTAGCCGGCCACCTCTCTCTCCCCCCTTTTTTTCTTTTCTTCTCTTTTCTAATCTAATTTTTCTTCTCACAAGAAAATGCAAAAACCAATAAATGGAGAGACATAAAATATGCGACAATTTCTGGTATTTTATTTTAGGAATTTTGTTCCACCATATACTCCATGGGGAGACCCCTCTCTCCCCTCTCCTCGCATCTCTCACCTAGGGCTACATGGTGGTGGAATGCTTAACCCATACGCCTCCACCCCCTCTCCTTATATAGCCACCCTAGGGCATATTCCCCCGAATATTCCGGCATCCCGGGAATATCCGATATCCAGCCACGCAGGGCCCGCACCTGGGTTTTCTGACAGAGGCTAACCCGTAACCTCCAGGGTTTTAACCACACCGGCTAACCCAGAACCGAATCAGGGTAACCAGGGTTTTCTACGGGCTAACCAGAACCTAACTAGGGTTTTGATACCGGCCAACCCATAACCTAACCATGCCCGAATCTTCGAGCGAAAGCCGACCGCCTCCAACGATCCCTTCACCTTGAAGCATCCGCGCAATTTCCTCGGTCGCCAGCCCATGCCTGGGCCCACCAGACTGACCAGCTTCGCCACCATGGTTACCGACGCCATAGCCTCCAGCTGCCTCGGATCCCTGGCCATGGCTAAGCTTCTCGAGTACACAACCTCATGTGACCGCCAAGTCATCGAACCCAGTCGCCTGCACGCCTCCGGACGCACCAGCCTCCAGCTGTCCCCGTCAAGCGTCAGCCACATACCCGCCGATACCTGCATCACAAAGGTGAACACATACAAAAACCATACACCTTACCTCTCCTACAAGGTTAGCTCCACACAAGATCAACCAAAGCCAAGCTCAACATCAACGCAAGAATACAATGATGAACACGTGTCACCTTGACACTACTCACCGAACGCCATTTGCTCACGCTCAAGATAGCGCAGGCAGAACACCACCGGACATCGTCCGATCAAAACTTTCGGGGAAACCCATCACTACTGACATGTCCAGTCGGCATCAGACATCGTCCACCAGACACTCAACTCGTGTCCATTTCACAAATTTAATTCAAAGCACTTCAAAATCACATCAAATTCAAACCCGTCACATATATTCATGACTACACAAGGGGACCCATCACATGGGTCTCAACACTTTCAATGCTCCCAGAGCGGGATATGTGTTGATTTGGATCTATATCATGTTGATATGTTCCATGTTTTCACGAGTTGATATGTTCAACCTGGTATCAAGGTTTTGAGGCACGAGTTGATGGCGCCACAAGGCCAAAATGATTAGTTCGTCCTTTATCTAGGTCGTGGCACGACTGGTCAATACCAACCAAAATCATCTTTAGACTTTTGTCATGTGCCATCTATGATATTAGCCAACAGATTGAGGTCGTGTGTGCACTACCTACCTTCTTAAGAGGACCTCGAGCATTAAATCAATTTGATCGGTCTTATAAGAAAAAATCAATCATTATGATGACTCAAAATTGGGTAGACCTGATCAATCTAGCTGGAATTTTCAGAGCATTTTTTCATAGATGTGATCAATATTTCCCCAAAAGTTCAAGGGACCATCATGATAGTTGTCGTAGCGGTTATTAAAATAAAACTTGTTCACATTGCGCGTTTGAATATGATTCGGCACCTAATTTTTTTTAAGGGAATGTTGTGAGTGGTATGACCCCCTTGTATGTATATGATGCATGGTTGTAACTTTCATGGTCTGCTTATAATTGTAGCTTGGGCTGCCATGTTATTGTATAACAGCCTACATGCTGATTTGTGATGCCTAGAATTCCCATGAAATTTATCACTCTATTATATGTAGTAGTTTGGTGTGTGATCATGGAGACTTCGAGCATAGTGGCTCGGTGAGTAGGATGCGCGACGATGTGAAAGTGGGACATTGGATGCCACCCAACAAACAAAAGTCACATCTGATGTGATTGGTAAAAGTGTCGCCTACCTATGTCACTAATTTCTAGCGATGATGCCTACACTTACTAGGGCTTTAGTGAATTAGATCATCGAGTGTCCACCCCTTGTCATCCTCAGACTAGCGGGAAAGCTGAGACCTCAAACAAACAATTTAAGATATTCTGCAGAAAATAGTAGAAGAGAAGGGAAAGGCTTGGAAAAGGAAGCTCAGTGATTCGCTCTGGGCTTACCAAACCACATATAAAACCCCGATAGGTTTGACCCCTTAACAATTGGTCTATGGGAGGACATATCATCTCCTTATAGAATTAGGGTACAAAGCTCATTGGGCAATTAAAAAATGGAACATGGATCTCTAATCGGATGGAATCAAACGTCATACAACACGCCGAATTGGAAGAATGGATGGAAGAAGCCTACCATAGTGCCAAGCTTTATAAAGAGCAGACCAAAAGATGACACGATAAGCGAATAAAAATCAAATAGTTTAAGTAGGGAGATAAGGTCCTTAGACCACGAAGCTATAACCCTCCACGACAATGATGGGAATATTCTCGAAGTTGATGGTAGTGTCTAACAATATTCCTTGATCCCAAAATCCTCAACTCGAGGAGGTGGACGTCCTCGAGTTTTCCAAAAAAGTTTAGAATTATTTTGCGGTCTCTCTCTGACCCAAACAGAGCATCGGTGCAGATTGTGCATATTTTTCCTTTTATTTTCTATCTTTTTTTTGAAAATATTTATATATAAATATACATAGATGACATTTAAAGGCTTGGGAGTAGACTGGACGGTCCCGGCTAAGTCGGCCGACCACAACCAACCCGGTCGGTTCGGTTGTTTCGAACGCTTTCAAATTTTGAAGATCCATTCTCATCCCCTAGTCACTCTGAGGCCTATGCACGAGTAAAAATCAATCAAATCTAAGTTGGTTTTAACAAACTGAGCCTATATTTTCTAACTTAGAACATCCTCATATTCTTCCTCATGCCAAACCCTTTCCTCCTCGAGCCTACAACCTCCATAGCATTCACCATGGCCGAAAAACCTATCAAGATCACCCCTAGCTCGGCCAAGGTCCCATCGACAGAAACCCTAGGCGTGCCGGCATCCCAAAGACATTCTGTCCAATCCATCCATGGCTTCAAGGCTTTTCACTC
The DNA here is from genome assembly GCA_005191435.1 of Raddia distichophylla. NCBI lineage: Eukaryota > Viridiplantae > Streptophyta > Magnoliopsida > Poales > Poaceae > Raddia > Raddia distichophylla. Next base: position 2,952,264 of record SPJY01037268.1, on the reverse strand, counting down.
ACCCATTCTTATATTTTACCTCACCAAGTCGCCCTCGGCGGCTACCAGGGAAGGCGGTGGGACTGGTGGCCTATGTCGGATCGGTCGGCCTCCTCTATGCGCAATGGCCGGCCTAAGCAGACCCGGCTAGCCTCTCCTCTTTGTCAAGACATCGCCCGAGGTGGTGCTCGACTCTTGCCCCCTCTGCGATCCATCGCAAAGGGCAAACAAGGGCGTCCGAAAAACCCCAACGTGGCCGACTATCCGGTAACTTACACCCATAAAGGAGGTGGTCAACAAGGTCACTCATCGGGTAGCCCTGCGGATGGAGGAAGGCCTTGCGCTCATGATGTATGAGTAGGTGATGCCGAAATCAGCAGAGTACACTCTAGATATCGGGAAATTTAGCTGTATGACACCCAATTTGCGGGACTTGGTAAAAATGACACCCAATTCGCTGCGCTTTCGTCCAATGACACCCGAGCAACGAATTGACTCGGTAGATGACGCCCTTATGTTTTTAATTATTTTTTCTTTATTCCTCCTATTATTTAAAACACTCATTGAGATGGCAAGGACAATGTTGGATGAGTACAAGACTTCGCATCTGTTCTGGGCTGAAGTAATCAACACAGCCTGTCATTGCATCAACAGAGTACACTCTAGGTCAATCGATAGCTTGGGTTCCTAATTTGACAAAGTAAACAAGCGAATCGAGAGAAGTAAAATTTGAAAAGAGCCGATTCACCCCCCCTCTCGGCCTAGGATCCTTATAGCAGGTGATGCCGAAATCACCAGAGTACACTCCAGATATTCCCCTTTGTATGGTTCTCGGGCAAAAGACAACCACAAGGTATGGTAAGGTGCTTTCCCCGCGCTCGTGCCTGTAGAGGCTGCACCAACAAAGTCAACAGACTCCACCCCTCCGAGGCGTAGGATTTGGCGCTACAGTACGCTGTCAAGAATCGGAGGACCCGGGGATTTTTATTTCTCCCGTTGTAATGCACGGACATTTCTGCTAGTCCATCAATAAATAGTGAAAAAGATGTGCGCCGCCCGAACAGCTCAGCACTAACCAATCCGTTCCGTCATTGGGCTGACACGGCCCAGACATCCCATTCCCGTGGCCCAACTCTCAACCCCAACTAAGTACTCATCACGCAGCCGCCAGGCGCCAACCCCTCGTCGTTCGCCGCCGCCGTCGCCGCCGCTCTTCCCTCCGCGCAGCTTGAGCCCGAGGAGCAAGTCCCAGCGCCCCAAAGCCGGCGCCGTAGCCGCCGCCTCAAACCAGCCTCGGCGCGCGCACGGCGCCGTAGCCGCCGCCTCAAACCAGCCTCGGCGCACGCACGGCGCTTAGGCCCCCCTCCACACCCTCTTTCCCGCCACCAACGACGACGACGACGACGGTGGAGACGGCGACATGGGTAGCTCGCGCTCTCAGGTGAACAAGCCGCACAAGACCCGCTTTGCCTCCAAGGCTTCCCGCCATGCGCACAAGATCGGTACAGAATGACCTCTTCCTCTTCCCTTGCCTCATGCTCTCCATCCCTCCCTCCTCCCTGCCTGAAAGCTCTGCATCTCGCTGACGGGCTGGTCTGGCTCTGCAGATAGGGTCAATGGCGGGAAGCCCGGAGGCGGTGCCCGCGCCGCCATCAAGGGTGCCCGCGCCGCGCGCGTCCAGCGGAGCAAGGCGGTGAAGATTCCATCGCTCTGCTCTGTTTGTTTTTCTAGTTGCTTTGGTTTTAATGTTTAGCTCACATGAACCCTTTTTTTTTGTTTCATCTATTAATTTGTTTTCTTGCCTGGTAGAGAAAATAAGCTTGCAAAAATCCCTTATTCAGGTTAATAGATTTCGAAGCATATATGTCTGTTACCAATTCTTTCAATTTGTTGTCTGGGCCTTGTTTGCCATAATTTGACCATTGTTTGTATCCAGTTCTGAATAGCCAAGTTAAGGACGATTAGTCAGTTCGATGATATAATGATCAGTCTTTTACCAGCTATCACCCTTATATATCATTGTGTTCCTGTTGCCTGAATGTTTTAGCTTGGTTGCAGATCCGTGATCAGAAACGGGCGGCTTTGCTAAAGGAGAAACGATCCTCAATTGGTTCTTCAAGCGCACCCCGCGTCATTGTTAGTATTTTTGGGCTTTGCTCTTATTATGCTATTTGGATAGTCACCGTTGTTATTCCCTGTAATCACAATAGACATTTTCTAAAGGTAACCGGTGACTATTGCAGGTTCTTTTTGGTCTTTCATCAACTTCAAATGTTAGATCGCTTGCTGAAGACCTTTTGACATTTGCAGCTGGTGGGGATGGGAAATTGGCATCGTCCACTGTATCCTCACCCACTTATAAACTTCGAACTACGGTTAGTCTAGCAGAAATATAGTCCAAAATATTCTGTACAAGAATAGCGTAGTAACATATATTTCTAGCCACTACATTATGACATATATCTTTTTGCTGTACTTTTCTTGAGCTATAACTGGATTAAACGTGGTTCTCAATATCATGCTCTAATGGTTCATTGTAGGCCTATATTTGTAATATTGTTTTTTTAAAATTTTTCATATTGAGTCTATATGCTATACCTAAAGGATTGCATCATTGTACATTCATATTGTTTGTGAAGGTTTTACAAGCACCATATGGTGATCTTACCTCATGCATGGAGCTGACGAAGGTATGCTCTTCAACATCTTTGTTGCATTTCTGTTCTGTTATCATTTTTTAATCTGACTGGAACCTACAAATTTTCTGCATAGGTTGCTGATTTGTTAGTTTTCGTACTATCAGCAAATTCGTTATACAGTTGTGATTCAGGCAGTCCAATTGATGAGTTTGCATCACAATGTCTATCTGTTTTTCGGGCCTTGGGTTTACCTAGTACAGCTGTTTTCATTCGGGTATGTTCCCATCATGAATGTTTGTTATTCAAGATGTATTTGAACTGGTTACTCGTAATTGTTTGATAATAATCATTTTAATTCGTTAACAATGCCAGGATCTTCCATCAGACATGAAAAGTAGGCAGGAATTGAAGAAAGCAGCCATTTCTTTCCTTTCTCCCGAGCTGCCTGAGGATTGCAAGTTCTATCCAGCTGACACAAAGGATGATTTGCATAAGGTTTTATTGTAAATAATATTCTTAAATAGTGAATTGTCATGACATTTTCAGTTTCTTCCTACTTTTAATATCCTCTTAATGCTTCGCTATGATTGTTTATTCTCAAAATATCCCAGTTCATGTGGCTTTTCAAGGAGCAACATCTTTCATCACCACACTGGAGAAACCAAAGACCATATATTATGTCTGAGGAGGTTGTAATGAATTTCCCCACTACATATCTGTTTTCCCTAAGATCTGCTAACTTTATCTTGTTGTGATATGAAGATTTACAAAAAGAACTGAGCTACACTGAAGTTCTCAACTTGAGAACTTGACTGTGCAATACTATTGTTCCGTTGAAATAAGAAAGTAATATGTCCACATATGTTTTTTTAACATAGCTGGACTCTTTTTATGTTGTTTCAACATAGCTGGTCCCAAGCCTGAGTAAAGGAGGAGGATTGTGATAGGTTTGGCAAGCCAACATAAAACTCAGCCATTCTCATGGAAATGAAACCCAAAAGAAATGATAAAGTAATATATGGATAATTGTATAGTTTTGTTTGGTCTCACTCTATTTAACATGGGGTGAACCAAGCATATATGGATCATGTAATGCTTATAAGATTTTTAAGTGCACGCTTAAAATTGGTATTCCCCATGATTGCATGTTTTAGGTTGACAATACCTTATTTCAGTAAATGATTAGTCTGAATTATGTCAAAGGTACTCTTGATTTAGAGTTGATAGCAATGCTTCTCATGCATTATCAAATGATATTATGTTTTTGAACAGTAATATTGTTCAAGTTTACTGCATCTTTAATAAAGCAACAAAGTTTCTGCATATTCTCTCCATTTTTAAATTTACAGTGGTTGATCCCAAATATATTTGTTTCAGGCTTGCATAAAACCGGACAACAGTACAGGATTGTGCACTTTGCTTGTGTCTGGATATCTGCGGGCCCACAATATTTCAGTGAACCAGCTTGTAGGGGATCTATGTTTCAAATTTGTGTGATTTATTTAATCTGTTTCCTTTTCTAATTGCTTTTTCACTCAAAGGTGCATGTATCAGGCGCTGGTGATTTTGAGCTGGGCCAGATTGATGTCCTCAAGGACCCTTTTCCTGTTAGTGAGAGGAAAAACTGTGATGTAATGGATTCAGAAGATAATGGAATTCAGGTTTGTTAAAAAGGATAAGTTCACAGCTTTAGAAGTTGGATCACGCAGTTCTGCAACTGCGATATAGAATTCCAGTGCAAATAATGAACTAGTGCTTTTTTCGGCATTGAAATAGTGAATCTTCAGCAAGGTCTCTGTTTTACATGACGTATTATATTTGTTTTCGCTGCACTTTCCTAACTTTTCAATCTTTGGCTATTTTAGGTTGTTGACACCTTTGTTCCAGACCCTTTGAACCAGGAACCATTACTTGTTGAAAATACACCAGATCCTCTTGCAGGGGAGCAGGTGACTTTTTCAGTACCCATCATGCTTAGTGAGATGTTTTAATGTAATATTAACAACCCTTTTTTTTATTGCTTACCTTTGGGTTTTGAAATGGAAACTTTTTTAATCTCTGTCACAATTCTTATTTGTTAGGAAGATGAATTTAGTGTGTAGTTAATATTGCGTGGTACTCATTCTAAGCAAAGTACCTTTCTGTGAGGTATTTCACTGTTTCCTCTATGGTTTGATGAATGTGTGTTTGGGTGATGTTTGGTACGTGATTTATTGTTTCTGTTTAAATGTGCTGTTGCTTCAATATCTTTATCTTATTATCTTACGAGTTTGGTGAGCTCCAAAGTTTGTTTGCTAGCAAACAAGTACTTAAAACATTGCCTTTTCCTTAAAGTGCAACACATTGCAGTACGTACTATAGGCTTATGCACAGAATACACTAGGTGATACATTTATTATTGCACCTCATTTTGTGGGAACACATATGATCTCTTTATAAATAAAATCCATTTCATACTTCACATGTTTGTAGATTCTCGAGAACTATACCGATCATTTTCATGATGTCATGATGCATCGCATGTCAAGTCCATGATCACCTCTTCATCATTGTTCTTGAGACAATTTTCTCTGAGGAAAATAAATGGAATTATTACTTCTACACATCTACATGTGAGAATAAGTGCTAATTTGTACTATTATGTACATTTAATTAGACATGGCCCACGGAAGCTGAGATGGAGATAGCCTATTTAAACAACAAACAGAGACAACTGGTAAAGAGGAGGCTTCCTCCAGGCACATCAGAATATCAGGTTTGTAATGTGTGTAAAGATTGTTTATTTTAGATTCGTTATAGTTAACTACACAAACCAATAATGTTCAAATTCTATTGCCAGGCTGCTTGGATTATTGATGATACAGACAATGAAGATGGTGCTTCTGAGGATGACAACCAGGATGGTGCTGGAATGACAGTTGATGAGCAAGATCATTTAGATCGTGGAGGTGACTTTTCAGATACTGATGCAATGTCTCACTTTACGGAGAAGTTTGATGAGGAAACCCTTGGGGGTACTGAGATGGCAGTAAGTTTACTTATTCTGTATCTTCACTCTGATGATATATGTAATTTTAATTTACTTGTCGCAAAGTAAATTAATTTGTGGGAAAATCGGAAAAACGTGTCTGTGCTTTTGACTGTTATAGGTACTCTAGTCTTTTTCTTGTGCTCGTTAATCCTTGTGCTAATGTAAAATGCACCTAGCAAATTCAATTGCTTATCTATTTGGCGTTTTGAGTTGTACCTATTTTTTGTTGTTGCCTTGACTTTATTTATTTTTCTTTTGACTCAAGAAGTTTGTTTCTTGGTGCATGGCCACATTCTGTTTCAAAATCTAAAAGAAATACCCATTGTGCATTTGCAGGATGATGAAAATTTGACAAAGGAACAGATAGAGGCAGAGATTAAGAAAATCAGAGAAGCTAATGATGAAGATGAAGGTAGATGTCTTGAATTATGTTGTAATGTCAAAATTCCTTTAATAAAGCATGAAATATTGAGGGTTTCAAAACCTGTTTCTTGCTATTTTCCTATTTGCTGGGTGCTGGCCTCTTTATGTTATGATATGAAGTATTTTGAAGCTTTTGCAAAAATTGCCATATCTTATGACAAAATATGGTGAATTATGCAGCGGTGAACCCTCATTGGATTTTTTCCACATGCAGAGTTAGAAATAAGTATATTTCATTTGATATATCATAGATGACAATCCAAAGCTCACCATTTTCTAATAATTGTGGTAGCTTGCTTGGTTTGATATATATATTTTGTTCACTATTTTCCGAAACGAGTCATTCTGTAATTTTTTTTATGTGAACCTGGAACCTGAAATACCAAAACAACTAAGATCAAGGTTTTTGTCACATTAGTTTTGCCAATGTAGTTGCCCCTTGAAGCCGTTATCTCAGGCAAGCTATATGCCATGTAGGTCGAGCTTGGCCTACACTGTTTCAGGGTTATCTAGTCAATGACTGTCCCGTGGCTTTAAGCTCCAGGTTCATGTTTACTAGTGTTTGGCTTGCCTCATGTGGTTCCTGAAGTACATGTGATTCTCCGGGAATGTTTTCAGAGTTTCCTGATGAGGTGGAGACACCCTTAGATGTCCCTGCAAAAAAACGTTTTGCAAAATACAGAGGACTAAAGTCATTTAGAACATCAACATGGGATCCCAAGGTGAGAATTTCAACTAATGCTAGCTACTGTTACAATTCACACGAAAGTTATGAATTTTTTGTGACATGTGGCATGGTTGTTTGTTTCTATCTATTTTGTTAACTGTAGGAATCTTTGCCACCTGAATACTCCAGAATATTTGCATTTGATAACTTTACACGAACTCAAAAGCACGCCCTTGCTAGAATTGCGGAGCTAGATGAAGGAAGCTCAAAGGATTGTGCTTTAATAGGATCATATGTTAGACTTCATGTGAAAAATGTTCCTACCAATGTAGCTACCAACCTTTGTCATCCATCAAGAAGATCACCTGTCATTGTTTGTGGTCTTCTCCAACATGAGTCGAAACTATCTGTTCTTCATTTCAGGTATTGGTATTTTTCTTCTTGATAATTTTACATTCTGCAGCTTTCTGGACATATTGTATCTCTCTTTTAGTTTATACAATCCATGGTACATCTTTTTCTTCCTCCTCTCCTTTTATTAAATTCATATTGTTTCTGTTGAGTAACAATATGATATATTCAGAAATTTTTCTGCATTTATTTTGGATTCATGGTAAATTGGCAATCATTGAGAACCACGTTTCCTTTTTTCTCTTTCTTGATGAAATGATGGATCATATATCAGTGTGCTCTTATGAATGTTGCCATATTGGCGATGTAGACAGACTGAAGCAGCCCAAGCTAATATGGATAACTCAATAGTTTTGAAGCAGATATTTTGTTAATCACTTGGCTTAAATTGTTTCACCATAATGTGGTCTTTTGTTAACCACTTGACTTATTGTTTCACCATAATGTGGTAGCTTATTGTTGATTGACACCTTGTTTATTTGATGTACGACTATCTTAATTTTCAATCATGATAGGTGTCTTGTGAGTTGAAAAGACATGACTCCTTTAACTATTATAATTAGGGATGCAACTGGGTTGCTTCGCAGGTACCCGCAAGCTTGCTTATTTCACTAAAATACACTAAGTACTATGAGGCTTAGTGTATTTTAATAAAGTAAGCAGGCTTACGGATACCCGCGAAGCAACCCACTTGCATCCCTAACTATAATGTCATCATGCTACTATAATGTCATCATGCTGACATTTGCCTTTTTGTTGCCAGTGTAAAGAAGCATGACTCCTATGAAGCTCCTATTAAATCTAAGGACACCTTTATTTTCAATGTTGGGTTCCGGCAGTTTACTGCAAGGTAATTCAAGTACAAGTGTACTGGAAATAATGAAATATTGGAAACGTGCGCCCGTGCTTTGTGCTAAATTTGCAAAATCTGTGAACAAAATGGTCGAACATTATATCACACTACCGACCAATTTTTTTATTTTTTACTATTCATTTTATATTTTGAAAACCCATGACCTAATTAGTTGTCTACATTTTCTATTGCACTTTGTTTCTTTAGAAGTATTTCATTGGTTGCTTTTGGACTTATCCAGGCCGTTATTTTCATCTGACAACATCAATTGCAATAAGCATAAGATGGAGAGATTTCTACACCATGGACGGTTTTCTGTTGCTTCTGTCTATGCTCCAATTTGCTTTCCTCCACTTCCTCTAATTGTTTTGAAGAACAGAGATGGGGAGCAACCTGCCATTGCTGCTGTAGGTTCACTGAAAAGTGTGGATCCAGACCGCATTGTACTCAAGAAAATTGTTTTGACTGGGTGAGCTTGGTAGCATTTACTAGTAGGCAAATAAGCCTCAACTTTATGTTACGTTCTATATTTTACTTATTTGCACTAATGATTTGAACGGGAGCCTGCTCTTTTTGTCTTATCTGATATGCTCATCTGCTGATGAGCTGAATTCTTGAGCTTCTAAAAGTGGCTTGGAGAGTTTGGATACTTTGTTTGACTTGTTTTTTAGATTTTTGTGGCGCATCTTTGACACGATAAAGGACAGGACAAAAAAATATTAGAGCATTTGTGTCTTCGAAACTGAAGATAAGCAAATAAGTAGATAAGCATAAGAAAATCTTGTTCTTGCATACTAATTTGTTGGAATTCTGTTGTCACTCCAATGCTGCTTTATGTTGTCCAAATATAGTCATCAAAGATTGATCAGTTGGTTGATGGAGATTGATCAATCAATTGATTGCTACTAATGATACTATCCAGGGTGGTATGTGGTGTAACAAACTGATGGAGCACTCCCAAAGTCTGGTTTTCTAGCAACAATATGTGCCCGTTTTGACTGATTTTTATGGTTCTAACATATGATAATTTATTATGACATTTTTCGAGAGAATTTAGCCCTAGCATTCTGGTCGAGTCTTCATGACACATGCCATACTCCCTTTGGCTCTGTTCATGATCCCAATTTATGAATCATAATTCATAAACAGGTTTCATGATCTTATATGTTGGACACCATTGCAGGTATCCTCGGAGAGTTTCAAAACTGAAAGCAATAGTGCGGTACATGTTCCACAATCCTGATGATGTCAAATGGTTCAAGGCAAGTTTTTTTAAATTGTGGATTGCTATTTATATATTTCGCCAATTGATATTTATTGTCAATAAAACCATTATTTGGCAGCCTGTTGAGTTGTGGACAAAACATGGTCGACGCGGCCGAATCAAGGAGACTGTTGGCACTCATGGTATTTACTAGTTCTGATGTTGGATTCAGTTAGATCCATATTTCTATGCATGTGCTCACTCTGTCCTTCCGACCAGGTTCTATGAAATGCATATTCAATAGCACTGTTCAGCAGCATGATACTGTATGCATGAGCTTGTACAAACGGGCTTACCCCAAATGGCCAGAACAGCTCTACCAGATATAAGGCTACAAATGTATGCATGTCTGTTTCTGTGAGCGGATTAAGTTTTGACAATGTGAAACTTCTGCATGTATCCATAGTGGTAGCGGATGCCCTTTTGTACGAGCGGATTAAGTTTTGACTATGTGAAGCTTCTGCTATCCATAGTGGCAGCGGAGTGGTTGGCACATGCTTGGTTAATAGATCAAATGTACCCCCATGACAGGACAAGTATCATGCGTCGATGATTACAATCATGTTCCTGCTTGCGTTATATTGTTTTCATTAGTTAAAAATTGTCTAGTTATTTTTTAACATATTACAAGCTGTATCATACGATGCGACTCAATTCATTATCAGGACTGCACCAAAATATCTGGAAATAGAGAACAAGGCGAAGGGTTAAGACGAGAGAAACAAGTAGAGATTAGGTAAACAGATGAAGGTCATGGTTGCAAATGGTTGACTCATAGCTCTGGCCTAGGGATGGCAACTAGGTTGGGTACCTCCGGCCTCCGGGCACATTTTCGAAACTGAAACATGAAAACTATACTTGAACCCAAATCCGAAATTTTTCATGGGTATAAACCTACACCCATATCTGAACCCGATGGGTGCCTAAACTCGAACGGGTACCTAAACCCGAAATATATAATAAGCGTATATCTCTATTGAATACAATATATATGGCATTAATCAATTTCAACTCTAACATTCCATCAACTTTGAACATATAAACTTATATTCATACTTTAGTCTTTAATCAATACATATTTATTGATAACACATAATGACATATTATATTATATTTAATTTTTGTTATTATTTTTTTGGTACCCATAGGTGTAAAAATAAGCCCGAACACGAACCCGAAACCCAAAAAACTATATCTGAACCGAAACCCAAAATATTCGATAGGTATAAATCTATACCCATACCCGAACCCATCAGGTCGGGTACCCGTGGATATCTGAACCCATGGGTAAAATTGCCATGTCTACTCTGTCCAGAAAACCTAGTGAGGATTAGAGGGGAATAAGTGGAATTCCATCTTGTTGCGCGATGGGACTTACGACGTCCGTGTTCATCCAAGATATGTTTGGCTCATCCATCCAAGAACCAAGATCATCAAGGATGAGATTTAAGGAATGATGGTCTCGTGATGCATGGAGTTATCCTAGCAGCTTGTTTGATTGTGTTTAGATGAATTGGTGTTGGGTGCATGGGGCAATAATTTGGCAGGCTGTACTTGGCTTAGCGACAACCGACGATGCTCGCTATCACGCCCGAGCCACCGTCGAGGGCATGGCTCGCCCTGGACGAGCTCAGTTATGGGTTTTGAGCTGGATAGGAAGGACTAGCATCTAAGAGGAATGTTCCTGTTTTTGGATCCCTGCATCCTAGATCATTTCATCACAAACAACTCAACCAGACAACAAATGCACTCATCCAGGTCGGGGTCGTCCAGGATGCATCATCCAAACAGGGCAGAATATGCTGAAGCTTTGAAACATTTTGCCACCATCGTAACCATAGCATTAACAAGAGAGCATGAAAATGCTAAAATGGATCCATAGCATAAACACGGATCCTTTTACACATATGGTGGTTCAAAAATTCTTTTTACACATAGGCGCAGTTTTCATTTGAAAGGATAATCTTCAGTTTCTATTCACTTCCCAGGTCAGCAATAGAATTGTGTGGAACAACGAGGCTGTGACGACATGTCGTGGAGGGCGCGCGTGGTTGGCTGCCGTGAGCCGGGAGAGGGATGGCTATAATCCTTTTTAAAAAATAATTTTATTTTTAACCTCTCAGATTTTTTTTTCAAATCTAACCCTTTTGGCCGCGCCACAGTGCCTGGCGCGTCATGCCAACTCTGACGCGCCAATGCATATGGCGCGTCAGCGGTGCCACGCTGGCGGTCCCGGTCAATGGCCGCCAGCGCGGACGGGCGTGGGTCCCACCTTGACGCACCATCCCTCCTGGCGCGTCAAGACCCTTTACAGAGACGCACGCGGGGGCGCCCTCCTGTTTTTCTTCGCCCAAAACCACCGCCGCCCCGCCCAGCTGCGCCGCCGCCGGCCACCGCCCGCCCGTTGCCGCCCGTCTCCGGCCTCCTAGGTGTGGGGAAATCGTTCCCCGTCCTCCTGTTAAGGTTATCCTCCAACTTGTTTCTCCGATTTGGCTCTCGATTAACCGCATTTCGTAAGGTTTGGATAGTTAATTAGGGTTCGAAGAAAAAACTTGATTTTTGTTCCATATTGTCGTGTTTAGATCGATCTGAGTACCGTGGTCACCGTGTTGCATCTACTGTCCGTGTTATTAACGTGTAGAATCAATTGCATGCACGGGTATGTCATTTAAATTTGGTATAAATGATGTTGTATATTAGGTCTAAACGATTTGTATTTGTTATATTAAATTTTGTAGATGGATCATTTAGTCCGTTTTTTTTATGGTGGTACCGTCAGAGAAAACGGAGAGTTTGAGAATATGCAGGAAGATGTGATCTTGTTTGATAGGAGCCCGAGTTTTAATGATTTAGTTTCCCGTTGCTGGTCTTTAATGAGCCGTGGGATTGGTGAGGGCAAACTATTGTTAAAAGGAAGATTTGATTTTGGGAAGGCTAGGACACACTACGTGATGTTGAAGATTTCATCGGAGTCGGATTGGAATAGCTACAAGGAGGTTGTGAAAAATTCTAACGTCAGTTGTTGGGAGGTGGTGGTTGAGATCGCTCGTGGGAGTGACTCATTAGCAAAACCCATACAAGCTGTGCAAACTGTTGATGATGAAGATGAGGCTGTTGAGCACTTGACTCAGGAGTTGGGCACAGTTGGAGGAAGGCAGGTCAGATCTGAAGCACGTGTTGCGGAGGCGGTGGGAGAGCCGTTTGATAACTTTGATAACGGCCTTTTCATGAATGACTTTGACGATGGACTTTTCGAGGAGGAAGAACGTGAAGTGGAAGACGACCAAATTTCTCTAGGATCCGAGGAGGAATCCTATGATGAGGAGATGGCAGAAGGAGAGGGGGTGCAAGGCGAACAAGAAGAGGTGGGGGAAGGAGATGAGGTGGAGGAAGAAGATGATGTCGAAGAAGATGACGAGGTTGTTTGTTTAGGCGTGGGAGATAGAGGGCAAGCAACGTACGCATTGTCGGCTGCGGAGAGGAGACAGCTTACGACAGTTAATGTTGATGTGCCCACGGTGACCACCTTTGAGGACCTAAGCCGAACTCACATGGCAATATGTGAGAGCGGCTTGTTGTCAACCGATGTTCTGCCGGATTCTGAGAATCTAGAGATCCGAAAGGGCATGTCATTCGAGTCTTTGCAGCAATTGCAGTACTTCTTGATGGACTATGCGGTGAGACACCATAGGCCATATAATGTCACTCATTCGGACGCCAAAGTCAGGTACACGGTGAACTGCAAACAAGGATGCCTTTGGGGTGTGTGGGCTCGGCTGGACAAATATACTGGTAGATGGAAGATTAGTCGTGTCAGGCAACCTCACACGTGTGGCCCGTCGAAGACAAAGAAGGTGCATGCTCAAAACACAGCCAAGTATTTAGGGCGCCGTATCGCTGGCATTGTCGCGGCGGATAGCGACGTGTCAGCTGCCTCTTTGATTGAATCCATATTTGGATTCACCGGGTACCGTGTGAAGTACTCAAAAGCTTGGCGGGCAAAGCAACACGCCATGGAGTTGTTATATGGGGACTGGAAGGAGGCATACAACATGGTGCCAAGGATGTTGAATGCAATTAAACATTTCAACCCCGGTGCGAAGTATTTCACCTACACGAGTTGCAGTGGCTTGGTCGATGAGAACGGCAAAACGCGGTATGTTCTTGAGCGTGTGTTTTGGTGCTTCAAGCAGTGCGCGGAGTCGTTCGAGCACTGTCGGCCGGTCGTACTCGTCGACGCAACCTTTCTAACCGGCAAATACAAGGGTGTTTTGATGATGGCCGTTGCGGTCGATCCGGAGGATCAATTGATGCCTGTAGCATTTGCGTTGGCCGAGGGCGAGAACAACACGAGCTGGGCATGGTTCATGGCGCATCTAAGGCGGGAGGTTCTCGGCACTAGCCGGACAGTTTGCATGATCTCCGACCGTCACCATGGCCTTCTAAATGCGGCTAAGGAACACATGGAAGGTTACCCTCCTATTGAGCATCGGTGGTGCATGAGGCACTTCGCAGCCAATATATGGGGTCGACAGAAGAAAAAAGAAGTGGTGTCAAAATTAAAGGGGGTTTGCTGTGCCAGAGAAGAGAGAGATTTCCAGAAGAAGTTAGAAGAGCTAGATAAGATGCTAAACGATCGGGCCAGGGATTGGATTAAGGAGCATATGGTGAACAAGGACAAGTGGGCTCTTGCTTACGACGAGGGTGGCCGTCGTTACGGGATAATGACGACAAACGGCGCCGAGTCGTTGAACAATGTGTTCAAAGGCATCCGTGCCCTGCCGGTATCTGGAATTGTACAATACTCTTTTCAAAAGTGCAACAAGTACTTCGTTGATCGTTGGGGTTTGGCGAAGAATGCTATTGATGCAGGGGCGGTGTGGGGAAGGGCCGGTGCGGCGCATTTGGAGAGGGAGGAGAAGCTCGCTCTAAACCACATCGCAGAAGCATATGGCCCGAATAGAGTTGTTTACAATGTAAAGTCCGCCGGGGGAACTAATCCGGGGGGTGAGCGTTTCGGCGGCAGGAACTACAAGGTGGACATTGTCAAAGCCGAGTGCACGTGCAAGGTTCCGCAGCTGCTTCATGCGCCTTGTTCACACATGATCACCGCTTGCTCCGCAAGAGGGGTAGATCACAAATCTGCGACGTACATGTCTCCGCTTTACCTGAAGACACATACGTTGAAGATATGGGAACCGACCTTCGAGCCATACCTTGATCCCACGCAGTGGCCAGAGTTTAGTGGATTGGACTATTGGCCCGATCCTGCCTTACTTAAGAATAAGAAAGGCCGGCGGAAAAAAAAGAGGCTTCGAGGAGAGATGGACCGTGCAAATGGTAACGGGGATGATACATATGGAACAGGAGATTTCGACGCTATCCCAGGGGTGGTCCGATGCTCTAAATGCCACCGGGTTGGGCACAATGCCAGCACACATAATAAAAAGCATAAGGGTTCTACTAGCTGTACAAAACGTGCAAAGGTACTATGGCGATGTCTATTACGATTTAATATTTGCATAAAACTAACTAATATTTTTGCTGGAATTTAACTCTTTTTTCAATTTTGCAGGATGGCGCACCCTCAGTACCCGCTTCTTGAGACAGAGTACGATAAGGACCATCGTGCGCGGCTCATCTGCGATGAGCAACAGGTTTGGCCATCCACTCATCTCTTCGCATTGCAATTGTTTTATCCATCGTAGTGCTTATTTACGATTTGTTCTTTTTGCAGACTCTGCCCTCGCTCCGTCCCCGTACCCACGCGATCTTCCTCACGTGGGACGATAGGTTCGCCCCTTACTTGCAGCGAGCCGGCTTCTTGGACCTAGCCCACACCGTCACGCAGGGGCTGCCGGACCTTGATGGGCCACTACTGACAGCTCTCGTCGACCGTTGGAGGCCCGAGACGCACACCTTCCACCTCCCGTGCGGGGAGATGACGGTGACCTTGCAGGACACGGAGATGGTCCTCGGGTTACCGTTGGAGGGCGCCGCAGTGTGCGGGATCTTAAATCCCGGCACCTGGCGCGACTTGGTAGAGGGCGCCATTGGTGTGCGGCCTCCGGAGGACGAGAACGACCGGAGCAAGTAAGAGCATTGTCAACTAGGTTTCGTTTATTTTAAATTCATTGGTTGTCATCTACTTATATTAATTGTATGTTTGTAGGAGGACGTCCGGGGTGAGCTCCGCCTGGCTGCGCGAGCGCTTCCCCTTTTGCCCAGCTGAGGCTCCCCCCGCAGTGGTAGAGACGCACGCACGTGTCTGGCTGTGGCACTTGGTGGCAAACTTTCTCTTACCAGATGCGTCCGGCAACACCGTCAGCTGGAGTGTCCTCCCCGTCTTGAGGCAGCAGTGGGAGAACATCGCCACGTACTCCTAGGGGTCGGCTACACTCGCATGGCTATACCGGCAATTGTGTGAGGCTTGCCGGCGCGGAGTTGGTACATCTAGCTTTGGAGGATGTCTCTACCTCCTCCAGGTGTGGGCCTGGGAGCGGCTTTCAGTTGGCAGGCCACACCGATCGCCAGTGCCGGTACGTGCAGCTGCAGAAAACTAATATTCGGTGCGATGTGTCATTCTAACTAACTTCATGCTACCTGTAGGTATGGCCTATCCAGGGATCCAGGTCGACGTTGATGTATCTTTGGAAGAACGTCAAGTCGGTGCGCGGAAACCCCGACAGGAGGTACCTGCAGTACACAAACGAGCTAGACTGCGTGGCGCAGTGGCAGGTGATCTGGACTCCTTACCACCGTGCCGAGGTACAGGACATGGCCCTTAGCACACTTTGCACCCGGGACATGGAGCTCTGGAGTACAGTTAGTCCGCTGGTGTTCTTCCACGTGGTGGAGTGGCACCTGCCGTGTAGGACAATGCGACAGTTTGGTCGCAGGCAGCACACCCCACCTCCCGTTCACTCGACCGATCAGAGGCTGCACAAGTGAGATAATGGTTATTAATTAATTTGGTTGAATTCATTCAAAACTTGCATGAACACACCGTTCACTAAATTTTGCAGGTTTAGTAGAAAGAAGAGGTACAGCCAGCTAGACTGGCGTGTCACGCACCGCCAGCCTCTGCAGCTGTGGGAGGCGAGGGAGAGGCGGCAGCCTGGTGACGGAGCGATGCACATCGATCAGGCCTTCAGCGAGTACTTGGCTTGGCTCCACCGGTCGGCCAGGCTTTTCCTTAAGCCAGCACTTATCGACATCCCCATCGGCGACACGAACTCGGATGACAACATCACGGACGAGTACGATCGTCTGACAAGGGAGGGTGTGCAGCCCGAGAGAGCCCCACTACAGCGTTACATGGTAGGTGTCTGTACAAACCACGCGGATATGAATTTTAAGTCGCCTTCTTCCATGCACTAAATTAACATGTTGTTGCTCTTCACAGGCTACGCAGCTGGCACGCCTCTCCAATGAGGCTGGGGTAGCTCTTGGCAATGCGGGTGCACATGAAAGCGATGCCTTGCATGCGTTTACGGAGGTACGCCCGTGTGCATGTAATACAATCCAATTGATTTCCATGCTAATACACTAGTTGCTGTATTGGCCATTTACAGAGAGTGATGAGGATATGCCGCCGTATGGCCCAGAAATTGAGCTACATGACACAGCAGGATATGGGTCAACAGCCAGTCGCGGTGCCCCAGTCGTCGAGCCACCGGACCCTCGTCTATCAAGGGGGCACGGGTGCACGCACACCGTCACGGTCGGGCAGGTCCTCCGCAGCTACTACGGAGAGTCCTGCAAGGAGGGCGCGTGGCAAGCGCACCGTGCCGCCCGTGGCCGCCGACGAAGATGCTGAGCAGCACTACAACTCGGACTCCTCCGCCGACGACCCCAGCTTTCGCAGCACAATCAGGATGAGCCAGATGTCTGATGCTCCCCCCTTGAGTCAGACACAGCCCACCCCAGGAGCGGTAAGATATCTTAAGTGATCACGTGAATTCTTTATTGTTTCCTGTCATATCTAACATTTCTGCTATACAATACAGGGCCCCAACGGATCCACGCCCCCGCCACAGACCATGCATTACGCGAGGCGCAGGCGTGACCATGACGTCGCCGACGTCGGTAGCCACAACGTGCTGCAGACAAACCCTGGGAGGATCCGCCGTCCTAGGGGTCCTTATACGCCGGGGCCTTGAGTTCGAGGTGTATGAATGTACTAGACCTAGGAGTGACCTGTTGCGTTGTGACTTATGCGTACTAGCCTTGTGATTTGTAAGCATGTATGGCTGTACTTGACCCATGTACTAGACTTCTACGTATGACATTATGCTCGATGGTGTGAATGAACATCGCCACTTGTAGATTGTCTTTTGTCAATGCTTGTGTCAAATTTCTGGACGCCACTGCCTATTTCTGAAGCGATCGAAAACTGGACGCCACTGCCTAGTTCTGAAATCTCCCAATGCTTCTCCACGCCCAACGAGATGCGCCAACCTCGGGATGCTTTACTCCTAACCCCACGACGGTTCCGAGAACGGCGATGATCTACGTTTCACACGGCGCAACAGGTCCTGGACGCCTGGACGTTTCACACGGCAATGATCTACGTTTCATTCTGGACGCCTGGAGGCCTCTGCCGCGCCAGTTCAGATGGCGCGTCAGAACTGTGGTGCGGCGCCAGTAAAATTGGCGCGACAATCTGACGCGCCACCCCTCATGGCGCGTCAAGGCTTAACAAGTTTGTGTGCGGCAGTCCAGAACTGACGCGCCATGAGGGCTAGCACGGCAATCATGTGATGTCACACCAACTGGAACTCAAATGCAGTGATGCTCGTGTCCCTCTGGTTTCGAGTATCAGTCTGTGCGGGAGAAAAGGGCTGACGCGCCATGACGAGTGGCGCGTCAGGACTGAGCTACCGCACAGACTGATGCTTAAATACAGTGATGCTCGTATCCCTGTGGTTTCGAGTATCAGTCTGTGCAGGAGCAAAGGGCTGACGGGACATGCCTAGTAGCGCATCAGGACTGAGCTACCGCACAGACTCATACTGAAATCCAGTGATGCTCGTATCCCTCTTGTTTCGAGTATCAGTTTGTGCGAGAGCAAAGGGCTGACGCGCCATGCATAGTGGCGCGTCAGTACTGAGCTACCGCACAAACTCATACTGAAATCCAGTGATGCTCGTATCCCTCTGGTTTCGAATATCAGTCTGGCATAGCAAAGTGATAAGTCAGCGTGTTATTTTTGGCGTAACTCGGACGTTCAAATCCTTCCGTCCTAGATTTCGAGATTAACGAAGTATGCCGTTGAAGCAATCCTTTAGAGGTTCGACCAAACCTATTTAGGAAACCATATGTATGGTAAAAATAAAAAAAAAGCAAAATAACAATGTTACCGACAACAAAACCACATGCTTGTGACAAGAGATGAACTAGTTAGGATCCCGACAACAATAGCATCTAATATTTAATTGTTCAAATAAGATTTCGACGATAACATACTAAGTAGCACGTTACATTGATAAAAACTAAGTTTATTATCATAATACATAACGACATTGATCCAAGATGATCTCACTCCTCTCGGTCTTCGTCATCATCCGGCACGACATGAGGCAGGTTACCAACAAGAGCCCTCATGGTCTCCATCTCCACCGTCCTCCTCGCCTTCTTGCGCTTCACCGTTTGCAAATGAGCCTCCCTTTAATTAGGCTGGTAATCGGTATTGAGATCAATGAGTGAACCCTCAGCCATCTTCTTCCTGTACTGCTCAAACTCGCGCTCCTTCTCCATCTCTCTCTGGTGCCTCGCCACCTCTCTTTGGTATTTCACATCTCTTGGATCAACTCCAGGTGGATACCTTCCCCTACGTCTCCTCCAATATTCCAATGTTTCTGAAACAGTGAAGTAGCCACGTAGCGGCACGCCATACTCCCTCGTCATGTCATCTAATACCTTCTTTTTGTCCCTGGTGGACGGCATGAGCGCACCATGCGCATGCCTTATCTTCTCCTTCCTCTTCTCTACTATATTATCTCGTTCAGGTTCGCACAAATTACGAATCTTGCCTTCGAAAGCTTGTTGCCCCTCATATTTCTCCCAATCACATGTCCTTCCCTCCTACAAGATTTACTGTAAGATTTATCAAACAAAACATGCAATAAAACATAGGAACAAATAAAAAAGAGCTGTGCAAATATAACGTACCGAAAAATCACCATAAGAGTTGCCACAATAATATCCATACCCGAGCTCCGATGGGACAACACCTGTACGGGTTAGTATCACGCACTTACAAGTAGTGGGTGGATATTCCTCATATGGCCATTTCTTATCCCCGGAGTGGAAGGCCTCCACTTCCGCACTAGAAGGCCAACAGGACTTGGGACCATAAATGTACTCCTGGAAATCACACAAAGGCCAGCCATCCTACGGAAAAATCACTTTGTTATCGAATTTAGTACAAAATGACACTAATTTAAATAGAAAATAACATGCGTACACTTATTGAATCATTGTACGAGCAACTGAAGAATGGGGTAAAGTCCACCCCTGGGTTAGGCCTTACTAAGATAGACTGTTCAATGCAATGACATAAAGGAGGGTGTACTGCTCTCCCCGCACTTGCGACCGCCTTCTCCTCATTTGTCATTTCCGGTGAGTTTGCACGAGGAGGAATCCAACGCCTAAAATCCTTTACTGGTTTAGTGTCCATAGAGCGCCAGGGAAAGAGTCGGATCCTCGGATCGAACATTTCTGGGCCATCAATCCACTTGAAAAAACAACACGGCCGAATAGAACACTGCATATTGTTACTGTGCTTTATACCACAAGTATAGAAGGCTCTACCGGCAGTATCAGGGTCCCTAGACTGTTGAACCTCCACAGGAAGGCCGTGCTCACAAAGTGGAACCGGAAACGGGGAGGAACAAACTGGAGCATCCTTACTCCTAGGGTAATCCGCATATTTGAGTCTTGCCTTACCTTTATCGGCATTATTTCCTACATTAAATAAAAAATGTAAAATCTCCATATAATTCAGCATACTTTCTACCACCATTAAACTACACATATATAATACGGATTCATATTACAAGAATCAATACTACAATAATAACCGCAAAACACAATCTAACCCTAACCCTAACCCTAAAGCAATCAAAAATATGTCAAACATGGATCAATAAAACATTAATCGAGAGGAGATCACCTGCCATGGTGGAGCAAAGCTTTTCCCCACAACAAATCTCCCCGGATGGAGATCAAGTTCTTCTAGTGGACTAGGTGATTGCTTAGGGAAGAGGAGGAGAGAAGGGAAAATGAGGAGGGAAGGGAGAGGGAAGGAAAGAGGAGGAGCCCCGCGCGCGCCTCTGTAAAGGGCCTTGACGAGCCAGGCGGGGTGGCGCGTCAAGGTGGGACCCATGCCTCTCCACGCTGGTGGCCATTGACCGGGGCCGCCAGCGTGGCACCTCTGCCGCGCCATATGCATTGGCGCGTCAGAGTGCATGCGCCGCGCCAGCTGACATGGCGCGTCCAAAAGGGTTAGACTTTTTTCGAGGGGCTAAAATTAAAATTATTTTTTTAAAAGGGTTAAAATATAAAATTTTTTGACGGCTCATCATGCGGGGCGGCGACGCACCTCTTAGGATGTGCGCAGGCGGCGCCCCCATGAATAGAGATCCATTACCGTAACGGCCTGCATGCACTGACAGGTGGGCCAAATATATCCAGAGGTCCATGTGTTCGACCCTGACGGCAGTGTTGTAACTCCTGAGGATCCTAGTTTCGCCCTGATTGGGGTATAGGAGAGATTAACACCTAGCCTTTTTTATCTGGGCTAACCGGGCCTAAATAGCATTCTGGGCTAACCGGGCTAGCCATTAGCTGTCTAAAGCTGAAACACGGAAGCCCATGTAACAATTTGGACGGGCTAAAATTTCTGGGCTACATGGGAGCCCATGGCCACTTGCAAGCCTAATGAAGAGTTAGATTTAGATAAGAGGATATAGGCTCGATGTTCTTTGCCCCTCTTTCCTACTTTCACGCAATGCTGCAATATAAATCAACTGCTTGGGCCAAGCCGGAGTATCATATGTTGGAATTACATGGCTTGGTAGAGTTCTAAGGTTGACAATCTGGTGGGTATGGTTGAGTATGGATATAACATGAACACTTAGCTAGAAGCTTAAACCTGTATTCATACATCAAACCCAATGGGCCACCTAGAACCCAACTGTTCCAGTTCCCGCACAATACAATTCCCCTGTGGTTGCTGGTCTATCACTATTATTTTTGCTCCCACGGTCATGCTAGCCTACCAACCTCGATTTGACCCCATCGTGAGGGAGCTCAAGATTGCCTAGGCTCAGGCTTAACTGAATCAATATGAACTTATGGTTAGGTTTTTGATAAGGCACGATGGAAGCTTTATTAGGCTTAGACTCTGCTCAGTTGAGATTGAATGAATGGAACATTCCTATGAGAAGGAAGGAGGGAGAGAGTTAAATGAGCATGGTTAGTGAAGACCCGAGCTAGGCGGCTAGAGGGGGGGGGGGTGAATAGACGCCACAAATTTTCGACGCTACCGTTTTCACCAAAACCCGAACAACTTAACAATTATGTGTACCCATAGCATGTATGACTAAGAGTCATGGAATATGTGGGAGTTTTTGCGTTCATAGTCCTGGTTGTCAAGTGTCTAAAAGAGTGAAATCAATTCAAAGCTTACTTTACAAAAGAACATCAAGCCAAATGATCAAAGTGACTTTCAGAAAAACAAAAACAGATTTGTTCTCACTTGGAGGAGATGG
Organism: Raddia distichophylla; assembly: GCA_005191435.1. Classification (NCBI taxonomy): domain Eukaryota; kingdom Viridiplantae; phylum Streptophyta; class Magnoliopsida; order Poales; family Poaceae; genus Raddia; species Raddia distichophylla. Next base: position 2,930,221 of record SPJY01037268.1, on the reverse strand, counting down.
ATGATGGCTTTCTGGTGCTCTTAAATTTTTGAAAATTTTTGTCCCTATTCCATAATTAGTCATGAGCAATGCAGCCGAAAATCCCCTCAAAACTCTCTTTAGCAAAAATATAAAAATTCAAACAACACAAGCTGCTTTCTGGAAAGCAAAAGTAGATTCTTCAGAGTTTGTTTCTACTTGGAGCAGAGAGATGATGGTTTTCTGTTGCTCCAGAAATTCTGGGAATTTTTGTCCTTATGAAACCAGGAGTCATGAAGCACTCCACCAAAAATCTCCTCAAGAATCCATACACAGAAAATACGAAAAATAAAACACCACGAGCTGTCAAGAACTTCGAGCAGAATGTTTGGGGCTCGGTTTTCACTTCATAGCTCCCAAATGAAGAAACCAGTGGACTTGAAATTTTTACCACAGATGGGTATATAAGTCACGCATCTTTTCTAACTGGAATCATCCCAAAATAATTTTTCTATATGTTTCTAAATATCTTTTACTGCCTGCTGCGCGGATGAAAGTTTCTGGACAAATTTGCAACAAGTCAAGAACTTGATCTCTTACCTTTCATATGGTTGCAAAGAGTGTGATAAATCATATTAACAACCTCAAAGCATCATAGAACATCAAGAACCAGCAAGAAATCACCAAGACTCATCTCCAAATGAAAGCTCCAAAAGGGGAAAACAAAAGAAAGAACTAGGAGCAAATCAACACAAGATGATCATGAACATGAAAGATTTCATTGCATAGAAGTTGGGAGATTACAAACCACACTCCATGTGGTCACAAGCACTCTAAGTGCCATCCTTACACACCCAACTCACGCTCTCTATTTCTAAAATTTTTAGCTCTAAGGGGATTGTTTCCACCTTACACACCATGGGAGACCCCTATCTCCCCACACCTCTCTCAACTAGGGCTACATGGTGGTGGAATAGCTGACCAAGCCTCCACCCCCTCTCCTTATATAGGCTAAGCCCTAAGCATATTTCCTCGAATATTCCGGCATCCTGTGAATATCGAGTACCGAGCCACGCAGGACCTGCACCCGGGTTTTCTCACAGAACCTAACCCGTAACCTACAGGGTTTTAACCACATCGGCTAACCCAGAACCGAACCAGGGTTTTTCACGGGCTAACATAGAACTTGACCAGGGTTTTGATACGGGCTAACCCAGAACCGAACCAGGGTTTTCCACGGGCTAACCCAGAACTTGACCAGGGTTTTGATACCGGCTAACACAGAACCGAACCAGGGATTTCCACGAGCTAACATAGAACCTGACCAGGGTTTTGATACCGGCTAACCCAGAACCGAACCAGGGTTTTCCACGGGCTAACCCAGAACCTGACCAGGGTTTTTATACCAGCTAACCCAGAACCGAACTAGGGTTTTCCACGGGCTAACCCAGAACCTTCCACGCAACATCCTCGGTCGCCAGCCCATGCCTGGGCCCACTGGATTGACCAGCTTGGTCACCATCGTTACCGACGCCACAGCCACCAGCTGCCTCGGACTCCTTGACATGGCGAGGCTTCTCGAGTACACCACCCGCCATCAGGTTACTGATGCCACAGCCTCTAGCTGCCTCGGACTTCTTGCCTTGGCAAAAGCTTCTCGAGTACACCACCCACCATCAGGTTACCGACGCGCCACAGCCTCCAGCTGCCTCGGACTCCTTGCCATGGTGAAAGCTTCCCGCGTACACCACCTCATGTAATCACCAGGTCATCAAACCCGGCTCCAGCTGTCCCTTCTCAGCGTCAGCCACGTACTCGCCGATACTTGCATCACAGAGGTGAACACACACCAAAACCATACACCTTACCTCTCCTGCAAGGTTAGCTTCACACAAGATCAACCAAAGTCAAACTCAACATCAACACGTGTCACCTTGACACGACCCACCGAACACCGTTCGCTCACGCTCAAGATAGCGTAGACAGAACACCACCGGACACCGTCCGATCGAAACTCTCGCAGAAACCCGTCACTACTCGATGTGTCCGGACGACATTGGACATCGTCCGCCAGACACTCAACTTGTGTCCATTTCACCAAATGCAACTCAAAACACTTCAAAATCACATCGAAATCAAACCCGTCACATATATTCATTACAACACAAGGGGACCCATCACATGGGTCTCAACAGTTAGGCTTGATCTAGAGCTCGAGATTAGCTCAAATTGATTGTGGTATTTGGTTTAGAGAGACGGATGGTTGATGTAATGCTAATAATGCTAATTGTCTAGACTTTGTTGGGTTCAACATGGCTTAGGTTATCCTGCTACGATTATCATGCCCTCCATCATTGTGGTTTGAGTAGATCACCATTATTGTCGAATCTAGGGCACCTCCTTGCTAGATCCAGCTATCTGGACACCTATAGTCTTTAATTCAGCCACCCAATTGCTAGTCATTGCCTGCTGCTACTCTTGTAGAGTTGGTCACCATCATTGTCGAATCCAAGCCATCTCTTCACCAGATGTAGCCATCTTGAGCTTTAACCAGCTATTTGTTAGTGATATGCTCTAGGAAGTGATTGTATCACATCAAATGCATGTTTATGTAATTTTCAATAACATGTTATAGTTCAATCACTACAGGAAACGCGTGAAATCTCGACGGCCAAAAATATTCTCGACAGCCAAATATAAGCCGTCGACACAGAGGCCCTAATCTCGACGGCCACGGACATGCCGTCGACATAGTGGAACTAATCTCGACGGCCACACGAAAGCCGTCGAGATAAGGTCACACAGGCCCGCACGCACGTTTTTTTGGTTTTTCGCTAAGGCGGAGCGGGTGTAAATACCAGCTAGAAAGCCAGCAGAAGAACAAAGGCTAGTGAAAGCCTATAGCAGAGTCCAAATTTGGATCTCTATATACACACTACAGGAATCTGCATATCTGTCGGCGGCCAAAATATCTGTGTCGACAGCCAAAGAGCTGTCGACAAACTTCTTTCGGTGGTTAAATTTAAACCGCCGATAGAAAAAGTCAGTATCGACGGAATCAAAACAGCCGACGACAAATCCTCAGTCCCCCTCCCGCCATTGAATGCAAAATTCAAATTTGGCAAAAAATATCGGCGGCTAAAAATGTACCGTCGACACAGAACAACCCAAATAAGGGTCCGGGATGGGAAATTTGAATTTGGGTCCCGCCAGAACATTTTTCTTGTTTACACAACGTGGGAGTAATTGTGATTTCGTCCAATTTTGTGGGTGTATGCCTCAGCCGCTCCCGCGGATGCGGCAAATACTCCACAGGGAGCTGATTCCAGTGCCACGCAGACGGCCGCTGAGCAGATCGCTGAGGGGTTCTTTGCCGACCATTTCGATGGTTCGTAGAACCATTAATATACTTTTTTTTATTTCTGTTTGTCGCTAAGAACAATTTGTGAGTTTCGACTGCTCGTGTGACATTTATATATGTTTATATGGACTTTCAAACTTGGATTTACGATGTTTTAGATTATTATCGACACTTTGTGGATTTGAAGCTATGTGATTGTGTGAATGTGCTCGAAATTGTGGTTTGGATCAGTAAATTATGTGTGGATATGTTGAGGGGAATTGGGGAATATAATTGTATTGGGATTTGGGTTTTATTGGAGGTTCAAATTGAGATTTTAAATAAATTACCTGCAATTTTTTTTCCTGGCCAACTGTTTGTGTCGGTGGCCTGTAACACGGCCGACGACAAAGGTCGCCTGGACGGCAGCCAGGAATCAGGATCTGTGTCGTCGGTCCTACAGTAAGCCGCGGACAAATATTTGCCACGTGGCTTGTCAGGATTGACCAGTGGGGCCCACAAGGCTGTGCGCCGTGTGCCGTCAGGGAGATCTTGTGTCGGCGGCCGATAAAGCCGCCGACAAAGGTCGTCACCAAAGGCCTGGCCTAGAAGTTAAGTTTGTGGGCAATTTTTTTTGGGCCGTCGACACAGATTTCTGTGTCGTCGAGCGTTTGTCGGCGGATGGTTGTCGTCGGCTGGCTGACGACATAGGGTTTTGTCGTCGGTTTTTTGATCTGTGTCGACGGTATAAGCCGTCGAGAGTAGTCTCGATTCCTGTAGTGACATACTCTTCTCCAAATCATTATTAGCTCATTATATTCTCATCCTCTCAAATAGTTGCGGAGGTACCGTTCAGTAAGCAAGGGTATGTGCCTAGGCTCCACTGGTGGCAACAACGGGTGGCCTCTAGCAGCAACAATGGCTCCGATGCGCTTGCAGTTATGGCCGAGTGGTAAGCGCAGGATGATACTTAGCTTGCCCGGGCTTTGCTATGCACTTGACTTCACCATTGCTCGCCTCCTAAGTCTCTATTCTCATAAATACTATGTAGAAGGATGAGAGAGAATATTTAAGTCTCTATTCTCATAAATACTTGTGGCCATTGGATTTCATCAAGATCCAGCCCCTCCAGGCTCCTATGTTGGGCAGGGCGGCTACCTTGTACAGACGGCACCACCGGCTCAAATTTTTTTTTGCTGTTTTTATCTATTCTTGACGGCTACATCCTGGCCGTCGAGAAAGGTAGCATGGCCCACATGCCATATCGAGCTCTGCCGCTACAGTGGTGGATCGATCTCGACGGCCTTAAGCCGTCGATAATAACACATCTGGCCCACTTGCTAGCGCTGTCCTTTCCCGCGTAGAAGCTATCTCGACGGCTTCTGGCCGTCGTGAATAACTGGTGGGTTGGGCCGGTCTACGACCTGCTTAAGAATAATCTCGATGGCTCCTGGCCGTCGAGACAGGTTCCCCCATCACGTCGTGCCTGCCCAGTGCTTGTATCTCAACGGCTTTAGTACGGCTGTCGAGAAAGATTAATATCGACGGCCGAGCCGTCGAGAAAGGTAGTCTCTCTCGACCGGGTTTTCTCGACGGCCAAATCTCGACGGCCGGCCGTCGATATTAATCTGTGTCGACGGTTTTGTCATCGGTCTCGACGGCTTAGCCGTTGAGACTTTCAGCGATTCGCGTGGTGAATGAATAATTATTAGTTATATTGTGAATTACGTATGACATCTTTGTGAAAAAGTTTGTTTACACTATAACGTTATTCAGGACAGACGCTCTGTGGAACAATAATGATTAATAGACCAATACATGTGATAGATAGTAATGTTTCACGTGTCATTAATTGGTATAAAGATCAAATCAATCATATGGATATGTATTACAAAATTATTGTGATTGTTATCTTTTGTGTGCCATCAACGAGTCTTGAGTACTAATATACCTACTATACGATTCTTAGACCTAAGATCGTCGTTGAGTCTCACGAAGCAGTTTACTTTGGAGTTATGAAACTTCTCTCTTCTCCTTTTGTTAGCGGGTGTAAACACCAGCTAGAAAGCCAGCAGAAGAACAAAGGCCAGTGAAAGCCTATAGCAGAGTCCAAATTTGGATCTCTATATACATACTCTTCTCCAAATCACTATTAGCTTATTATATTCTCATCCTCTTAAATAATTGCGGAGATACCGTTCAGTGAGCAGGGGTATGTGCCTAGGCTCCACTGGTGGCAACAACGGGTGGCCTCTAGCAGCAACAATGGCTCCGATGCGCTTGCAGTTATGGCCGAGTGGTAAGCGCAGGATGATACTTAGCTTGCCCGGGCTTTGCTTTGCACTTGACTTCACCATTGCTCGCCTGCTAAGTCTCTATTCTCATAAATACTATATAGAAGGATGGGAGAGAATATTTAAATTTAGAGACACACACACACACACACACACACACACACACACACACACACACACACACACACACACACACACACACACACACACACACACACACACACACACACACACACACACACACACACACACACACACACACACACACACACACACACACACACACACACACACACACACAACTGTTCCGTCACTGCTCGAAAGCTGAAGCAAACCGAGGGGGGGGCAACATATTCAGTGTTAATGTCCATTGGGTGTTAATATGATAATAACATATCTGAACCATTAAATCTATGAGGAGCGGCTCAGATCTGGAGAGGTGGAAGCCCCTTTTCTCTCTTAAATACTTTCACGAAAAACCCCTGACTTTCTAAGTGAGAAAGAGGCTTCCACCTCTTGAGATCTGAGCAGCTTCTCATGTATATGATTTCCTAGATCTGTTGTTCGTATGCTATCACCCAATGAACGTTAGCACTAGATATGTTGCCATATATATATGAAAGGCTAGCATGCTCTCTTCGTACTCCTGATGATTTTTTAAAATTCTAGATGCCTAATAACCGATCCGGACCGTTGACCTTATTCGCCTCACTCAAACATAGCCAGTGACCAAGTTTCATATTTTTTTTGAATTTGTTTACTATTTGTTTTCTATTTTAAATAATCGGCCTTCCAATTAGTCCTGATGTGTCAAAAAAACTGATTTTTCAAAAATAGGAAACAAATTGTAAATAAAACTAAAATATATAAAACTTGTTCAGTGGCTATATTTCTATGAGACGAACAAGATCAAGAATTCGGATCGGTTGTTAGACATCTTAGATTTCGAAAACTCGTCAGAAGTATAAAGAGATCCGTACTCACGAGAGTACAATAAGAGAGAGACGGAGGGGTTTTGTAAATAAAGATTTTAGAAGACTCTTCTAGGGACGCTATTAAACTATCTACTATATATATATTATATAGATCCTACTGCTAAGGCCGGTGCTTCCAGCCTTTTTGTCCATTATTACATTAATAGCTCGAGTTTCTAATGACCGAATGAAATTAGTACTAACTCCGGTCACAAAAAGAAGTCGCCGTTGATTTTTATACACGCCTTTGACCATTCGTCTTATTCAAAAATCTGGTACAAACATGTAAAAATATAAATCATACTTAAAATACATTTAATAATAAACCAAATCATAACAAAATAAATAATATTTATATAACTTTTTTGAATAAGATGAATGGTCAAAGACGTGTCCAAAAGTCAACGGCGACTTCTTTTTGTGAACGGAGGGAGTATTACTTTAATTAGCCTTTGACACAAGAGGCTTAGCTTGGATAGTCTCGCAACGTGACATGCATGTGCTGACGTCGGAGAGCACAGAAAAGCGGGCGGATGAACCCGGTTAAAAAATTGTTCAGAAAGGACCAAAGTGAGAACCGAAAATAGTCTAGGGCAGAGACGAAAACACTACTAAGGCCTGGTTTGTTTCAGCTTAAATTAAATTAAATAAAAATTGTTATTTTTGTATAAGTCAAAAGATGTAATATTTTATAGTCGTTTTGTGTGATTTTAAATAGTTCTTCATAAAGTTCGTAAAATAATTTTTTCATAATTTTTTAAATTTTTAAAATGCCTTTCGAGGGGTTACAAATATGCTACAGTAAAACTCAACTCGACTTTAATCTGAAACTAACAAGGCCTAAAAGTACCATGCAAAGGAAAGCCGGCTACTGTCAAATGGGTCTGGCTCCATATCCCACTCACTGTATTAAATGCTTTGTGGTCGACGTGGGATAAGACAAAAAAATAACCATGCATGCTTGAAAGAACTACATCTCATGAATGTGGATTACACCTCATGTAATTAATTAAACACCCTAATTAGTCATTTGTTGGCAAGTATGATAGTATCTCAAATGGTTTGTGTAATGCCACGACAGAGCCATGCTCGAGCTGCAGGAGACATGGTGCCCCCACACTGCTTTCTGTCGACGTGTTCGTTCTCGAGCATGAGGGGGTGAGAGCTAGCTTTAATTTGCGTTGCTAATTATTTGCTCCTTCCGTGATGAATTGTGCTAGTCAACACAGGAGATTGGCCGGCTACTTTATCACAATTAATTTTTGCTGCTTCAGCTTTCGATTTCACCGTCATGTTTTGTCACTATATATATGTACTCATGTGCCTAATTGTAAAGGTCAATGTTTAGGTGATGAAAGTGAAGTCCAAGGTTGGCACGGTTTTCTATACTATTTTAGGACTTTAGAATCTCTAGCGGCCGCAGTGGCGTTGTCGATTTTTAATTTCCACCGTCCATTCTATCCATCGGCTTAGACATTGTAAGTGTATTTTCTAGTTTTTTAGATTTCTTTTAGGAGGCCCACATGATCACGAGCGCTGCGCAGCTGATTGGTGCGCCACGGGCCCATCAAACTACAGTGGCATGGTGCGGGGCGGAGGGGCTGACAGATAGGCCAGCTAGGCCCACGGGCCACGGGATGGTGCGGCCTCCGGGACGGTGACGGATTTCCAGGGTGCGCTGCCAATAGACGAAGGTGCATTCTGGGTCCTTTTCCACTTAACTCGACAGTGGGGTCCGGGGCCACCATACAGTTAGAGAGAGTGAGAGGGGAAGGGTTACGCCGTGTTGCAGATTGAAGCCGGGCTGGGCGGGCCTGCTCGGCAATGACTAGGGATGGCAATGAGTACAAACCCACTGGATATCACTGCCCCAAACGCATGCCCACGAAGAAAAAATCTACCCACTAAAAAGCCCATACCCATGATGGGTACGAGTTTTTACCGATGTTCATACCCATGCGGGTTTCAGATACCCACGGGTTACCCATACCCGTGAACATCAACGCGACAACACTTCAACAATTAACACATGTGGCATGGCTACGCAAGTGGCAGGCGGCGGCGATGTGGGCTGGGGGCCTAGGGCGCTGGCAGGTGGCTGGCGGCGGCGGCTTCTGCACAACCAGAGTGACGAGCATGCGCGGCGATGGGGCCTGGCGGGCGGCAGTGTCTGACGGCGGGGTCCTAAGAAATATTGGTGGTGGCTGTGCGAGTGAAAATAGGCAAATAGCGTTGGGTACCTGGGTACCCACTGGCTAGGGTGGGAAAGGTTAGGGACTTAGGGTTTAGAACTTGGAAATGGGTTGAAACATGCCGATATTTTTAGTTGGGTCTATTTAGTATTTACTATGGATGCCTGGGTTTTTATTACCCATGGGTTTGCGGGTTTGGGTACTACATAACCATACCCATACATGCGTACCCGCTGGGTTTGTGTTTTGACCCATTAGCAAACCCATGGGTAGAGAAATCATTCCAAACCCGTACCCTAATAGAGCAAAAACCTGTCGGGTTGCGGGTAATGGGTACCCATTGCCATCCCTAGCAATGACATAGAGGGGGAGTCAGCTGGGCGCCACATAGGAAAGGGGAGGGATTTGTCAGCGATGACATGGTCATGTTCTTCATCTGGCTCCTGGCGCGACGACGACGTGGGTTCCGACGGCTGTCGGTGCTACAAAACACGGCTAGAGCTCTATGGGATCAGGGTGATATGGTGCATCAGCTCTCGCCAGTTGGTGGTTTCAGCGATGAGCAGAAACGATGGCACCATGGCCCATGGGCAGAAGCGGCGGAGAGGTCCGACGAGCTTGGAGAAGCATGTAGGACATAGCACACATGATCCTGCTAGGATGGGGGTCGGGGAGCATCAGTAGCCTACAAGTGTCCTTACCAAGTAGTTGGTGGAGGTCGAGGATGGCTAGAAGGGGTAGTCAATGGTGACGCCGGAACAAGGGAAGAGCAGGGCCGCGTTGGTCCAGCGGTGCCTTGGTGAAGGAGGTGGCGCCGGATTGACTTGGGAGGCAGTTGTCCTTGGGTGTCAACGCGAGCGTCGCCGCTAGGGTGAACAGGGGAGGTCCTCCGTGGCCGGGCTAGGGTGGGCTGGAGCGGAATAGGCCAGGAGAGAAGCGATGGAGCAGACCGTAGAAGGCTGGGTCGGAATTGGCCTTGGGTTGAGAAGAAAGCAGGGATGAGCATGGGCCGGTTCAACCCATCGACCTACTGACTCAGCTTAAAGAAAACAAGAAAAAATGAGCCGGTAGACTAGGCTGAAATTCATTGAGGTGAAAAGGGATTGGATCCCCTATACCTGGTTCCCCTAGGTCGACCCTATCCCTCCACCTCACACTGGCCTCCCTCTGCTGTGGCGGCGCCTCCCCGCCGGCCGCTGCTACGCCAACCTGCCGGCCGTCGCCTCGCCAGGCAGCTCTCCTCCTCCTCCTACTTGCGCACACGCCGCGTCGTTGCCGGGGAGAGCTTGAGGGAAGGATGCGTAACACCCGGAGCCCCATCTTTGCGCCCGTAATAGTGATCCGGTGCACGCGCGGTTCTGTCCGCGAGTTTCTCCAGGGTTGACAGCCGACCAGGAGGGGTGCTCCCAGCTTCGCCGAATGTGAGCTCCAGTCCCTAATTCTTTTGGCTCGATTTGGTTCTGGTTCTTTTGATTCGTGAGCATTGATGGACTTAGGTTCGTGTTTGATATTGCTAGTTAGGCCTACTTGGCTGTACAAAGTATAGGTTGAATCGATGTATCACTATGAGCATATGCTAGTCAAATCCATCCGTATTGAACTTGGCACGTTTTGTCATCAGCACTCTTTTGTTCTTGCAGGGACAGTCTGTAGCGTTTGCTTCTGCATGTAAATTTCTAATGCTCTAACTATCCTCAAGGAGGTGTGGTATACTGCTTTTTCATTGTTCTTGTTGGTGTCACAGCTAAAAAAGGTTGCTAGTAACAGTTGCTTATTTCTAGTTGCAGGACACAACCTCCCCGCGCTGCCTTGCCAGATTCAGTGGGTGGAAGTAGGCAGTGCAAGAAGTACCAAATGGAGAGTTTTCCAGCGGTGCAAGAAGGGTTTTGTCAGCGATGACATGGTCATCTTCTTCATCCGGCTCTCGGCGCGACGGTGACGTAGGTTTTGACTACTGCTGGTGCTACAAAACACGGCTAGAGCTCTATGGGATTAGGGTGATATGGTGCATCAGCTCTCGCCAGTTGGTGGTTTCAGCGATGAGCAGAAACGATGGCACCATGGCCCATGGGCAGAAGCGGCGGAGAGGTCCGACGAGCTTGGAGAAGCATGTAGGACATAGCACACATGATCCTGCTAGGATGGGGGTCGGGGAGCATCAGTAGCCTACAAGTGTCCTTACCAAGTAGTTGGTGGAGGTCGAGGATGGCTAGAAGGGGTAGTCAATGGTGACGCCGGAACAAGGGAAGAGCAGGGCCGCGTTGGTCCAGCGGTGCCTTGGTGAAGGAGGTGGCGCCGGATTGACTTGGGAGGCAGTTGTCCTTGGGTGTCAACGCGAGCGTCGCCGCTAGGGTGAACAGGGGAGGTCCTCCGTGGCCGGGCTAGGGTGGGCTGGAGCGGAATAGGCCAGGAGAGAAGCGATGGAGCAGACCGTAGAAGGCTGGGTCGGAATTGGCCTTGGGTTGAGAAGAAAGCAGGGATGAGCATGGGCCGGTTCAACCCATCGACCCAGCTTAAAGAAAACAAGAAAATGGGCTAGTAGACTAGGCTGAAATTCATTGAGAGGAGAAGGGATCGGATCCCCTATACCCACTGGTTCCCCTATGTCGACCCTATCCCTCCACCTCACACTCGCCTCCCTCTGTTGTGGCGGCGCCTCCCCACCGGTCGCTGCCTCGCCAGGCTAGCCGCTGCGTCAACCCGTCGGCCGCTGCCTCGCCAGGCAGCTCTCCTCCTCCTCCTCCTCCTCCTCCTCCTGCTACTACTACTACTACTCGCACACACACAACGTCGTTGCCGGGGAGAGCCCGAGGGAAGGATGCACAACACCCGAAGCCCCATCTTTGCATGCGCAATAGTGATCCGGTGCATGCGCTGTTCTGTCCGCGAGTTTCTCCAGGGTTGACGACTGACCAGGAGGGGCGCTCCCAACTTCGCCGAATGTGAGCTCCTGTCCCTATTTCTTTTGGCTCGATTTGGTTCTGGTCCTTGTGATTCGTGAGCAATGATGGACTTAGGTTCGGGTTTGATATTGCTAGTTAGGCCTACTTGGCTATACAAAGTATAGGTTGAATCGATGTATTACTATGAGCATATGCTAGTCAAATCCATCCGTATTGAACTTGGCACGTTTTCTCATCAGCACTCTTTTGTTCTTGCAGGGACAGTTTGTAGCGTTTGCTTCTGCATGTAAAATTTATAATGCTCTAACTATCCCCAAGGAGGTGTGGTATACTGCTTGTTCATTGTTCTTGTTAGTGTCACGGCTAAAAAAGGTTGCTAGTAACAGTTGCTTATTTCCAGTTGCAGGCCACAGCCTCCCTACGCTGCCTTGCCAGATTCAGTGGGTGGAAGTAGGCAGTGCAAGAAGTACCAAATGGAGAGTTTTCAAGCGGTGCAAGAAGCAGGTGGTGGTCTAGATGGAGAAGACATACTACTCACTCCAGTGGATTTTGTCAGCAACGTCCCTGATGGTGAATCTTCTTGTCTTGAATAAATTCTCCGTTAGGACTTGATAGTATTATATGTCCAGCAAAGAGTTATCACCTAAGCACGAGGAACCATTCAAATTTAATTTTTGCTTGGAACTTTTGAATTTTGTGGTCACAATTGTTTACGCTTTGGTCTGAATAATGCATGTTGTGCCCAAGTGTTTGCCCAAAGCAACCTAGAATAGTAAATTAGTAGCACTTGATGCATTTAGAAGCATGTGTCTAAAGCAATTACCCGCCCTGCACACACATGTCAGTGGAATCTTGTTTGGCCTTAGAGTTTAATATATCTAAGAATTACTATTTAGAATTGTTTAATTGTATGATCGGATACATTTCTGCATCTTGTTTAGGGCAATTAACCTGCCCTGCACACACATTTCAGTGAACACTGTAAGTCAAAAGAAATTAGCCCGGATACATTTCCGCATCTCATGATTTAACCAAATATAGATACATGCATCTCATACTACTGCCCTTTTTTTGTAGATGACACAGAAATGTACGAGGAAGAGGAGGAAGATGACGATGACAATGCGAAGGGGGTGGAGGAGGAGGAGGAGGAGGAGGGGGTGGGGGAGAGGAGGAATGTGATGCTATTGCTGGTGATCGTGGGAGGAGGTTTCTGTCTACTGTTTGGAAAGAGTTTATTCGTATTCGCATTGGAGGAGTTGTTATGATGGGGAAATGCAAGTATTGTGATACTCGAATTAGTGCCAGGCGTGGGAAAGGAACAAGTGAGGTTTCTGTCTACTGTTTGGAAAGAGTTTATTCGTATTCGCATTGGAGGAGTTGTTATGATGGGGAAATGCAAGTATTGTGATACTCGAATTAGTGCCAGGCGTGGGAAAGGAACAAGTGAGGTTTCTGTCTACTGTTTGGAAAGAGTTTATTCGTATTCGCATTGGAGGAGTTGTTATGATGGGGAAATGCAAGTATTGTGATACTCGAATTAGTGCCAGGCGTGGGAAAGGAACAAGTGAGGTTTCTGTCTACTGTTTGGAAAGAGTTTATTCGTATTCGCATTGGAGGAGTTGTTATGATGGGGAAATGCAAGTATTGTGATACTCGAATTAGTGCCAGGCGTGGGAAAGGAACAAGTGCATTGAGCAAACACTTAAAGAGGTGCAAGGCAAGAAAGATAGCTTTTAGGGTAGTAGATCAACTACATACCACAATCATGTCTCTCGAAGGTGTCACTTTATAAGACTGGAAATTTGATCATGACATGTCATGGAAAGAGTTGCCTCGGATGACGGGTTTCACAAGTTTGTTTCAAGCTTGAACCCATTATTTAAAATGATGTCTCGTACTGTGGTGAGAAATGACAGTGTCAAAGAGTTTGCAGAGCAAAAGAAAGCAATGAGAGAGACATTCCTTAATCTCAAATCAAGGATTTCAATCACAATGGACATGTGGACTTCAAACCAAACATTGGGTTACATGTGCATCACGGCTCAGTATATTGATGATGATTGGCAGCTACAAAAGAAAATAATCAAGTTTTCTTATGTGAGGACACCACATATATGTGTTGCAATGTTCAACCTTGTACTGAAGACAATACATGAATGGCACTGTGAAGACAAGCTATTTGCAATTACATTGGATAATTCAAGTAACAATGTGAAGACTTGAGCTAGGCGGCTAGAGAGGGGTGAATAGACGCCACAAATTTTCAGCGCTACCGTTTTCTACAAAACCCGAACAACCTGACAATTATGTGTACCCATAACATGCATGACTAAGAGTCATGGAATATGTGAGAATTTTTCATTCACAATCCTGGTTGTCAAGTGTCCAAAAGAGAGAAATCAATTCAAAACTTGCTTTAGGAAAGAAGACCAAGCCAAATGATCAAAGCCACTTTCAGAAAAGCAAAAGCAGATTCTTCAGAATTTGTTCTCACTTAGAGCAGAGAGATGGTCGCTTTCTGTTACTCCAAAAATTGTGGGAATTTTTGTCCCTATGAAACCATGAGTCGTGAAGCACTCCATCAAAAAATCTCCTCAAAATGCGTTGTAGAAAAAAATGAAAATTCAAACAACACAAGCTGCTTTATGGAAAGCAAAAGCAGATTCTCCAGAGTTTGTTTCTTATTGGAGGAGATGAATGGTGGCTTTCTGGTGATCTCACATTTTTTGGAATTATTGTCCCTATTTAACAAGTAGTTGTAAAGCACCATGCCAAAAACTCCTCAAAACTCGTTTCACAGACATTATGAAAAATAAAACATCAGGAGCTGTCAAGAACTTCGAGCAGAAAGTTTGGGGCTCGGTATTCATCTCATAGATCCCAAATAGAGAAACTGTGGACTACAAATTTTTACCATAGATGGGTATATGAGTCACGCATCATTTCCAAATTGAATCATCCCAAAATGATTTTTCTATATTTTTCTAAAAATCGTTTACTAACTGCTGTACGGATGAAAGTTTCTGGACAGATTAGCAACAAGTCAAGAACTTTATCTCTTACATCTCATATGGTTGCAAATACCATATTAGCAACCTCAAGGCATCATAGAACACCAATAACTAGCAAGAAATCATCCAAGTTCTTCTCAAAACAAGAGCTCCAAAGGGGAAAATGAAAATAAGAAGTAGGAGCAAATCAACACAAGATAATCATGGAGAAGAATGATTTTATTGCATAGAAGTTGAGGGATTACAAACCATAATCCATGTGGTTACGAGCACTCTAAGTGCCACCCAAAACACACCTAACTCACCCTCTCTATTTTTGAAATTTTCAGCTCTAAGGGGATGAGGAGGAGGTGCTCCCCTCCCCCTCTATTTATAGCCTAAGGGTGAGATGCGCTAACCCTAGAGCTTATCTCCACCCTTCATTTGAGGATGAGTGGTGTACACCACACACACACACACACTACAAGACACACTCCCTAGAGGGAATATTCTCCATATATTCCTTTGGGAAATATCTTCGCAGCTTCCTCGGTTGCCAACCCATGTCTGGGCCCACTGGTCAGATGAACTTGGCCACCAGGTTACCGATGCCGCAGCCTCCAGCTGCCTTGGATTCCTTGCCATGGCTAAGCTTCTCGAGTACACCACCTCATGTGAATGCCAGGTCATCGAACCCGGTCTCCTGCACGTCTCCGAACGCACCAGCCTCCAGCTGTCCCCGCGAAGAATTAGCCATGTACCCGTCGATACCGGCATCATAATACACCTTACCCCACCTGCAAGGTTATTCCATCACAAAATTTCCAACATCATAATCCATTCGTGACATCACAATTTGCAAACCCTAACACACCACGTGTCAGCTTAACAAATTCCATTGGACCACGTCCGATCAAAACTATTACCTAGCCCAAACTCAGCACAATGGTCTGGTTCCAATTCCACTGCAATTTCCACAAATGCACCTTTTAAAATTCTTCAAAACACTTCAAATTCCATCTTGTCACATATATTTATCATCAAACCGAGGTACCCTCCACTTAGGTCTCAACACAATGGGACAATGGCTAAGTTGTTGAAGAAAAACTTGTCGGATAAGCATGTATTGCTTGGAAAAGGGAAACTGTTTCATAAATGCTGCGCAGCCCATGTGTTGAATCTAATATGTCAAGCAGGATTTAGCTTTTTAAATCCAATTGTCTTCAAGATCCGAGAGACTGTTAAGTATATCTGAGGATGTCCATCACGAAAACAAAGGTTTGAGGATATTGTGGAGCAACAAGGCATTCATGGGAAGCGACCCTCACTTGATGTGCCTACAAGATAGAACTCAACATATATCAGTATACTCCTAGTGAAGAGGATTGGGAAAGTGCTGAAAAAGTATGTAGCCTATTTAAAGTAATTTATGAGGCCACTAAAGTTATGTCAGGTTCTTGTTGGAATCACTCCTCACTTTAGCAAGTGTTTATCACAAACACTCACTTTCTCTGATTGGATGCAAACATAAGAACGAAACAGCACAAGCAAACTAGCTGTATTTTGGTCGACGCCACACACGGCTCACGTCGTTTTTTCATTCATATATATACTCAAAAGAACATGCAAAGTGATAAGAGCCTGACAAATCATTCGGCCAGCACTCACGCCATGATCCTAAACTCTCGCCACCACTAATTACCATGCACACACTAATCAAGAGGGTAATGGCCACACGCAGCCAGCAAGTCTCACGCCACCATGGTTAACGTGCAGATTCCATGCATGAGCCTAGGTCGCAAGACCATTTCCTTAGCCACGAAAATCACTTCCGTGCGCACTGCAGCTCATGCACCTCCACACCAAACGTTCACATGCAGTTACATCTCTCTTGATCATGTCTATCTCCTATGCACTTCACACACGTATGCACTTACCTTGTCACACGGCATGGTCTCACACCGTGCGTACGTGCCGGCTCACGGCAACGGCAGCTCACTAGTCTCACAAGTTTTGCTGCTATGCACTTGATCTGCCGCTGCGCATTGTTTCTAGTTACACATGTATTCAAATAAATAACCATGCAAAAGCTAATGACAAGATTAAATCTAACAGTTCTAAATATCCCACCTAAAACTTGTGGTTTCATCAGATTTGGCAAGTCAAATTGGCTTTAGAGATGGAAGAAGTCGATGAGGAGTCAAGCTTGTCTGATATGCTCAAGTATATGAAAGAGAAGTTCAAGACATATTGGAAATCTTCATTGCTCAAACATTCAATTCCTGTAATCCTTGATCCAAGGTTCAAAGTTGCTTTCGTTGAGTTTCGGTTTGAAGCATTTGGAGATAAGGCTGCATCGAAGCTAGCTAAAGTGGAGGTCTTCAATGGGTTGTATAATGAGTATTTGAGGGTGAGTGGATGCCACCTGGAATCTGTACAAGATGTCGAAATGGGTGTAGATGGCACTGATCCTTTAGCAAATTGGGATCAACATCTCAGACAGGGGATTCATTCAACAAGTAATGCTTCTGAAGAACTTGAAACATATTTAGCGAAGGCTCCACAGTCTCGTGATGATCAGTTGAATATTCTACACTGGTGGCAACTAAACTATAAAGATCATCCAATTCTTTCTCGAATGGCGAGAGATATATTGACAGTGCTAGTCTCCACCGTTGCACCAGAGACTGCTTTTAGCACAAGATCAAGAGTCCTAACTTATTTTAGAAGCAGATTGGCCCCGAAGACCGTCGAAGCACTTGTTTGCTTGCAAGACTGGATTAGATCGTCAGGTAATGTCTTATGTAATTTACGATAGTACTTTAGCATATGAGGAGTTTAAAAATTGTACTTGTGCT
The DNA here is from genome assembly GCA_005191435.1 of Raddia distichophylla. Lineage (NCBI taxonomy): Eukaryota > Viridiplantae > Streptophyta > Magnoliopsida > Poales > Poaceae > Raddia > Raddia distichophylla. Next base: position 2,912,709 of record SPJY01037268.1, on the reverse strand, counting down.
TGAACATCTATATTTATGTTTAAAATGTAGGTTCTTTTGTTCTATGTGTTGCATCAATACATGATCATGTGGAACACAATGACGTACTTGAGTAAATCTGAGCCCAATCTACGCTGTTTTGTTTAGCTTCACACACTGTTGCATCTAGGTGAGCTGTCCCTCCAATCTGCACTACCTTTGTTTAGCTTCACACCCTATTTGATTGCGAAACTTTCATTTAAATACACCCTATTTGACTGTACTGTATGCATCCTTACTTACATGTTACCTAGGTTCTATGGTGACATTTTTCTCCCATACCTTCCTTACTCAATCGATATTTCATCCATAAGACCATAACCATACCAGTTTTCTCTGAAATAGTAAATTCTGATGAGTTAGTTTGTGTAGTGACTCTCATAGAAACTTTTCTTTAATTAGTTAGTGAGGGATCTACGGTGAATTAGCAATACACCCTATTTAATTGATTGCAAAACTATATTGGGAGATCATTTTCACTAAATCAACGGGAAAGGGTAAATCATGATCTCACAGGCAACCGTACTTCTGATATCATTTGAAGAGGCATGTAGATCAGATATTTCAATTTTACGTTCAAAGAGAGGGGAGGCATGACCGCATGATATTAAAAGGGAAATGATTTAGGAGACTAGATGAAATAACTGGTATGTGCCTCTACATACATCCACGGTGGCTTCACCACCTACCCCTCCAACGCGAAGTACAAGCTTGTCGGTGTAATACTACGCGTGTTACTCCGTGCTCCTCCTGGGTAAGCCCTAGGTAAACCCAGCACTTAGGCACCCTGTGCCTTAATCATCCATCAAGATGTCTTCTAGGGGCAACTCACCGATAATCTCTACTTCCATGGTCATCGACGGCATCACACTTGGAACTTCCCAACCAACAGATCAACCAGACTGACATCCCCAATAACCTTACCCACAAACACAATCAACCCAACATGCAACTAATAGCCCTAACTGTCATATTTGAATGAACAGAATGAATGACCGGTGAATATCGGTTCACCGTTCCGTGGCGATTAACCAGAAGATTTGTTTAAACCTAAGCCAGTCTAAACAAGTTTTACCCATTAGGTAGGGTTAAAGTGGTTACCAGACTAATTATAGGCTATCAATAGTAATGATAATCAAGGCAGTCATTAAGGCTAAACAGATCAAAGGCAGGCATGAATAAATATTTCAGGATTAACAATTATGTAGTTTACTAAGCATGCATTTAATTAATAAATGAAATAGTTAACGGAAAACTGGATAATGAATCATGCTATTAGCAATGTTAATCCGCACTAGGGAAGTCGCAGTCTCTCCCTGATATGGACAAACATTTAAAGAGTAAGTGTTAACTTGCCTTGCTCAGGTAGGTGTTCCTCCTTAGCGTCCTCAAATCTTCCTTCGGGATCGCCTACGTCTAATCATACCAACAAACCAATAATTACTTACTACATGATGCATGCACGACCTAGGTCATACCCTCAGCATTAATGTCTAAGATTGATTAGCGAACCTACTTTTCGTATGACATACTATGCATGACAAAGTGTATTAATAAATAATATTATCAGTATATAATAGTGACAAAGTGCATTAATAAATAATATTATCAATATATAATAGTCTACTAAACCCCAAAATATGATTTCATACGATAAGGTCGTAATAGGGTGATTAGGGTTTTAAAGCACTATATGATGACAGTTGTCCGACATTCATCCTATGTACGTAAGGGGCAAAGTTTCTCGGAGGGACATATACTAGGTGCTCCTAAATAAAGAGATAATCCTAAGTTATAATCCCTTATTAACTTATTTTCTAAAATCATCTAATTGATAATTTAATAAAGAAAGTGCTAGTTATTTGTTGGTGTTTAGTAATAAATACTCCTATGATTATATTTAAGTGGAAATACTAATTTAAAATATTCCAGATTTATTTAGGCATTTACCTAAAGGACATTTGGGGTAAAATTCATTAACTAATACAACCAATAGATACTCTAGAATTAATTTAACCCTTTTTATATTGTAGAAACTATAATTACAACTAACAGTGAAAATTCCCCTTTACAATGGCTATCTTTTATATTTTTATAAAATCAGAAATGGTCTCTAGTATTTATCTAAAGTTTTCTAGAATTTTGGGGGGTCTTTAGCTATTTTATATAAATCTAAATTGATTTCTGGATTAAAAAAATGATTAAATCACTGGAAAAGGGATAAAAATCATTCGGGCTGAACCAACCGACGGGTGGCCCAGCGACGAGATACGGCCCACGGCCCAAACGCGCGTATGCGCCCGCACGGCCTGGGTGAAATGCCGAAGGCATATTTCTCGCGAGGCATCTTCGTTCGCAGATGGTGTCGTGGCCGAAGACGTGTCCACGTAACCCGCCAGGTGGGACCGGGGCCTGTTCGTCAGCGACCCAAGGCCACGGCTTAGCCTCAGCGCATGAGTGAACAGTCTGATTGGCGGGACCCACAGGTCAGTGGCCTACAGCCCTATCCGTGCACGAATCTAGGCGCCAGATCCGACGGCTCCTGGTCATCTTTCTCCTCTGGTTTGGTGGCGACGGCAACAACGCGGCGGCGCTACAGCCTATCTCCAGCCATGTGCGTTGACACTTTGGCACCTACAGGCCCTAGGGGTTCTAACGACGCATGCACCGAGGCCAGTGGTTGCCGGACGCGGCGGCGCGGCAGCGGCGGCGAAGACCGAAACTTCGCGCGGAGAATCCATGCTAGCTACGAACCTACAGGCTACGGGCATGGGCGGCGAGCAAAAGGGGGTCTAGGGGATGCTCAGCACGGCTTTGACGGGACGAGCGGGCTCGGGAACGGCTGGCGGCGGAGGACCCAAGGCTCCTTTGCTGAAATTAGAAGAGGGGAAGTTTAGAAGAGGTCCCAATGAGCTCCAGGCAAGGGTAATTGCAGAGAGGCTCACGGGTTCGCCGGGATTCCTTCGGCGCCGGCGAGAGTGGAATTGGGGAAAACGGGGAAAGCTTGGACCGGCGGGCGCCGTGTGGATTTATAGGCGCCGAGCGGTTCGGCGGGCTCGAGGCGCATGCGGTGTCGCATGGGGGGAGAGAAGCGGCGACAGGACGCGCGCGGCGAGCACATGATGGCGCGCGGCGGCCGGCCAACATGGCACGCGACGCTGCAGAGCAGCAGGCACAGCGCCGCGGCGGAGGTGACAACTGTGCGGCGGTAGGGCCACCAGGCAGGGGAGAGAAGGAGAGAGACTACTGTGGGACCCACGTTTCGGATTTGAGTTCCAATTCAAGCGAATTTTCAAAAATTCAAGCAAAATTTTGAAATGTCCCCAAACTTGGGATGTCACAATGACGGTGTTGGTATGGTTGACATTGTTGAAAACCATGCAGTTGCGGCTTTTCCATATGATCCAGAGTAGAATCATCATGGTGGTGTGGCTAGGGATGAGCATGGGCCAGTTCGACCCATCGACTCACCGACCCAGCTTAAAGAAAATAAGAAAATGGGCCAGTGGGCTAGACTATAATAATTTGAGGGAAAAAGGGATCGGATCCCCTATACCCACTGCTTCTCCTAGGTCGACCCACCTCGCACTCGCCTCACCTCCCTCTGTTGCGGTGGGCTGCGGCGCCTCCACGCCTGTCGCTGCCTCGCCAGGCCGGCCGCCGCACCTCCCCGCCAGCCGCCACATCTAAGCACGAGGAAACTTTCAAAATTAACTGCTTGGAGCTTTCAAATTTAATTGCACTGCACATACATGTCAATGACATCTTGTTTGGCCTTACCACTTAATTTAACTGAGAATTACTATTTAGAATTGTTTAATTGTATGATCGGATACATTTCTGCATCTTGTTTAGGACAATTAACCAGCCCTGCATACATATTTCAGTGAACACTATAAGTCAAAAAAAATTTGCCCAGATACATTTATGCATCTCATGATTTAACCAAATAAGATACGTGCATCTCATACTACTGCTCTTTTTTATAGATGACATAGAAATGTATGAGGAAGAGGAGGAAGATGACGATGACAATGCGGAGGGGGTGGGGGAGGAGGAGGAGGAGGAGGAAGGAGGGGGTGGGGGAGAGGAGGAATGTGATGCTATTGCTGGTGATCATGGGAGGAGGTCTCTGTCCACTGTTTGGAAAGAGTTTATTCGTATTCGCATTGGAGTTGTTATGAAGGGGAAATGCAATTATTGTGATACTCGAATTAGTGCCAGGCGTGGGCAAGGAACAAGTGCCTTGAGCAAACACTTGAAGAGGTGCAAGGCAAGAAAGATAGCTCTTAGGGTAGTAGATCAACTACATACCACAGTCATGTCTCCCGACAGTGTCACTTTAAGAGACTGGAAATTTGATCATGACATGTAAGGAAAGAGTTAGTACGGATGATTGTACTTCATGAATTGACATTTTCAATAGTGGAATATGACGGGTTTCGCAAGTTTGTTTCAAGCTTGAACCCATTATTTAAAATGGTGTCTCATACTGTGGTGAGAAATGACTGTATCACAGAGTTTGCAGGGCAAAACAAAGCAATGAGAGAGACATTCCTTAATCTCAAATCAAGGATTTCACTCACAATGGACATGTGGATGTCAAACCAAACATTGGGTTACATGTGCATCACGGCTCAGTATATTGATGACGATTGGCAGCTGCAAAAGAAAATAATCAAGTTTCTGATGTGAGGACGCCACATACTAGTGTTGCAATGTTCAACCTTATACTGAAGACAATACATGAATGGAACTGTGAAGACAAGCTATTTGCAATTACATTGGATAATACAAGCAATAATGGCACAATGGCTAAGTTGTTGAAGAAAAATTTGTTAGATAAGCATGTATTGCATGGAAAAGGGAAACTGTTTCATCAACGCTGCGCAGCCCATGTGTTGAATCTAATATGTCAAGCAGGATTTAGCTTTTTAAATCCAATTGTAGCAAGATCCGAGAAACTTGGATCTCCATCACGAAAACAAAGGTTTGAGGATATTGTAGAGCAACAGGGCATTCATGGGAAGCGAACCTCACTTGATGTGCCTACAATATGGAACTCAACATATATCATGCTGCAAATAGCCTCACATTTTAGGAGTGCTTTTGACTCATTGGGTCTTCAAGATATGCAATATACGTACACTTCTAGTGAAGAGGATTGGGAAAATGCTGAGAAAGTTGTAGGCTATTTAAAGTATTCTAAGAGGCCACTAAAGTTATATCAAGTTCTAAATATCCCACCTCAAACTTGTGGTTTCATCAGATTTGGCAAGTCAAATTGGCTTTAGAGAAGGAAGAAGTCGATGAGGAGTCAAGCTTGTTTGATATGCTCAAGTATATGAAAGAGAAGTTCAAGAAATATTGAAAATCTTCATGGCTCAAACTTTCAATTCCTATAATCCTTGATCCAAGATTCAAAGTTGCTTTTCGTGAGTTTCACTTTCAAGCATTTGGTGATAAGGTTGCATCGAAGCTAGCTAAAGTGATGGAGGTCTTCAATGGGTTGTATAATAAGTATTCAAGGTTGAGTGGATGCCACTTGAAATCTATACAAGATGTCGAAATGGGTGTAGATGGCACTGATCCTTTAGCAGATTGGGATCAACATCTCAGATTCATTCAACAAGTAATGCTTCTGAAGAACTTGAAACATATTTAGCGAAGGCTCCACAGTCTCGTGCTGATCATTTTCATATTCTATACTGGTGGCAACTGAACTATCAAGGCTATCCAATTCTTTCTTGAATGGCGACAGATATATTGGCAGTGCCAGCCTCCACCGTTGCATCAGAGATTGCTTTTAGCATAGGATCAAGAGTCCTAATTGATTTTAGAATCAAATTGGCCCCGGAGACCGTCGAAGCACTTGTTTGCTTGCAAGACTGGATTAGATCGTCAGTAATGTCTTATGTAATTTACGATAGTACTTTAGCATACGAGGAATTTAAAAATTGTACTTGTGCTTGAACATCTATATTTATGTTTGAAATGTAGGTTCTTCTGTTCTAAGTGTTTCATCAATTCATGATCATGTGGAACACAATGATGTCCTTGAGTTAATCTCAGCCTAAAACTAATTAGCTTCACACCCTGTTGGATCTAGGTGAGCTTTCCCTCCAATCTGCACTACCTTTGTAATGTTTCTGCATGTAATCCCTTTTGTGATTTTTTGCAGGTTGGTGGCACCATTCGCAACTGTTGCTTTGAAGCTGATACCCAAATACAAAATTTGTTATCTATAGCAGAATATCTTTGGCCAGCTCTTCTTTTTAATGCGGTAATTTTTTTAATGCAGTAATTTCTATTGCAATGCCTGTGATGGCCACTATTTAAATTCCAGTGCTATGAAGTATCCCAGTGCTCTGAAGTATCTTTGGCCAGCTCTTCTTTTATTTTGCATGCTTGTTTCCAACTATTTAAATTCCAGTGCTCTGAAGTATCGCAATATTGAATATAAGCTTTTTTTTCTTCCCCCTTAACTATTGCAGAATACTAGAGGCTATTATCATGCTATATATAGGTGCTTGTGTTATGTGGTGTTTAGCAGCTCTTCTAAACCCAACAAACCAAAATAAAGATGGGATACTGCCTGGTTATCTTTTGAAATACTGTCAACAATTTTGTTTATTACTATGGCTTAAACTGAAGTAATGATAACTACATATTACGTATTTCCTCCTGTTCGCTATTTGGAGATAAAATATTTTTCTTTTTCAAATAATCTGTAGTGTGGTCCTGGCCTTAGTTATCACTATTTACTTGTTTCATACGTTCTTAGAAGTTGATCGATTGTCAATATACCTTTAACCTAAACCATCAGCTTTTAACTTCCAGTTATGACTTATTGACTTGCACCGTTAAATACTTAAATTTTTGTTCAGGATTTATCATACCTTGCTACATGATGGATTGTCAAATTTTTGTTGACCTAACATCTGCAAGCTCTCAATTTTAACTGATTTACATCTTTGAGGTTCAATGTGTGTTAATATTGCTATTATGTACTTTTTTCTGCAGAGGATGCCGTTGCTTGAAGAATCAGTTTGCTCTAAGTATTAACATTATGTTCTGATCAGTTTGCTATATGTGGAGTCTAGTTCTATCTGTTCTACGAATTGTTCTTGGAATCCTTCCTCTTTTTCTTTTTACCCCAGCATGTTGGTTTTCTGTTAACATGTTCTTTTTTACTTGTCAACGGTCTAAATTTATGGCTTAGTTTTCTCACATTTCCTAATTATATCCTAAACAATCTGTTATTACAATGATGTTGAGATACAAGCTGTGTGATACAAGCCGTTGTCTTTCCTCTTTGGATGTTGAATAATTTGTTCATTCCTTTCTGTAATAGCATTGTGATGTGTGGTGTTGTGCTTGATTATAAGGTGACTATTTGCTCTGTTTGTGCATATATATATCCATTGCATATATACCCCGTATGGTCATGAAGTGATGAGATGATTTAAAGTACTTAATCTAGAATGGATCGGGCCTTGTGATCCATTGGGTCAGGAGGGTCTCAAGCATGACCCTTTGGGTCGACCATGTTGACCCATTTTTCAGCATTGGGTCATTTGGGTCGGACCCAATGGGTCGAGGGCCGGCCCACGCTCATCCCTGTGGCACGGGAGGCCGGAAAGGGACGGGAGGGCATCCGACAGCATCTCTAGCCCGCACGGAGCGGCACGAGGGCAGACGGCGTTCTAGAAGCCGGCAACACGGGGGGCAAGTGAAGAAGAGGTGGTCGATGTCCTCCGGTGACGTCAGGCAATCATCGGTGTACTGGATGACCGGGCATTCCAATTCATCGACGATAGGGTGGAGCAGTACCTTATCGGCACTGGCATCGATCATCATGCGGTACAGGAGGTCGGCGATGATGATGAACAATATCTCCTTGCTACAGCCCACAACGGCAAGGGATCCAAGGGCCGGGCACCCCGATCAAGAGAACGGCAGTGTGCCCAGTGCCAAGCAAGTTTGACATCCACGCCCACCAGCGTGCGCCAAACTCGCGTAGCTCAAGGATGCAGTCGAGGGCGACCCCAACTCACGAAGATGAACGCTTTGCGGAAGTCTAGCTAGAGGGCGATAGCGGGCACTCGCTGCTTGTGACGACATTGAAGCAGCTCTTTGGCGAAGAGGAAGTTGTCCGTGACCGAGCGCCCCTTGATAAAGCCGATCTGGTAGCTGCCATCGGTGGTGGTGACATCCACCTGGGGGGAGGAGGACGTGAGCGCCTGGTAGATGCGCCCAAGTTCGACGTCGCCGTGGTAGAACGAGTAGCGTAACGCCAGCACCGCATCGCCGCCGACGTGCCAGAACACACTACACATAGTAGAAGGCAAGCCCGAAGCCATCGAGGCCAGGGCTACTCGCCTTACGCATCTAGGGCAAATTTTTTAGGAGGAAGAGATGTTGGCATGTAAGCGCGTGATTTTTTTGCTGTGCTACATGATAATCTGCTCACTCAGCTATACTTACGTAACGCAGAAGCAATACTGTTGACAGAATAGGGCCACACTAGGGGTGGGCGTTGGTCTTTTCAGGTTTTTTGGTTTGGTCTATTCGGTCTTTGCGTAATTCGGGTTTTGAAAAAGGTCTATTCGGTCTTTGCGTAATTCGGGTTCTGAAAAATGAGAACCGAAATTCCCAAAAGAATAATAGGAACTGAACCCGAAATAATTCAATTAGGTCTATTCGGTCCATTGAAAAACTGAAATCCTAGATTCACCGTCGTGACACATGCAATTAAGCTTGCATCCATGCCTAGTCAATTGCGCCTCACGCTACAAAAAATGTAGGATCAATGACCTTTCCTAGGATGATTGGGTCGTTGCATTCAAGGTTGAGGCATAGAGTTGAGATGGGTTGTACCTTAAATGACACAGAGACAATGACATGGAAGGATTAGGAGGAAACATTTTACATAAATCGGTCTATTCGATCTTTTCAGGTTTCACAAGGCCAAACTGGAAATCAAACCCAAACACCAATTTACCGTAAAATACAAACCAAACCCGAACCCCAAAACCCGAATAAACCGATAATTCAGTCTAATTGGTTCGGGTCAGGTTCGGTTTTCGGGTTTTAGGTGCAATGTGCCCACCCTAGGCCACACCGTCACTCCAACGTCAAAGTAAAGAGCTCGGCAGCCAGATAGCAAAAACACGAACAAGTTACTCAATACCACATAGTCCTTGACCAACAAATATAATCCGCATAACATAGTTGACACAATGCAAGCAAAGGTAATTAATACAAGTCCAATAATGCAACACCTCATGCATAGACATCACGGGTGAGGTGTGAAGGTCTTCGTTTCAACTTGCACAGCAGTTTAGTCACCGCTATGCTATCAAGTACCCTTTGTGCTTGACGGCCATGTCTTGTTGCTTCAAGTTTTGAGTTAGGCTGCGGTTGCACGCGCACCCTCCCCTGGAACTTCAAGGTTGCATGGTCCCAAAATTCCATCCCTACTTGTTTCATCAGCATTCCTCCAAGATCTGCTTTCAGTACAAGAGTGCATCCTAGTAAGAAAATGCCTTGGTGGGCAAACAATGATTAGATGATAAGTATCTACTCGTACCAAAAGAAAACATTGCTTCATTGGTGCACATTTTCACATCATTTTGGCAATAATGACCCAGAAATTCTATTCAATAAGGGTGACGAACACCATGGAGCATTCAACGCGTGCATAAATCATGGCAATGAGACAACATTTTCCCCTCAAATAAGCCAACCACAAGGATTATTTGGCTCTTTAGCTGGGGTGAAAAATTACAAGGTTAGGCAACTAGTATACCGATATTGCTTATTGTGTTTAATGGAAATCATATTGGTTCTGATGAATAATAATAAATCTAAAGATCAAAGCAAAAATATGTAGCAGGCACTCAGCTATACTTACGTAACGCAGAAGCAATACTGTTGACAGAATAGGGCCACACTAGGGGTGGGCGTTGGTCTTTTCAGGTTTTTTGGTTTGGTCTATTCGGTCTTTGCGTAATTCGGGTTTTGAAAAATGAGAACCGAAAATCCCAAAAGCATAATAGGAACTGAACCCGAAATAATTCAGTTAGGTCTATTCGGTCCACCGAAAAACCGAAATCCTAGATTCACCGCCGTGACACATGCAATTAAGCTTGCATCCATGCCTAGTCAATTGTGCCTCACGCTACAAAAAATGTAGGATGACCTTTTCTAGGATGATTGGGTCGTTGCATTCAAGGTTGAGGCATAGAGTTGAGATGGGTTGTACCTTAAATTTTTTTTTGAGTAAGGGAAACCACCCCACTTCCATTTCCATTACCAGAAAACGAAAGCAACATAAAGTTCAAGAATCATCCAACAAACTCAGCAAATGAGGAGGTGATCAGCACCAGGCTCCTTGCTAACAAAAAACCAAACGCCCAAAACATGGAGCACCACTCCACCAACCAAGTTTTTACAGAACTACATTAAGCCCACACAAGCATCAATAGGGGGTACCACCAAAATGCCTCTATTAGCGACAAAAGAAAAACGAAGCTCAGCTAATCATCCTGACAAATCTTTGATGGTCTTGAAGATCCCTTCGATGCCCATCTCCACCAGCTCTTTATCCTCTGTTTTAAGAATACCTGCCTAGTATTTAAGAAAGGAACAAGACATGTAAAGAACAGTCAGAGGATTGCCAATTTGCCTTTTTTCGAAACAAGCCTGATTTCTTAAGCTCCAAATCGACCAATAAACAGAAGTTATCCCCATGTAACTCAGATTCCTCTTGTTAGCTAAAACCCTCTGTTCCCACCTCCGATAACTAACCATATCCAATGGAGTCCAATTGACCTCAAAATAACAAAAAACCATACCTTAAATGACACGGAGACAATGACATGGAAGGATTAGGAGGAAACATTTTGCATAAATCGGTCTATTCGTTCTTTTCAGGTTTCACAAGGCCAAACCGGAAATCGAACCCAAACACCAATTTACCGTAAAATAGGAACCAAACCCGAACCCCAAAACCCAAATAAACCGATAATTCAGTCTAATTGGTTCGGGTCAGGTTCGGTTTTCGGGTTTCAGGTGCAATGTGCCCACCCCTAGGTCACACCGTCACTCCAACGTCAAAGTAAAGCGCTCGGCAGCCAGATAGCAAAAACACGAAGTTACTCAATACCACATAGTCCTTGACGACCAACAAATATAATCCGCATAACATAGTTGACACAATGCAAGCAAAGGTAATTAATACAAGTCCAATAATGCAACACCTCATACATATATAGACATCACGGGTGAGGTGTGGAGGGCTTCGTTTCAACTTGCACAGCAATTTAGTCACCGCTATATATGCTAACAAGTACCCTTTGTGCTTGACGGCCATGTCTTGTTGCTTCCAAGTTTTGATCGAGTTAGGCTGCGGTTGCACGCGCACCCTCCCCTAGAAGGCTGGAACTTCAAGCTTGCATGGTCCCAAAATTCCATCCCTACTTGTTTCACACTGCTAGGGAAAAGGACTTTCCAAGCGGTTGGTAAGCCCCCTACAAGCGGTTTTAGAATCGCTTGTAAGCAACCGCAACTGATGCCTCGCGGAGCATTACAAGCGGTTCTAGGAACCGCTTGTAGAGGTGTCAAAAAAGCCAAATAATATTGGGGGAGGTGGGATTCGAACCCAGGACCTCACCCCTCCGCGTGACTCACACCTCACTCAGCTAGCCAACCCACCCGCGCATGATCTCTATTCAGATAGGGGGAGCTTTCCTTTTATCTATTTGAAAAATGGGTCTTTAGAAGCGGTTCGAGGCACGAACCGCTGCTAAAGCCCAAGCAGTACAAGCGGTTCGTGTCCCCAACCGCTTGTAGTGCTTTAGAAGCGGCTGGGGGCATAAACCGCTGCTATTCCTTAACTTTTAGAAGGGGTTCGTGTTCCGAACCGCTTCTAAAGATGCTCTCCTAGCTTTGTGGCTATTAAACCGCTTCTAAAGGCTGACTTCGGGTTTTTTGAACCGCTTGAGAAAGATTGTTCCCTAGTAGTGTCATCAGCATTCCTCCAAGATCTGTTTTCAGTACAAGAGTGCATCCTAATAAGAAAATACCTTGGTGGGCAAACAATGATTAGATGATAAGTATCTACTCGTACCAAAAGAAAACATTGCTTCATTGGTGCACATTTTCACATCATTTTGGCAATAATGACCCAGAAATTCTATTCAATAAGGGTGAGGAACACCATGGAGCATTCAACGCGTGCATAAATCATGGCAATGAGACAACATTTTCCCCTCAAATAAGCCAACCACAAGGATTATTTGGCTCTTTAGCTGGGGTGAAAAATTACAAGGTTAGGCAACTAGTATACCGATATTGCTTATTGTGTTTAATGGAAATCATATTGGTTCTAATGAATAATAATAAATCTAAAGATCAAAGCAAAAATATGTAGCAGGCATGTGCACATTCCAGAAGTAAGCATTGTTTTAGTGATGCATATTTTGCAAGGTTTTGACAATGACTCATAAGGGTGAGTTACACAACATGGCATGCAAGATGCAACACATGAAAGATGAATCCTGGCTATGAGATAGGATAATAGATATTTGGTACCCATGAACAAACTGCTGAACCATATGATCTTTCAGGTGCAGGACGCTATATGCAGAAACTTCTGGGAGAAGGGTTTTACTCGACATGATAGGGAATAATGCAGTAAAGTCGAGACAGACTTCTTTCAATGTTGAAATGGAGCATTCTTTTATACGTCGTCAAAAAGAAATTCCAGAATGTAGATGTAGTGGCAGGGGAGCAAAAAGTGCTAGTTTTGCGGATGGAAATGTAAAGGATAATATGATGTATCAATGCAATATTAACCATCGAGAGACAAATAGCTAATTGGAAAACAATAAACCAGACATATCTAAGAATACTAATAATGAAAACCAGAATCAAAATGAATGTTAGAGCACATTATACCATGATGTTAGTAGTATAACATAATTAAAACATAAATGGCCCTGCCAGATAACAAACAGATACCACACCTACTTCTGCTGCCAGTACATTTTAGTTTTAGTTTGTATGTACTATGCTGGTCCAGAAAAGAACACGAACAAAATTACCTGGAGGACCAAATGCTCAGATGCTTGGAGATCTCACTTTGAAGGTAGGTGAAAGTGTAACCCAGAGGCCTTCCAGAGCCAAAATCAGCCACATCTTTTATAGTCTTGTTCCTTGTATCAACTGCAATCACCGATGCCTTGTCCTTATCAGGATCAGGTGTGTGCATGATGTAAACAACATCAGCGTCGTGCAAGCTCAGAGCAGGGTAACCTGCATGGAGTCTCCTCAAGGTTAGCTTTGTATCTGTAACCTGTTTCAGATTAGGCAGCATTTGGGCAAACTTTGGGCTGTCCACTGTGATCTCAGAAAATTTGATAGTGCAGTCCTCCTCCCAGTTGTTCCCAGAACCAATATCTGAAATTTTAATTTTCTTTACTGCCGCCACCCAACCTTCAGCGGCGGCAGCGGCACAGGTGCATCCAGTGTTACTGCCGAGGTAGCGCATCTCGAAATACTTGATGTAACCTTCAAGAACAATGATGTTCCGAATATACATCGGATAACCCTTGAGCGGCTTGGGCACAAGTGGCAACGGTAGTGGGATATGGCGAAGAATATGGTTGTCCAGGAGAAGGTCACAGATAAGAATGCCCCGCCAGAGGTCGACCCAGCCCACTGAACCGAACTCGCCTCCCATGGCGAGCACAATGCTTGTATATGTATAACTGAAATTGTTTGGTGAATCAACTTGGTGTTCCATCTACCTGTCTTGGAGTTGTACAGGTGGAGATCAAACTGCTTGTCGTCGTACTGACAACCGAAGACCCTACAAAGCACGGCGAAGTATATAGAACATGTCTTGGTTGTGGCAACGCAAAAGCACAACGTTGCTTTCGGAGAAACGGAGGTCGGGCGGGATGGGTATCAGCTCAAGTGACGGCGGCTTGTTCTTGGTGCCGGCCTGGTAGACGAAGTAGTGGTTGCTCACAGGGTGGAGGCGGTCATCCTCACGACAGATGGGGACGCGGAGCAAGACGAGGTCGTCCTCCGAGTAGAGGGCCTAGGGCAAGTCGCCGAACGCGAAGGGCTTAAAGTCGGGGCAATGGACAGTGAAGCAGGAGACGCGCGGCGGGCTGGCCGCCCAGAAGGTCGTGGGGAGATCTGGTGCCTGGTGGGTGGGGAGCGGAGAGAGTCGACGCGGAGAAGGAGAAGGTGGGGATCGGATCTGGGCTCTGGGCGGCGGCGCGCTTGGCTACCGAAATGGAGTGGAAACCCTAACGCCTAAAGAGGAGATCGAGGAGAGATGGATGGATAGGAAAGAACCGAGAGGAGAGGACCAGATCGGTCACATCCATGCACGTGGTCTTTGGGACCCACAAACCATGAGACCATTCAAGCACCGGTCATATATGAAACCCACGTTGCATGCATGCATATCTTTTCTTGTCCTCCTCCACTTACATGCCATCTTCTCTACTGCCGATGTACAGTCCTATAGGACCCACTATGTGACATGCTCAGCCCTGTGCTCCGAACTACAGTACAAACGCTACATCCGGGAGAACATCCTGCAGTCGCCTAAAAAACCAAAAAAATTCCATCAACTCCAGGTCCAATATTTGAGCCCTCAAGCAGGTGACCCAGCCCTCCGCCACCGTGCGCCACATCCGTGCATGGCAAAACGTGCCACACCTTGACCATCTGTATCCACGTCACAGCTTTGCCCTTAGTGATGTGATGCAGTGTCTCCTGTCCAGCATCGGTGACCCATCGAACGGTTCAAGCCTCCTGCCCAAGTGTCCGACACCACCGATCGAATCATCGATCGCCGCCATGCTCCACCGATAGGGCATTTTCTGCGGCGCCCGTGTATGCATGAACCTCGTGTCTCCCCTTAGATCTACCGCATGGCCAACCTCGTCAACCAAGCTCTGATACCACTTGTTAGGATATACGTCGATGCAAGATCACGAACGACACCAGGAAACACTATGTTTGCTAACGCAGTTCAGCTTTCACCTACATCTGCGAGGCTCTGAGTATGGGCACTCCTCCCCAATCCATAATACCGCAGCACACCGTCTAACCATGTCACGACCACATGTCGGTCGCTGACCTACTCTTGCTTATGCTACTATTATGAAGTCGTTCCTTAGTTACTCCAGGGTTGCCTCCCTTCATATAGGGGAGGTCTGGTTAAAGTCCGACTCTAACTCTAAACCAACCCTGTCTATTACAACACAGAGTCCATGTAACCTACTCGTACACATATTCGACACAAAATCTAACATCGTCTTCCACATTCGACCTTATCTCTTCCTGCAGCACCATCCAAGCTTTTGCGAGCTCTGATCCTCCATGTTGTTCCCTTCTAGAAGCCTTGGCGCTACGGATGCATTGGTGTTTAGTTGGCGCGGAAGATGAGAGATGCTTGAGCTCAACGACCTCTCAGCACCGGTACAGATCGAGGAAGAAATGGCTTAGACGCCGGTGGTCCCATCCGATCGAGTCCAATCGCTTCTTCTAGGTATTTCGTGTGCCGCTTGCCTCGGGCATCCGCAAAAACTTTGGATGTTTTATTTCGTCTATTTTGTGAAAGAACCAAAGCCTCCAATCCAAACGCTACATGACGTCAGCAGAATACAGGAATCGCATTCCTTTGAAATTCCTTTGAAAATACACCAATCCAAATAGGGCCTCAGAATTCCCTTCCATGCAGCTACTTCACACCGTTCTATGACTTGAGGGCTGCTCCTTCGGTTATCCTCCACCCTCCTGATTTCAAATAGGACATCTTTTAGCGCCTAGTGTACTTTGTGTCGCAAATCGTTGTTCTTTGGGTGTGCTACATCAGTAAGTTGGCCCCTCTCCTCGATTGTTGCCTCCACCGTTGCACATCCGCCATCCACTGAGACAGTGACACTATCGATTGCCACGTCGAGCAGTGTGTACTCCCAGTACCAACCATGGCGCTCATTCTCTGTAGCTCGATCAGTCCATACCTTCAGCATATTGCCATCAAGACATGTAGGTGTTTGAAACATCTACTAATGGCTTCCATCATTGCCATCGCAGAGAAATTTACACTACTAGGGAACGGGCGTTCAGTCCAGGTTCGGAACAGGCTTCAGTCCCAGCTCTTGAACCGGGATAGCCCTTGGAGACTGATGCCTCCTGGGCATCAGTCCAGGTTACAGGAACCGGGACTATCTCTCCTCGATAGACCGGCCTGAATACACGTGGAGCGGTAGTTGGGATATTAGTCCCGGTTTTAACTACCAACCGGGACTAAGATGTGCGCACGTGGCGATTAGGAATAACTGCTGGGGACACTGTTGGTCCCAGTTGGTTGCTCAAACTGGGACTAAGGTATATGTATTAGTCCCGATTTTAACTACAAACCGGGACTGAGATGTGCGCACGTGGCGATGCTCAGGAGCGACCGCTGGGGACTCTATTGGTCCTGATTGGTTGCTCCAACCGGGAATGAGGTGTATACAGTTTATTTTTTATTTGAAATGTAATTTATTTATATTTTGACCCCTGTCTGTTATGCTGATTTAGTCACAATTAACTAAACCACATTAACACAATTAGCAGATGCACAGCTAGTTGATAACTAAAATCGAAAGAACATTCAATAAATTTTAAATTACAACAAATATGTATTTTTTAAGGGAAACCAAACCATATATCACATCAGACCGGCTCTGGGCACGGTCAAACAATTACAATCTTCAGAGTTTACAGGGAATTCATCCAGCCATACTGCTGGTCATTTACACTTGCTCCCAATTTGGCACGATCATGAGCTAGCGTATTACATTCACGGTGGCATTTAAAAAAGATGACACCCATCTTCATCCATTCTTTTACTCCAGGACTCCAGGCCATGAAATCTTCAATCTGCTCCTTTATTAAACAACAAATATATATTAGGTAGCTAACTATACATAAGTATCATACAATGTACACAAGTGCACATACACTTTTTATCGGGATCTTTTATGTGCATCGCTCCTCAACGGTTGGCTAGTATTTTTCAAAGGCTTTGGAATCTTATTAACAAAAGGGTGGTGATGCTCGCCCATCGGATTTATGCACTCATCAAAAAGGAAGCGGCGATTTGCTCTTGAATTGCTTTGACACGCACCGGTGAGAGTTTCAGACCTTTTTCCAAACCTTTTTTTGCCAATTTTTGGGGAATCTACCATTAAATAGAGAATTAACTTATCAATCTTTGAAACTATAGAAAATGTCCGAAGTAGCTAGCTAGGCGTTATTAAGGTAATAATTATATATTACCCCAAAACCTGCATTTTTCTTGTGTACGCAGCGGTGCCCCCGATGAAGTTGTGCATCATCTCGCACACATAGCATCCGCATAAATTGTTTCCATATGGCTGATGCAAGACCTGTGGTGGAAGAGTTGAAATCGTGAAATAGATGCATGAAAATTACGTTAACTAACAAAACACTCGTAATATAACATACATACATATTTAGCGAGGTACAACTCGAAACGCGTCTTGAACGTTCCCAAGGTTTTCTTGCGGAACGTTGCGAAGGCACTGCACATTTGATTACAAGTTTTATATAATTGAGTGTGTTTGATATGGAGAAACAGAACAACTAGTAAAATAATGAATGGAAGAGCACTGTACCGGTTGAGCATGGCGATGAAGTCTTTGTACTTTTCAACAGGCTCCCTTTTCGACTCCATGATCGTGATTTTGCTATGATCTAGCTCTATAATAAAAAGGGCCCAGTAAAAGCTGCACATATATATATGTCAACACGGTTTACTAATTAGTTCTAACAGTGTGTTAAGAAAAGGAATTAAAATAAGGCGGTACGAAAACACGTACTCAAATTCGCAGGGTAGAAGTATATGCCTCTTGTGTCGATGTCCTATTAGCCCTTCGTAAATGGTGTCCTCTATGTCTTTTGGGTACTTTCTAGCTATTTTCTCGTTAATGACTATTGGGTCAAGAAAGCCAAATTCGTGAATTCCCTCCCTTAGGCATCTTTTTATCTCCATTCTACATAAGAAAAAAATAGTTAGGCCTCCAAGTTAGTACAGTATACCGGTGGGCACGATCGAAATTTACAAACAATACACTTACAGAGACCAACAACTCATCATGGCGACGTCGAGGGCTATTCCCTGATACAGTTCGTATAGAACCTCCCATTCAATCATAAAGTCAAAGTCCCCGCGATAGAAATGGTGTTGATTGATTACGACGGCGATCGAGTCCAAACCATTTTTGGTTGCGCGCAAATACCAATCATGGAGTTGCCGCATCTTTGTTGTTAGCCGGGGAAGCTCCTCACACCTGACGAGCGATGCACCTTTCACAAATTTCCATTGTACCTCTGCAAAGGGATGTCCTTAAGGCCCAGGACCTGAACTGCATCAAGCCCAACTTCATTGTAAAAATTCCTCTGCGCATCCTATTCTGTAATCTGCTCCTCTGATGTTCCCTTATCAGATTCCTTACGTAAGATGCGCTTATAGTCTGATACAAATGGTATTTCTGGTTTGTCAATCTTATCTTTCAACGATAAGATACACCTCCCTCGGTGGAGATGGTTTCTTCACAAAATGTGCGGTGACCTGGCCTGTTACTATCCGCTCGGTTTCCTCTTCGGTCATATCATACGGCAGCTTCGGAGGTGTTTTTTCTCTGGATGACCTGGACCCTGTCTTCTTGAGAGGTGCTGGCCCCCCATCAGGCTGGCTTGACCTAGCCAGCACCTTCTTGGGAGATATTTGCTGAGTAGGGTGGTCTGTCTTGGACGGTGTCTTACTTGTAGTTTCGTGTGAGAGGATTCATTGAAGAGTCGATGCAGGAAATCGTGGAGAGGACACGGGCATGTTACCTTAAAAATTATGAACCGTTTGCGCCACATGACGAAATTGTGTACTGCATCTCCTAGTGTCGTGATCCCGTCACCTCCTTCAATGTCGAGGTCAAGGTCCCCGTACCCCTGACATACCTCGTCCACGGAGACCTTGCGCGTAGCTCGGGGTATCTATTGGGCATGGATGACTGCCCTGCCTCCACTTGATAAGCCATGCCTTCAACCGCCTTGATGGAGAGGTTTCGCGCTTCGAAGTGCAGCTCACAAGGTGTCGGCTGCGTGATGTCGTCCACGGGATAGCGGGCCAAGTCCTTTTCGAGCAGCCTACCGGAAGCACTGCTGCTCCAATGCTTGGAGGGGCTGATGACGTTGGGATTACTGGGCAGTTCCTGCTGACCGACCTCCCACGCCTAGCTCAAGGCTAGCTGCACCTCTCTTCGGACTATTTCTTGTATGCTCGCCTGTGTTGCATCATGGTATCTGGCTCCATCATGCGGTAACCAGCAGTCAGCCCAATCATGGGGCATAGCACAAGAAGAAATTGATTGGTTTGGCAGGTACCCAAGTCCCACATTACACGGTGATCGGCTAGATTTTATGCTTTTGCTCCTTGTTCCTTTTTTATCTTTAATTTCTCCAAGTAATCTTCTTTTTATTATGCACTCTGCCCGACTAGTCGAGCCCCCGAGCGTCGGGAGTCGACTCATACCTCTATTTCCTAGGCACACGTATTGAGTTACTAGAGTTCGTCGTACATGGGGTTAGAGCTTCACTACTCGGAAAAACCAGTCGGATTCATTTATAATCGTTAGGAAAAAAACAAAAGTGCACGCAAGTGCACCAATTAGGTGTATCCCCCGACTTACTGCTTAGTTGGAAACCAACTAAGTAGCAAGTAAAAAAAACAACTCAAATTTATATGAAAATATTAAGAAGATGAAAAATTAGCTCATAAGTTCCTGGCGCAGGCGTAGGCGTGATGCCGAGCCGCAGTCTTCGGCGCTCGTGGCGCAACTAGAGGCCTGTTTTCGAACTGTATAATTGGGCGCTCGTGGTGCGGGCGTAGGAGTGTAGCCGAGTCGCAGACTTGGGCGCTTGTGGCGCGGTCGTAGGCGTATAGCCGACCCACATACTTTAGCGCTCGTAGTGCGGGATTAGGCGTGTAACCGAGTCGCAGACTTGGGTGCTCATGGCGCAGACGTAGACGTGCAGTCGAGCAGTAGAATTAGGTGCTCATGGCACAGGCGTAGACGTGCAGCCGAGCCGTAGAATTGGGCGCTCGTTGGGGGCGGACGTAGGCGTGTAGTCGAGCCGTATACTTGGGCGCTCGAGGTGCTGGCGTAGACGTGTAACCGCGCTCGGGGCGCTATTGTAGGCGTGCAACCGAGCCGTAAACTTGGGCGCTCGGGGCGCAGGCGTAGGCGTGCAGATGAGCCATAGTCTTAGGAGCTGGGGACGCAGGCTTAGACATGCAACCGAGCCGTAGACTTGGGCGCTGGCGTAGACGTGCAGCCGTAGACTTGGACGCACGTGGCGCGGGCGTAGGCCTAGGCGTGGAGCCGAGCCTTATACTTAGGCGCTCGGGACACAGGCGTAGACGTGCAACCGAGCCATAGACTTAGACGCTCATGACGCAGGCGTATACGTGCAGCCGAGCCGTAGATTTGGATGCTCGTGACGCACGCTTGTTGCGCAGGCGTAGACGTGCTGGCGCAGGCGTAGGCGTGCAGCCGTGCCGTAGACTTGGGCGCTTGTGGCACAGGAGTAGACGTGTAGCCGTGCCGTAGATTTGGGCGCTCCGGCCACATGCGTAGACGTGCAGTCGTGCCATAGACTTGGGCGCTCAGGGCGCAGGGCAGGAGTAGACGGGCAGCCGACCCGTAGACTTAGGCGCTCGGTGCGTGGGCATAGGCGTGCAGCCGAGCCATAGAGTTGGGCGCTCATGGTTGAATTGCCATCGAGCTTGATGAAAATGATCTTAGCGATTCCCCTACCAGGCGCGCCAACTGTCGACAATCTATTAACCGAGGGCTGTCATCGGCAATGAAATATATGGGGTTATGCGCTGGATCCAAACTTGATGGTAACACAAGATAAGGGATTATACAGGTTCAGGCCCTCGACGGTGGAGGTAATACCCTAGTCCTGTGCTCTGGGATTATGTGTGGTATATGGATACAAGATGATCGGGGTGATCTCTCATATGTCTCAATGTCATGCCTCATGTTGTGTCATGAGATCCGATGGCGAACTAGGGTTCCCTACCCCCTTTATATAGTGGAGGGGATGAGGTTACATGAAAGTCTCCTAGTTGGTTACAAGGAGGAGTTCTACTCTAAGTAGAATCTTGTCTCTATCATGTCTTATCGAATATATCTATATCTGGTGTTTACAATTATAGTCTCCTTACAAATCGGGATTACATTCTATCTTTATACCTTCTTTCTTAGGTGCTCCATATGCAGTCCGGGTGGTGCCCGTCTCCTTCTAGCCGGATCGGGCCACCCCCTGTTGGGTGGTCCTCGCGGCCCTTTGTGTGGGTACCCAGGGTCTATGTTTTCCACAATAATCATTCAGACTTTGATAAAAAGAGCAAAGGGTCTCTCTCCTAGATCACTTTGGAACTATAATCCGCCATCATGCCCAATATTTCCCACTCTTTTTCCTCCTCGGCGTCATTGACTTCGAAACCCTCCACTTCAGTCCTCCATTTGAGATGGAGAGGACGTCCGGGGGAAGGAGCCTTGGAGAAGCGAGAGATTTCCTCTACCCCTGTCGCGGAGGAGCCAGCGACAGGTTCTGCAGCAGAAGGCTCCACCACTGACTTCGGCAACGGAAGTGGCGGCGAGGAGGCAACCGATTCGGGGGTGGCATCCCCATCCCTTGGTGCGGTTAGTGAAGAAGATGCAGTCTGGTGCGAAGCATCCTCAGTCGACTGAGGTGCCCCGGTCAGCGCGTCCATAGGGATGTCGGAGCTTGGTTTCCTGAGTAAAGATGTTTCTGGAAAAATTCAAAACAACAATTTAACAGAAAGAAAAGGATCAGTAGGCACTTGCCTGCTGGTTGTCTTTATTCTTATGCTTAGCCCTTCCCGAGTGGTTTGACCACTCGGGGAGGCGTTGGAGGCACCACTAGACCTAGAGGGTGGCACAAAGCTGGCGCATGGAGGCGCAGGCGGCTTTGAGGGCTGAGGAGCTGAAGGCTCATTCACCTTGGGGCCCTGCGTAGATGCCTTCGCAGAGGAGCTTCATCCTCCTCTTCTTCGCCCGACTCTTCCTCTACAATTCCCTTACTTCTCTTGGAGGGGCGCTCCTCGGCAGAAACATATAATGGTGTGTGAGCAGTTCAATAATTTTATTGCTCACCCAAATTATATAGCAAGAACTATGTTTATATACTATTAAAAGAAGTAAAGAACTGCTTGGCCGATAATAAATCAAGATGAACCATACTAAACATGTAGAAAATATATCGTTTTCATAACATCTTCTTTGATAAAATATTTTGACTCAAATATAGGGCAAAAGTACATTAGCTGTGGTATTGTCTGGTTGATAATATAGTAGTCAGCATCCATCGGCTAGTTCATAGTCTGAATATTATGTTGTTGACAATATCCATAGCATGAATATTGAGTCACAATATTTATTTTATTATGTGACACTTTTTTGGATTTCGTCGCAGATTTCTTTGAGCCACAACTCGACGTCTAATATTTGTGACGCTTCTAAAGATTTTGTCATAGATATGACATCTTCAATAACAAATTTTGTAAATGTTATGAGCAAAATGTCATGGATTGACGTATTTCTATTAGTGAGAGATGGAGAATGGAAAGAAATACGTGGAGAATTTAGATGAAGCAAAAATGGGGGACCAGAAGTGATGCACAGAAAGGAGGGATGTGGGCGGCGAGCGCGATGAGCGAGGTGGCTGACGAGCGCGTAAGCAACCTGCAAGAAACGCACGGCGAGGAGCCGAGGAGCAAGCAAGGAGCCCATATGCATGCTCACTCTTTACAGGACCTGCGAAACATGGCATTCAACCATTGAAGTTTGAAAAACAAAAAATATGGGATGGTATTCTGCTAAAGTAGGCTTGAAACCGTGATCCGACGCAGGAGTTGTGTCCCATTTTCCACGGTGCAGGCTAAGAGCAAGTCCAACAAGCTCCTCTATCCACTCCTCCAAAACACTATTAGCGTCTCCTCTATCCACTCCTCTATATTTCCTTCACAATTTACACTACACTCTGCTGGAGCAATATCCACTCATCTATATTTCCTTTACAATTTACACTACACTCTGCTGGATTTGCTCTAAGCTAAAATGGTACTCCCTCCATTCTTTTTTGTTTAACGTTTTTGACTTTTAGACACATCTTTGACCATTCGTCTTATTCAAAAAAATTATGCAAATATCATTTATTTTGTTGTGATTTGTTTTATCAATAAATATATTTTAAACATGACTTATTTTTTTGCATGTTTGCACTAATTTTTTGAGTAAGACAAATGGTTAAAGACATGCTCAAAAGTTAAAGGCGTCAAATAAAAAAAAACAGAGATAGTATTATAGAGGAGCCGCTGGATTTGCTCAGCTAAAGCGCCACCTGCGAGTAGCATCCCCCTGCTAGGTTTACAAGCTTGCGCTACTGAGCTCGGCAACGGCGGTGGCGGGGTTAGCTATTTACTCGACTGTTTCTCATGTAAATTTGGCGAGGTGGGAATAAACAATCTCGGGGGCAAAGGCTGTAACGCATGAACGAGTGGGCTCTTTGGGCCGAGAGGCAAGGCCTGTGCCGCGGGCATTCGTTTGCTAGCTTCTCGTCGTGGGCCTTCTTTGCCATCTTGGGCATACATGAGCCTCGAGGTTGAGCCCCGGCACTAGCTCCCGTCGGCTGGGCTTCGTCGGAGAAGAGCATAACAGCACCACAGAGATGAACAGATAGCATTTGAAGTTTACAATAACAGGTTGTGAAGTTTACAATAGAAGTTTATCACATGGAACATGGCTTCAGCAGTCCACACTGTGAGCAATCTGTTTCCACAACCACAGGAGCAAACTGCATTCAGATGGAAAGAACATTTTGACTAGAGTGTTAACAGAAAACTGTTATCCCTTGGTTATGACTCAATTTACCTCATTGTCATCATCAATAAGGTTCATTGCATTGTTCTCAAGATCCCATCCAAATGTAGTCCCTATGAGCGCTTTTAGTCTTCTAGCCTGGATATGGGGAAAATGTTAAAATCCACAACAATTTTCTGCACCAACAGTCACTTGATTTGATTGAATTTGCAGAAAATTAGTTTTCTCAGTAATGTAAACATGGCATTTAACTTTATATTTGAAAAGATGATTCTTCATATAAACAGCAAACTGCATGCCTTGAATTTAAGCACATAATATTGTAACTAATTTCCCAGAATTACTGGCCCAGTTTCATCATTTAATATAAAGATTATTATTCGTATAAACAGCAAACTGCATGCCTTGAATTTAAGCACATAATATTGTAACTAATTTCCCAGAATCACTGGCCCAGTTTCATCATTTGTGGATGGTAATCTAGTGATCTCATATAACTACCTTGGGTATTTAGATCACACAATAAAGTTTGGTATGCACCCTAATCGAAAGTTCAAATTCAAGGTACAGAACTACTGCCTCGCAGCCCAGGAATGTGTAAACATAAAATAGAGATGTTTCAGGAAGGTCAACTTGTCAGCCCATGCTAGAACTGGGGCTTCAAGTATCACTGTAAGGAAATCCTGACGGTAGAAGTTTAGAGAAATCAATTATGTCTAAGCTAAGAGAACCGAAGATAATTCAAATATGTAATATTCCGCTGATCTGTAATTCACAAAAAAATATCCTCACAAACCCAAACAGATTCAAATAACAGTGATTTCATCTTACATATGTATGTAATTTATGTTTTGGTAAGGCTCCAAGGCTTATTTGCTTAAGCAGTTAAGCTTGTCTACTTATTTGCTCTATATCCAGTTTAAAAAACAAAACCATTTTGGTATTTTGAGCCCCCCTTTTTAATCTCGAAGATGCATATCAAAGCTCTAGAAAAACAAGTTAAACAAAGCGATCCAAACTATCCAGACTGCTTCGGGAAGTTCTTAAACTTAGATATTCCTAAAGCAATCCACCTCATCCCCACCCCCCAGTGGACAAGTGACCTATTGATGTACTGTAAACATCTCAAACTGACGACGTTGATAAAACTAAGCTAACTTGCTTCTAAGAACGACTTTACCAAGTGATGTTCAAATATTTTGCTTCAGCTCCATGCAATGCATTGTAAAAGTCTTTTTTTCAAACATGCAAAGAAGTAATCAACGAAGGTGGTAGAATACCTTTTTTTGTGAAGGAGATGTAGAGTGAATGGAAATGTTTGAATTGTTCCCAAATAAGGGTTATACAGCTCACATGTTTATAAATTTTGTTGGAACAAGACATGGTAGGAACTAACTCAAAATAGGAAAACGAGGACTTCAGTATTACTCATTCTCCTAATTCAATACATTTCAATATTGTCTAACACTATATTTTTCACATAGCTAATTTTAGGGTGAAGTGACAAAAAATAATTATCCCGAGCAGCATATATACTGTGTTTTAGGGTGAAGTGACAAAAAAATAATTGTACCAATAAAAGATTAGAACATTTCTGAAAAAAATAAAAGATTAAAACAAAATTACCTTGGAAAGACAGTACATAAATATGTCCCTTGAAAACCATGCTTCATCCAAAACTAGAGTTGCCCATTGTTGTGATCTCAATTCTCGAAGCAGTAGATGGGCGATGGCAGCAAGGGGCTGCCAGCGCTGTAGATGGGAAAGAAGAAGAAGAAGAAGGCAACAAGAGATAAGATATCTTTTATTGCTTAACCTTTGATTTGGCCGACTAAGAGCATTCGTAGCAGGGACTCTATAATACTGTAGCTTTGGATAGAGTGTCTGATGTCAGAAAGGAATCTTTTAGAGTGCAGTGTAAAGTCTGAAGAAAATTTAGAAGCAAGGATAGAGGGAGTAGCTAATAGTGAAATAGAGGGTGGGAATAGAGTAGCAGATGTGGATGCTCTAAGCCCTTATATAGGGTTGGCTTACTAGATAAAACAACTAACAGACTAACTAACTCATAAAGAGATAAGATACAGATAATTATCTAATTAACTGAGTCTGGATCGGATGGGTTTAGCCCATCCGCACCACTCGGCTGCCAACGGCGCCTAGAATAAGTCAAGCCGAACCTGACACCCATATCCTCACCACTTCAAGAATCCTGAATTCGCTGAAACCCTTGTTTCAGTTGATAGTGAAGAACCATTATTAACTGAATGCAACACAAAATGACAGATGTAACTCAATTAGTCCTTAAAGTTTGAGTCTATTTGACCTGATAAACTTCATAAAGAATGCTTCAGCTCCAAGACCAATAATACATTCACATAATACCTTAACAAGCATGTTGCTCGTATGAAGAGGCTGCCAAGGAGAGTAAAAAAAGGTTTCAAATAAGCATATAATGGCATCTATATCATATAATGCACATCATCAAGAGAGAAAATTATTACCTTTATACTTTAGAGAGCTGTTCAAACTTCAAACGCGGCATGTCCACGAAACTTGGTTGAATTAAGTACACATCTGCACAGCGACTCAGCTCAATAAGCATGCGCCTTGAAATGGCAGTTCAAGCATCAACTGAATGGTTACTGCTTTATATTGATAATATATTGCTAAAAATTAAACATAGCATATTGACGGAATTACATTGCATATAGAAGCACAGTGCCTAAGTTTCATCAAGATAACCCTAAGTTCACTGCAAACTAGACTAATGTATCTCACTCCCATAAGAAAAAGAAATCCAGGATACTATTTTTCATGTAGAAATCAATAAGTGGCCTGGTTTGAGTTCTCAAATCTCCAAGATTTTTTTTTCCAAACTTCTGTCAACAGAGGAAGCAGATATACATTATGTCCAACAGTTTCACTACAGCTCAAAAGAAGACTGATAAATGCTTTCCACTGCATAAAGCCTCTAGCGACTGCCCCATCTACATAACTTAAATAAATTAGAGAATAGTGCATACAATTAATAATATGTCTTAGAATGATTGTTAATTGTGTCCATAGTACCATATATGCAATGAAAGAAAATTGCAGCTCCCCCAAGAGTAAATCTTCTTGTCCTTGATAGCTTTTGGCGAAAACAGTCTCCAGCAAGCTTGCCTGAGAAGTAGAATAGACTCATCAACACAATCATATAAGTTGTCAAATCAGCGTTTACACATCAGAATCTACAAGATATTGATTTGAGCAAACCACCATTATCAACAGGTCATGAAGTGAATCTATTTGCACATTGTAGTTTGATGGTAATATGATATGACAATTTGACATTTCCAGTCCGAAAGTGCAAAGCCAATGTAGCCCGAAAATGCAGCAAGCCAATGTTGCCATGGCTATTGATCACACTGTGCCAACCTATGACTGCTCTTCTACTATTCAAATTTAGGTTGTTGTGTTCAGAACTTCAGATTTAGCGCCAATGAACCAGCATTCCATTTCATGGCGTTAATATTTTAAGGTGAGTCCATATCAGACAACATTGCTCAGAAAATTAATTGGGACAAAAAGGAACATTTAGAAACCCTGATACATAACTACGAGAAACTACAACAACTATACCACCATATCAATTTGAATGATGAATTATAAAACAACAAAAACATTACTTTGTCCAAATTCAGTGTAGTCAGCCACTACAGGAATCCAGATTATTTACGTGGGCCAAAACTATAAATAAATTTATGATTTTGGAGAGGATTTTGGACTTATATGAAACTCCTATGCAAGTTCAAGGAGCCAGAAGTGCATTTTGAGAGTACCGGGATCTAGATGAGAACTCGGGACAAGTTTAAGGACCGCTCGTGAAATTTACTCTAATAAAAAATTTTAAAATAAAAAATTTAATTTTTTAAAATTTATATACCAAGTGTGGTCTAGTTTTGTTCGAAAAAAAATCAGGAACCCATTTTTGAAATCGGTTCGGTAATTAGAGTTAGCAATCAAAAGATATAACGCATAGCTTGCCTTGCATGTACATGCTTAGCCTTAGCTGCATGCGGGCATCCTGCATCCCAAGAAACGCCCAGTTCCTTCATTTGTGCTGGGCCTGGCTAGACAGGGATTTTGCATCAGATGAGCCAGGCTGTGAGAAACATGCAGGTAACCAAACACACCCTAATGCGGTGAGCTCAAGCCCGAGGTAGGCCACTCGACAACAGCGACGACCAGGGGAGATTAAATTATTTGCCCTCGTAGACAAAATACCTCATCCCTTAATTCGTTCCCCCTTTATTATTTGTCACCGATACAACGAATTTCCTTTATTTCATGTCGTTTCATCTCATTAACTACCTTAAAAAATTCAAAATAATTTTTCAAATTCTAGAAAAATGTGAAAATCCAAAAAAAAATTTAAAAAGAAAAATCTTAAAAATCCAGGAGGTCCGGCAGTGGGATCTATTCATTGTTTGCCCAAAAAAATGACGCAAATAAAAAAATGACCATGGTTTAGGGCTAATTTTAAAATTGCCCCCTGGCGCCCTCGCCCAGGGCGCCATGCCCCTCTTAGGCGCCCCCACCCAGGGCGCCAAGCATCAAGGCGCCCTCGCCGAGGGCGCCAAGCATCCAGGCGCCCCCATCCAGGATGCCAAGCCAGCAGGCGCCGGACGCCAAGGAGGCTTGCAGGTACAGTATAGGTACAGTGCTGAGGATGCCTGCTGGCTTGGCGTACCTGTACTGTGCTGCCTCGATGCTTGGCGCCCTCGGCGGGGGCGCCTAGGAGGGCATGGCGTTCTGGGCGAGGGTGTCAGGGGGCAATTTCAAAATTGGTCCTAAATAATGGGCATTTTTTATTTGCATCATTTTTTTGGACAAACAGTGAATAAATTCCCGGCAATGGCCACGGACAGTGAGTCCGCCAGCAAGTCTTGGGCGTCGGACTTGATCTGCCGCTGCGCATTATTTCTAGTTACACATGTATGCAAATAAATAACCATGCAAAAGCTAATGACAAGATTAAATCTAACAGCAGGCGCCCTCCGAAACCAACAAGGCCATTGGAAAGGAGGGAGTATATATGTACACACTGCCTCCTACTAAATATGGTACGTACTTGTACTGTACCTGCTAGCCTTCTTGGCATCCTGCCTAGGGGCGCCTGCTGGCTTGGCGTCCTGGGTGGGGGCGCCTCGATGCTTGGCGCCCTCGGCAGGGGCGCCTAGGAAGCTAGGCGAGAGTGTCAGGGGGCAATTTCAAAATTGGTCCTAAATAATGGGCATTTTTTATTTGCATCATTTTTTTGGACAAACAGTGAATAAATTCCCGGCAATGGCCACGGACAGTGAGTCCGCCAGCAAGTCTTGGGCGTCGGGTCAATCTTCTCTAACCCACCACGTGTTGACCAACAACCCCTAGATAACATGTTCTTGATTTTTGTTCCTCTGGTTAATTTCGGAATTCCTGTGTGTTTGGGATTTTCAGAGGTTTGGAATCGCAGGCTAGATCAAGCTACCGGTATGAATGATTGCTACCAGCTAGGCCACTTGTTCTGCCCAAGAACGGATTTTGATTTTGAGTGATGGATGGGGGTGGAATCATGGCGAGCGGCACGACGGGGGTGATGAACTCCCTCCTGGCCAAGCTCGCCGACCTGCTGGGGGAGGACTACAAGATGCACAAGGAGATGCGGCGGGAGATCGCCTTCCTCAAGGACGAGCTGAGCAGCTTGAACGCCCTCCTCGAGAGGCTGGCGGACATGGAGGTGCTCGATCCGCAGACCAGGGAGTGGATGAGCCAGGTGAGGGAGATGACCTACGACATCGAGGACTGCATCGACGAGTACATGCTCCAGCTCCGCAGCGAGCCGCAGAGGCCTGCTGGCATCATGGGGTTCTTTGTTGGCTATGTGCAGAAAGTGAGGGAGCTGGTAGCTCGTCATGAGATTGCGGAGCAGATTCAGGATATCAAGGCTCGATTTGTCGAGGCTGGCCACAGGCGAAAGAGGTACAAGCTCGATGCGGCGGTTAATTCGGGTGGCACCAGTGTGGTGCCCATTGATCGTCGGTTGCCTGCGCTCTATGCGGAGTTGGATGGCCTTGTCGGTATTAATGGTTCGAGGGATGAACTTATCAAGTCAGTGGATGATGTGGAGCAGAAGATGAAAGTGGTGTCAATTGTTTGTCGAGGCTGGCCACAGGCGAAAGAGGTACAAGCTCTATGCGGCAGTTAATTCGGATGGCACCAGTGTGGTGCCCATTGACCGTTGATTGTCTGCGCTCTATGCGGAGTTGGATGGCCTTGTCGGTATTAATGGTTCGAGGGATGAACTTATCAAGTCAGTGGATGATGTGGAGCAGAAGATGAAAGTGGTGTCAATTGTGGGGCCTGGAGGATTAGGAAAGACTACACTTGCTAATCAAGTATACCTAGGGGTGAAAACGGGTTGGTTATGGTCGGATAGTGACTCATATCGTATCTTTTTGCATTTTTTCTAGATTTTTAAATGAACAGTAAACAAACAGTGCAGTGAACAGTGTTCAACAGTGCGTGAACAGTGCATACACGTGTCACAAAGAGGCGCAAGGTATACACTCATATAGATATAGTTTTTGACATGAAACTATTTTTTTTGCATTTTTTCTAGATTTTTAAATGAACAGTAAACAAACAGTGCAGTGAACAGTGTTCAACAGTGCGTGAACAGTGCATACACGTGTCACAAAGAGGCGCAAGGTATACACTCATATAGATATAGAAAGATTCCCATAACTTACTCTTAACTGTCTTTTTATGAACATTTGTTTTATTCTCATTTATTTTCACATATTATTTGAAACAGCCAGTTATTATAGCTAATTTTTGTTATGATATGAAATGGAAATCACCAATTTATATATCAGATGGCAAATACTTTCTAAAATGAGTCTATCCTGGTAGCAGATAAATGAATAAGAAAAATAAAATTTAATTTGCCCGGACCAATCAGCCTACAAAATTTAAAATTTTACTCAACCTCACCAGATCAGCCTACAAGATCCATTGATGAGTTAACAGTTAAGAGTGTTGTGGGTGGTTTTCACATTGATATTATCAATATAAGGGTTAAAACCAAATCATTGCTCTATTTTGTTTGATAGGTACTTGATCATAATCGATGACATATGGAGTACCAAAGCATGGAAGACAATTAAGTGTGCTTTGCTTGAAAATACTTATGGTGGTAGAATATTAGTAACAACAAGAATTCTCACTTTGCCAAGTCATGTTCCTCCCCTCACTATGATCTTGTATATGAGTTGAGGATGCTAAGTGAACCTGACTCGAAAATGTTATTCTATAAAAGAATTTTTGGTTCTGAAGATAAATGCCCTCAGCACCTGAAAGAAGTTTCAACTGAAATAATAAGAAAATGTGGCGGTCTACCTTTGGCAATCATTACTTTGGCTAGTTTGTTGGCTACTAAATCATATACTAGAGAAGAGTGGATGAAGGTTTGCAATTCAATTGGTTCAGGACTTGAGAAAAATTCTGATGTTGAGGAAATGAATATGATACTATCTCTGAGTCATAATGATCTCCCTCATCATTTAAAGACATGCTTATTGTATCTTAGTATGTTTCCAGAAGATTATGATTTGAAGAGGGATTATTTGGTAAGAAGATGGATTGCAGAAAGTTTCATCAAGGTTGATGGTGGAAGAACTGTAGAGGAGGAAGGGGAATGCTATTTTAATGAACTTATAAACAGAAGTATGATGCAACCAGTGGATATTCAATACGATGGTAGAGTATTTGCTTGTCGAGTGCATGATATGGTTCTTGATCTGATTATGTCCAAGGCGGTTGAAGATAATTTTGTCGCTATAGTTACCGATAGAAAGTAAATGTTCCTCTCACGGGAAAAAGTTCACCGACTCTCATTTCGATGCCATGGTCAAGTGATGTGGACATACTCCACCAATACCCGTTGGCAAAGACGCAACGGCCCAGTTGGTCCAATTGTAGTCGGGCGGCGATCGTGGAGCCTCTGAATAATACCACCTTGCTTAACTTAGGAGGAGGAAGCCACCTTAAAAGGGAGAGCCACCCTTTCCCCATTGGACTAGTCTTTTGGGGCGATTGGGCCTCTCCCTAGTGGGTGTGCTGAAGAACTGTTGGGGTCCGGGCAACCTTAATTTGTTGGGCCTCGGCCAACCCCACCTGGGCCGGATGTATCATCAAGAAAACATGACAGCACATTCCATAGCTACAGCTCATGTTCGGTCCATGAACATATTTAGATACTCTAAACAAATGCCTTCTCTTGCAGATTTCCGGACCCTGAGAGTGCTTGATTTAGATGGTAATGAGAATTTGGAAAGCCGCTATCTTGAAGATATTGGAAAGTTATTTCAGTTGAGATATTTGCGTATTAGAGCAAGTAATGTTACACTTCCAGAACAAATAGGAGAGCTGCAGTTTTTGGTAACATTGGATCTTCATAACTGTGTTGGTATAACCGAATTGCCTGCAAGTATTGCTAATCTTCGGCATTTGCGATGGTTAATTGTTCTTCGTGTCAAATTGCCAGATGGAGTTGGGAACATGCAAGCTCTAGAGTTCTTGTCCCTCGTAGTTGTGGGCTACACTACCCCAATAACCTTGTTACAGGAGCTGGGCAGTTTGACAAAATTGAGATTGGATTGGCGGATCAGTTGCTCACACAAAGATAAAGCGATATACATATATAATTTTGTTTCTTCAACTTATCAAACTAGGTACATCCAACCTTAGGTATTTGACAGTTATCAGTCCCTGGTCAGTAGATCTGTTGTTGGATTCTTGGTTCCCACCTCCTCACCACCTTCGGGAATTAGGAATCAAAGGTTGGTGTCTCTCTAAGATACCAGTGTGGATGGCCTCACTTGCCAATCTCACCTACCTGGATATTGAGGTTAAAGTGAGACAGGAAACCATCCAGATCCTTGGCAAATTTCCTGCCTTATAGTTTCTGAAGCTATACTCAAATGCAGCAGACCATGTGGAAATATGGATTGTTGTCAGCAACTATGGATTCCGATGTCTGAAGAAGTTCCATTTCATCCATTGGATGAATCTGATATTCGAAGAAGGAGCCATGCCGATGCTTGAAGCTCTTGAATTTCAAATCATAGTGCATGAAGTGCAAACTGCATATGGACATGGCCCTCCTGACCTTGGCATCAGCCATCTCTTTGCCCTCAGGAACCTTCTTGTCAATATCCACTGTCAGGGTGCAAAAGTTGAAGAGGTGGAGACTTTAGAGGCTGCTGTCCGGGTAGGAGCCAGCATGCTTCCCAATCATCCTACAACCGCTTTATGCAGATTTCGTGAAGCAGAGATGGTAAAGGCTGATGCAGGTATATAGAAGTAGGGTTACTGTGAGGACCATTGGCAGATTACGAGCCAGCCTAACTTTGCGTGCACAAATCTAAATTAAGGTATAGTTTGGTGACTATTGATTCGTTTACGCAGAAGATACTAGTCACTTGGATGATATTATGCTAAGGTACACCTTGGTCATCTCATAGTGACTTTTGATTCCTTCCAGGCAAAGCTGATGATATTCGTTAGTGGTCATGTTAGCAAAGGTTGGTAGTGACTACATTTAGCCAGACTAGACAGTACATAGTTTTCATTATGGGTTAAACTGGAGCTATCACTTGCAGCTGCTATAATTCGGTCAACCATGTTTGTCTGCCTCTGTGAGCCTCTGTGAAATACATCCAACTTCCAAGGTACAAATACATCTTTTTGCACAACCGTATCTGGATGGTTGTTTGTTCAATTTCAATAGATAGCTTCAGTGCTAAATTACTACAAAATTGTATTGCTACTCTTGTTCATTGCTGCTAACATCACCTTCTGATTAAGGACTAGCTACAATTTTCTAGAGATGACATCATGTTCTATTGTTTCAGATCATAATGCTAAAGTGAATCAAGTTTAGGTCGTTGTTTCCTAACACCACATTCGAAGTTAACTGGGTGTCTTGTTCCGAGCTTATCAGCGCTTTGTCTCGGCAATACTAGAGGAAAAAGCAAGTTTGTCCTTATTCTCGTTCAGAAATCCGTTCACTGAACTTTGTAATTTTATATTGTTAGTTGGAATGGTTATGTATTATTCTAACATTCATTTCTATGCAGTGTTCCCCTAGGTGGTGGCCTTCGCCCCGCCTAGGGCCTAGGCAGTAATCTAGGCGGTCAACAATTGTTGGTGGTCCTATACAACGAATAGGAGGTTCTAAATGGCCTTGTGAGTTATGTAGATGATGATTTGGTGGTTTTTAAGTGGCGATTAATAGTTGTGACATGATTATATTAAACATTTTCTTTGAAATGATATACTTTGTGACATCCTAATACTTATTAGTGTGTCCCAAGCCCAATTCAAAATCAAATAAAGGTATTATTACTTTTTATTATTTAATCTCAGCCAAAAAAATGTCATTTTATGCCTAGAAAAGCCAAATTAAGGTTTTAGGGACCCACTTGAGGCCCATGGCCGACCCCAGGTCGTCCAAGACCTTGGCCAAGTTGCTATCCACGACCTTAGACTCTCCTAAACCTTTCCCAAACCGAATTCTCCTCAGATCAGGTTTTCGGGAGCCCAATTTGACCTCTACCCGATAGCGCGCCTGCGCCCTCCAACCGCAGCCTGCCGCCGCGTCCCCTCCCCGCCCGACTGTGCGCACGCGCGCGCCAGCCCGCCATCGCGGCGTGTCCCGGGCGGGACCCGCCTGCCCCCGCTGGGCCCGCGCATGCGTGCCTCGGCCGTGCCTCGCGCTGCCCCGCCTTCCTACTGACGGGCGGGACCCGCAACCCACCGGGCCCGTCTGTCCGCCCCTGCGCGCGCACCCCGCGCCCGCCTGCCTGCGCAGCCGCCCGCGCCGCCGGCCTTGCGCCGCACCACTGACATGTGGGCCCGCACTCCGCTGGGTCCCGCGTGTCAGCCTCGTGCTGCCGCCAGCCGCTACTGCCCCCTTGCTGGGCCGTGCCGAGCGCTAGGGGAGGGAGAGAAGGATGGGCCGGTTTCGGCTGGCCAGCCCATAGAGGTTTTTTAACCTTTATTAATTATAGGATTTGACCAAATTAGCTCTAAAATTCAAATAATTATTCCCGTCGCTCCCGAGCTCCAAATTGAGCGATTCCAGATCCTATAGTTTACTAATTTTATCTAGTATTTTAATATATTTATTTCACATATGCTTGCTGTACTAAAATTGGTATGTTTTGTTGTTTTCTTGTTGTTGTGCGTATGTGCCGTCGCGTGTAGACGCCGGCTGTTGTTGCTGCTGCTGCGGAGACCTCGAAGCTGAAGGTGGTGACGACGGGCAGGAGAACCTCTTCATTGAAGGCAAGCACTAGACTTGCATATTTGTTCATGTCGTTACCTAGTTTAAATAACTCCGTTAACGGTGAAATGCCCTTTTGACTCTGTTAGGGCAGGAGTCGTTGACGGTGGGATCAACTTTATCTTTCTGTTAAAACTTACTTCCTGCACAACATTTAGACTTAGGGTGTGTGTTCCTTGCCGTGTTGGTAATTCACTAGCGCGATTAACCTTTTTATTGACGGCCCGTTATTATTTCCTTAGCCTGTCCTTTGACTAGTTGTAGGATGTTCTTTCGATGAAAATACTATTTGATGAAGCCGTGGCTTCGTAATCTGTGGCCTCATAATGGATGTTTGGACAAATAAAATAACAACTAAAACAACAAGTCAGGGGAGGCTCAGCAAGGTTGTGCTAGGTTTGTGGTTGGTTTGGAGAGCCTCCTCTACTAAGGACTGGAACCTGTGGCATGCTAGACCGAACTTTACAGGACAGCCGCAGACGCCTTCGGGTACTGGCTGAGTGTCCTATGGAGTCCACTAACCACTTGCTCGTAGGATGTCCGGTCTCGCGTTGGTACTTGTGCTTGACCGATGGGTAGGTATGAACCCGCAACCGAATGGCTTTAGTGGGGAACGACCCGGTGCGGCCTCCAGGCTCAGGGTACCCTGTTGCGGTGGTTGCCGGCCGGGCCTAGGAAACCTAAAGCATAGGGCAGGTGAAGTGGTGAAGGAAGTAGGTTGAAAGGCATTGTATCATATCTCCCTCTTTTGGGATGAGACGGGACCTGACGGGGAACGTGTCCACACCCTGCAGAATTAAAACTATCATGATAGCCATGTCCACGGTTATGGACGAGGAGTGATGTTTCCACAGTGTAGTCCCACCCTTTTAATATTAATTAACTTGACTAGTGGGTAGGTGTCGGCATCTGGGAAACGCGCCTCCAAGTGCAGCGGGTCCACGGACCGACAGATGAATTTGTAGTTGGAGTGAGGCCCAATGACAACCCTTCCCAACAGCCCAGGGCGGCGGCCGAGCTCGCGGGGGCTCAGGCCACGCGGTCTTCCTGGACAACGCCTGGTGCGACCTGTGATCTGGGTACAGATCCGTCGTACGGTGAGAAGGAGAGAGGGGGAGAAGACACAAACCATGAAGACACGAACGATTTTACCCTGGTTCGAGTCGAGCCCCCACTGCCGGGTAATAGCTCTACTCCAGCCTTTGTTGATTATACGGTGGAAAACAGTACAAGGGTGCCGAGATCGGGCTAGGAGGCACCGGCCCCGAGCTTACAGAGGAATGCAGAACGCTGGAGTGACTAAGGACTACTGCTAATGCTAAGGAAGCTTCAGATTCTGTGCGCGAAGGAGAGAGATCCCTTCCACGTTGGGCAGGCCCCTCCTTTTATAGGCGTGGCGGGTCGCCCGGAGCTGATACAGCGGGCCAGCGCCTATCTCTGCTTTGTCCATCTTTAGTAGCGGCGCCCTTGTCTTATTCCGGGCTCCGTCCTGTCTGTGGCCTGCAAAGAGAAGCTGGTCCGATTAGTACTGGACACATGTTCGTCTTGGTGTGTACATGCGGGGGAGCAGCCTGCTCAAGAAGGAAAGCACTTTCCCTTTATCCCCAACATAGCATTGACTGAACTGAACCAGCCCCGCACCGCCCGTTAGGGGCGTCGCGTAGCGTGACAACTGTTGCCATCTGCCCAAAGAGGCAAACGACAAGACGAGCTGCCCGCGCGGCTCTCCCCGGGTTGCGGACATCCCGAGGAGGTACAGTTCTTCCCGATCAAGGCCGGGGAAAGTATGGTGGGGCATGACAGTTGTCATTACCTGCTTAGGGACATACGGACTGTCTACGGGGTCCTCCCCCGTGCTAAGGATAGCCTGGGAGGCACGTAACGCTCCTGGTTAGAACAGAGAGAGGTGCGGTTGACTTGGTCAAGCCCGAGGATGCTCCCGGTGGGCTAGACGTTCCTTTTGATACGGCCGAGGGTAGCCTTTTAGGCTTTCTGTACGCGCAACAGGCCGGTACGGATCTGGCCCAAGGCCCATCTTGGGGTGGGCCGCTCACAATTTACCAACAGCCAGCCTCGAGCCTCGAGCGGGTCGCGTGGCGAGCCGGTCTGAGGTTTCGAGAAAACCAACCCTTACGAGTTGCGCGGGAGATTTGGCTAGGGTTTTTGGTGCCGCTGGGGCGAAAGGTCGAGCATTGAATCTGATTTGATGGAAAAGTGGGGCAGTTATGTCTTGGGCACGACTCCCACGATCTCAACTTCGACCGTTGCCTTCCTTGATAATGTAGTGTCTTTGGGTGGAACTCCTACTGCGGAACGTCCCTTTGTCTCTGTCTTCATCCCTCCATCTCGCTCCTCGCCTTCTTGCTTTTAGCCACCATGGTGTTCATCGGAGACAGCGCTCTTACGAGGGAGAGGATGGCGGAGCTGGAGAGGGACGGCTTTGTGAAGCCGGGTTCTTGGAGGCTTCCTGGCACAGCCCGGGAACCAACGCCCGGGCCTACCGAGCTGGTATGCTTCGAGAGCTCGGTCATCTGCGGGTTCCGTGCGCCGGAGTCGCAGTTCAAGACGGACTTCTTCCATAAATTCTATTTGTTCTATCTTTGTCTTCTTCTTCCACAAATTCTAACACTTTGATTATGAAGGCTATGAAGGCTACCAACACCTCCTACATGTTCTTGTAGTCTGCTTTTTTTATGCCAACTATTCCATCCATGTACAACAAATGCTTCATAACCAGCTTCCTTGCTATTGCGGTCCCTAAACAAGAAACAACAAAAGCAATAGGCTCTATCCTTGGATTCATTGTACTCAAGCCAATTTCCAAACTAATTGAACCATTCGGAATTAAACCTTCTATTTTTGTCCCTAAACTGTGTATATGGAAAATTATAAGTGCAAGGTTGACAAGGCCCATTATCCAAGTATTTTCTCCTTACCGCATCTTTTTGGTTAGGATGATAATCATCTATTCTTTTCCTTTTGGCCGGATTAAACTGGATCTCCTCTTCCCAATTGAGATCTTCTGGACATGGATTCCCAGCAGTAGCAATAGCACTACTTTCCGGCTCTTTTCTTTTTAGAAACCTGTCCATGTCAATATCTCACAACCTACAAAAAGCGCATAAAGATTAATTAGTTATTACCATATTCTATAGATTATTCTAATGAAAGCCATAATCAATTGAGATTTGCTGATACTCTTATCATACTAATTAAAAAAATCTAACACAGTAATCCTAAGCCATTAGCCATATATGCACTGCACGGATGGATGGGCCACTGGACGATGGACCACAAAAAATAAAATATTAGCAATCTGCAATTAGATGAATACTAATCATAGATTAGCAATTAAATAATATATCTCTACCTACTTATAAAGAGAATAGGATTTCTTCTTCCGTCAAAAATTTTCGTCCGTCACCCTTTTACAGCCGTCCGATCAAATATTGACAGGCAGGATGCACGGTGCGCACCCGGGCATCCCGTGCGCACCTGCTGTCCCTCCCCCCGTCTCCCTCATGCCTATAGCGCCGCCGCCTCTCGCCTCACCTCTCCACGGCTTCCCCCGCGCCGCCGCCGCCTCCTCTCTCTCTCCCATGCCGTTGGCGCCGCCCCCTCTCGCTTCCTCGCGTGGTGCCGCCGCAACCGCTCCCCCGCGCCGCCGGTTCCACCCCCCACTGCCTCTCCTCCTCTCGCTCCCCGGCGCCACCGGTGTCTTGAATGAGCATGATTTGGTCTCCCAACCAAATTCCAACCTTGTGCATGATGATGATAAGGTAAATCTTGATGAATTGTATGAATCAGACGGGAATGAAAATGAGAAACCTGAAATGGATTTGTACAAGTCCGAAGGTCTTTTGAAATTTCGTGAGTGTGATGGAGTATTTGATATTTTGGCATGGTGGAAAGGTCAAACAAGCAGATTTCCTATTCTTTCACGTCTTGCTCGTGATGTGTTCTCTATGCAAGTCTCTACGGTTGCTTCAGAGTCAGCTTTCAGTGCCGGTGGACGTGTTATTAGTCCATTTCATAGTCGGCTTGATCCTGAATGTGTTGAAGCCTTAGTTTGTACGAAGGATTGGATTCTCAATTCTAGTGAAGGTATATGGCTAATTGTATTCTATCTTTATTTATTTATGCTTTAAGTATATGACAAACAATAGCTAATAAATTTTTGGTGTTCATTTTTAGATCCCGCAAGGGAAATAGAATCTATGGTTGAAGATATGGACTTCATGGTGTCGACGGAGAAGACTGACGACACATGTATCACTACTATGAATGAGGTTTGCATAACATATTACTTCACAAGTCACATTTTAAATAAAAACTAACAAGTATACTTTTTTGCAGGATATAGCAATGGATGAAGATTGAACAACCTATGCTTCAATATCTTCATTAATATCACTATTGTCATGTGTCTTAATTGGGTGATGTCATATGTTTGTCATCATGTTATATTATCATGTTTAGACTTATTGTGGTTGTGGCCTTGTACTTTGTGTGATCAGTCCGTTAAGGCATGAAGTATGAACTATGTGTGTTGTGTGCACTATCCGTTTTCGGGTACTATCCGTTTTGTTAATATCCGTTTCCGGGTACTATCCGTTTTATTAATATCCGTTTCCGATTCAATATCCGATCCGTTTTAATACTATCCGTATCCGTATCTGTTTTAAAAAAGCAAATACGGATATGGTAAAGCCATTATCCGACCGTATCCGCTCTGTTTTCACCCCTAACCCAAACCACCACTTGCATCTACTCCGACGCGGGCTCCCGACGGTAGCGCCCTGCATCTACTCGGCACGGCAGCGAGCCAGCGACACCCACATCCCCACGGCCACGACGACCCGGCGTCTACCTCGGCATCCACATGGTGGCAGCACGATGTCCTCGGCGTCAGAGGCGCCCATACACGGCGGCGGCGCGGGCTCTCCTCCCCAACCTCCAAGGCGGCATCCTCGACGAGCCAGCACGGCGGCGGTGCCCATCAGTGGCGCTGACCTTCCATGGCGGCGGCGTCCTCCGCACGGCGGCGATGGCACAGACCTCCCCGGCAAGGCGGCGTGATGCTCCCTTCTCCACGGGCTGGCGACCCCGTCCCCTTGCTCCAGAACCGGCAGCGGCGCCCAGCGACCAGCACCTTCCTCGGCTTGGCACCCCATCAGATCCATGGTGCAGCGGCTTCGGTTCACTCTCCGACTATCTCCACAACGAGGCGCTGCAGCGTGGTCCCCGACCTTCGTCTCCATCTTCACAGCCTAGCCCGGCGTGACGGCGGTAATTCCAAGACGGCGGCAACAGCGCCCGAGGGACCCTAGCTCACTCCCAAATCCAATCCGGACTCGCTCGGGGCATTGGGGGTAAATGTAAACCCAGTCGATGCAATGGGGGTAAACCCTGGGTTGAACCCGAACAAACCCGAATCATTTCGACCCCACCCCGCCCCAAACCAACCCGGTTTAAGTATATACCCAACCCAAACCAACCCGTTTCTCACCTCAACCCGTTTTCATCCACCCCAGAACAACCCAAACTAAAACCCACCACATTAAACCCGTTTGAACCCGCCCCATTACCAGGCGCTCAGCCGTGGCGTTCACCAGTGTGTGAGGCCATGCATCTTTCATGAAACTCTCTAGCTAGAGCCTCGAGGGATTAGCTCGATGTAATGCCTTGCATGCTTGGATTAGTTATCGGATAGCAGCAAAAGGGAAGGGCTTCGACGTGGTCACGCTTGTGCATATTCATGTTGTTCAATTCTATAGAGAATGTTCATTCACTTCATAAATTAGGGGATATATAGATCATAGATCGATCAATGATACGTTGCCAATCTATTGCTTACCTGATGCATATATAGTTCATTCGAGATTCGTGCTAAGGATCTTAAACTTGTCACCTAGGACAGTTCAGCTAGACCGTCGAACCTGTCGGTTTGATGACAGATCAACGCAGATGGCGGGGTAGCCGGTAGTTGACCCGTGATTCCCCCTTCATGTTTCGCGTCGCATTCGTTGCTTGGGTGGCTCATTCAGGTCCGATTTTAAGGTGTAAACAGCACGAGGTGCCGCGTTCCGGCGTTGCATGGTTCATACTTCTCCGTACAGTGAGATCCGATCAAATCCCGTGCATGGATTATCAATGGGATTATTTATATGTGTTCTCGGGTTGATGTTCACACAGTAGAACTAGATCAAAGCAAGTACCCATACAAAGATTAATCTATTTAACACCATATAAAACGACATATCCAAATAGAAGAGCAACTCGTGCAGATATATAGCGTGTAACCACGCCATTGGATTTAGTTCGAGATTGTTTATATAGACGTAGAATTGTAGATCGTAGATGACGAAGAATAATCGCACAATGGACACATGATATAGAGAAAGTTCTTTATTGCTTTTCTCGTGATGGATTTCTTTCTAAATTATTTTTGACGGCTAAGGTTTCGGCTGGTCCACCCCATCCTTAGATGCACGCTAGGCCTAAGGTTGGCAGCGGCCCGGGTTGGGATTTTCCAACAGTTAATTGTTAAAAATAAAAAAGTAAAAAAATTTCTTATAGCATCACAAACTTTGGTTATTAATTCTCAATTATGGTCCTAATTTTAACACCACGAATCTGCAAGTGGACATCTCATTGGTTATTTTTTTATGGTTGGGCAATGATGTGCCCCTCTACCACTAAAATGGGAGGTGCATTTAACAATACTCCACGATTTTTTGCATTGCAAGATGTTGAGATTAATCAGAACTGGTGAGGGTTTCATTTCCAAAATCCAAAAATATTTTGAAAAAGGTTTTGAACGAGTGAGGCATACTAACCGATGAGGCTGGTTAGCTATAGATGCTTATAGTTGGCAAGTGAGGCGATTACACTAAGATCCTTTCTAATTATTTGTTTTAGTTTAATTTATGATTTATTTGAAAATTTTGTTTTTTACGTAACATTTCAAAATAATTTTCTCATAATTTTGTAGGTTTCTTTTAAAATCTTAAAACTATTTTGAATAATTATTAGTTTCTTATATCTCTTTTGGAAAGTTATTATTTTTCCACTACAACAAAGACTTAGGTTATGTTCTTTTGTGCTGATCTGAACGGCAAAAAGCCGAATAGCTGAAATGATTGAATTTCAAGAACTTTTCAACATAGTTTTTGAGATTCGAACTAAAAAATCTTAAAATATATGTCTTTAAAAAAAATAGATCAGCCATTATAAGCTGTTACTAAATCGTTAAGTTGTTAAGCTGAAAAAATAGAGCGTTAAACAGAAAATCAAAAGGCCTAAGAGCATCCACATCTGCTACTCTATCCTCACCCTCTATTTCACTATTAGAGTGTCCCTCTATCCTTCCCTCTAAATTTCCTTCAGACTTTACACTGCACTCTAAAAGATTCCTTTCTGATATCAGACACTCTATCCAGAGCTACAGTATTATAGAGTGCCTGCTACGGATGCTCTAAGTAACACGCGCGCGCATATTCGCTTCAAAGAAGGGCGTAGTGGCCTCGGCAAAGGAGATCAAGCACAGCTCTCAACTCTCAAGGAAGAGAGAGAGAGAGGAAGATTCGGCGAGTCGGCAGCATGGCGCGCCTCTTCCGCGGCTCCCGCCGCGATGGCTCGACCTCCTCGTCCAGCGATCTGGCCGCCGCCGCCGCCGACGTGATTGCCGCCTCCCCCTCTTCCTCCGCGCCGCCGCTCCCCTCCCCGTTGCCCGACCTCGGCGTGCCGCTCTCCGCCGCCGACCTCCGGGCCACCGCCTACGAGATCCTCCTCGCCTACATCCCTCAGTCCCAGTCCGCATCAGCCTCCACCTCCACGTCCACCTCGTCGGGAACCCACTCTACGACCTCGTCCTCGTCCTCCAGCTCCGCCTCCTCGCCTTCCCTCCCCCGCTCGCTGAGGTCCACGGCGGCCCGCAAGATGAAGGCGGCGCTGGGGCTCGGGCCCTCCGCGTCGTCCA
Organism: Raddia distichophylla; assembly: GCA_005191435.1. Taxonomy (NCBI): domain Eukaryota; kingdom Viridiplantae; phylum Streptophyta; class Magnoliopsida; order Poales; family Poaceae; genus Raddia; species Raddia distichophylla. Next base: position 2,869,331 of record SPJY01037268.1, on the reverse strand, counting down.
ACCCGGCGCGGCGGAGACCGGCAGTGGCCGCGGAGGTGCTGCGCGTGCAGCTGAGGGTGACGGAGCAGGCCGACGCGAGGATCCGAGAAAATTCCTAATTTTTCCAACAGCAACGATGTGTCCTTCTACCACCAAAATGGGAGATGCATTTAACAATACTCCACGATTTTTTGCATTGCAAAATGTTGAGATTAATCAGAACCGGTGAGGGTTTCATTTCCAAAGTCCAAAAATATTTTGGAAAAGGTTTTCAACGAGGGAGACATACTAACCGATGAGGCTGATTAACTCTAGATGCTTATAGTTGGCAAATGAGGCGATTACACTAATCCTTTCTAATTATTTGTTTTAGTTTATTTTATGATTTATTTGAAAATTTTTGTTTTTTGCGTAACATTTCGAAATAATTTTCTCACAACTTTGTAGGTTTTTAAAATCTTAAAACTATTTTAAATAATTATTTAGTTTCTTAAATCTCTTTTGGAAAGTTATTATTTTCCCACTGCAACAAAGACTTAAACAGAGAATAAAAGGCCTAAGTAACACGCACGCGCGCACATTCGCTTCGAACAAGGCGTAGCGGCGTCGACAAAAGCAGATTAAGCACAGCTCTCAAAGGAAAAGGAGGAAAAAAAAAAATTCGGCGAGTCGGCAGCATGGCGCGCCTCTTCCGCGGCTCCCGCCGCGATGGCTCGACCTCCTCGTCCAGCGATCTGGCCGCCGCCGCCGCCGACGTGATTGCCGCCTCCCCCTCTTCCTCCGCGCCGCCGCTCCCCTCCCCGTTGCCCGACCTCGGCGTGCCGCTCTCCGCCGCCGACCTCCGGGCCACCGCCTACGAGATCCTCCTCGCCTACATCCCTCAGTCCCAGTCCGCATCAGCCTCCACCTCCACGTCCACCTCGTCGGGAACCCACTCTACGACCTCGTCCTCGTCCTCCAGCTCCGCCTCCTCGCCTTCCCTCCCCCGCTCGCTGAGGTCCACGGCGGCCCGCAAGATGAAGGCGGCGCTGGGGCTCGGGCCCTCCGCGTCGTCCAACCCGGCGCGGCGGAGACCGGCAGTGGCCGCGGAGGTGCTGCGCGTGCAGCTGAGGGTGACGGAGCAGGCCGACGCGAGGATCCGCCGCGGGCTGCTCCGCATCGCCGCCGGCCAGGTCGGGATCTACGCTTATAGTTGAAATGTAGCTTTGTTTGTTTGCTTCAGATTGCTAAATTCGGCGGTGGTTGCAGCGTCGGTGGGCTGCGCACTCGTACCATATCTCGGTTTGAGTTAGTTGTCTGCGGTACAGGGGTGTTAGTACACTGGTAGTATTCACTAACTAGTAAATTTTTTCCCCATACTTAAGAGATCAAATCCATATAAATCTGTTTTTGCTGGGTTTAATCAGTTGGTTTGTGATTGAAAAAAGTTTGGTCAATGTTTGGTGATATGGATCATTTGGTTTAACTGAGTGTTTGAAGGGATCAGTCATCAGTGATGTAATGATACTGCTAAGTGTCTCCTAGTCTTAAGTCCTTTTGCAGTTTGTACTTTGCACTTGAACATTAATTAATTACACGATGTTTTGTTGATTTATATGTGCCTGTATGTGCTGCCTCCAATAAATAGCGTTCTGAAGTACAACTGAATTGTCAATAGGGAACAGCGTTCATGTTGGTCTGGGAATCTGTTCTGCTTATAACATTACTTCTCCTTTTGTTTCAGTTTCCATTTCCATGCTCTGCTCATGTCATCACTTCCAGCTGTGAGTGTAAATTGTATGAAGTAGCCTAGGAGGTGTCTTTGTTCTTCTTCACTCGAAGTGCATTTTGAAGTAGCCTAATTTGTCATTTGGATCCCTCCTTTGCTTATGTTGGCCATTTAATCTGATTAGTGGCAATGCTTCCCTGTGTCTCTCTTATAGGAAGCGATAATAACGATAATTTTTAGCAGAAACTGGTGAATGATGTTTTCGTTAATATATATGTGCACTACCTGTGCTGACACCCTAAATTTAGACACTAAGCCTTCTAGATGGCTCTCTAAGATATATTTGGTAATCTTCGTTTCTTGTCTTGTTGTGGATTTCAGGTCAATGTCTACATGCCAAACGTTTCCTTTTTGACATCCAGGCCTGAACTGTATGTTTACTGTTTAACCTTTAGATGAAGCAAATTGTTTGGACAATATTTGAATTTGAAATTTCCATATTTCAGCAATCATTGTATTTTAAATTTTTTATTAGGGGGTGGGGGGATAGAACTGAGAAGTACTACTTGTTGGTATAGTTGTGTCACCATCAGTTATGGCGCTGCACTTTTTCATTCAGAACTTTAGAATTATTAATGTTATGTATGATATTGTTTAAACTTACATTTTTAACTTTACCTCTTATTATCTTCAAACAGCTTGGTAGGCGTTCAGAATCTATTGTTTTGCCCTTAGAATTCCTACAGCAGTTCAAAGTATCCGAATTTTCTCATCCCCAAGAGTATGAGGCCTGGCAGTTCAGGAACTTGAAGCTTCTTGAGGCCGGTTTGTTGGTCCATCCACTTGTTCCATTAAACAAATCAGACATTTCTGCACAGCGACTGCGACACATAATACATGGAGCATATGATAGGCCATTTGATACTGAGAACAACTCTGAATTCATGCAAGGGCTACACAACACTGTTATGTCCCTTGCTGGCAGAACTGTTGGTGGAAATTCTGATGAATGTCACTGGGCAGATGGCTTTCCCTTGAATCTCCATATCTACCAAATATTAGTTGAAGCTTGCTTTGATAGTGATGATGGTACTGTGATTGAAGATATTGATGAAGTGATGGAGTTGATGAAGAAGACCTGGGTCATTATTGGAATTAATCAGATGTTTCACAACCTTTGCTTTACTTGGGCATTGTTCAATCATTTTGTCATGTCGGGCCAAGCTGATATTCAGTTGCTTTCTGCTGTAGAAGATCTGCTAACTGAAGTAGTAAAAGATGCAAAAACTACAAAAGATCCAGATTACTGTGATGTATTGAGCTCCACTATAAGTTCCATAATGGGTTGGACAGAGGAAAGGCTGCTTGCTTACCATGAAACCTTCAATACTGGTAATATTGATTCGATGCATGGTCTTGTTTCAATAGGAGTCTCAACTCTGAAGATTCTTGAAGATTTATCACATGAATACCGTCGGAGAAGGAAAGAGGAGATCGATGTAGTATGCAGCAGGGTAGAAACCTATATACGGTCCTCACTCCGTACTGCTTTTGCTCAAGTAAGTTCAACTTAGCACATTTCTTGTGCCTGGTTTGTTCACCCATTAAAAGTAATGCAAAGTTCATGGTTTTTGTTTTGTTTAGATTTATTTTTTTTACTGTTTCCTCAGCATGTGCGTTATTTGTATTCTCTAAAAAACATTTGATTTGTTTAAACAAACATCGACATTGAACAACTATCTGAAAATAGTTTTTTCTCAACCGAGATATTTACATGTGCTAGATCTTCATATTGACATTTTGATACTTGTACCAATGCTTATCTGAGTTATGTCTTTTGGTCCGGTTAATTTGCGCAGAAAATGGGAGAGGTGGATTCAAAGCGATCATCAAAGAACCCTGTACCTGTTCTGTCAATTCTTGCAAAAGATATTGGTGACCTTGCTACCAAGGAGAGAACTATGTACAGTCCAATACTGAAAAAATGGCACCCCCTTGCTTCAGGTGTTGCAGTTTTAACTCTTCATTCTTGCTTTGGCAATGAGCTGAAGCAATTTATAGCTGGTCTTACAGAGTTAACACCAGATGCAGCTCAAGTGCTTAACGCAGCTGACATGTTAGAGAAGGATCTGATCAATATTGCTGTAGAAGATTCTGTAGATTGTGATGACGGAGGCAAGTCATTGATCAGAGAGATGCCACCTTATGAAGCACAAAATGCAATTGCTAATCTGGTGAAAACATGGATAGATGAACGAGTTGACAGACTTAAAGAATGGGCTGGCCGGAATTTACAGCAGGAGGTGATCTTTATTTTTTTTAATCATACCCTACCTTTTATTAAGTGTTTTCCATTGATTATGTGCTACACATTCAAACTGTTACCGGTTAACATTAGTCATCGCACTCATTCACAGTTCTGTACTTCTATCATGGTAGTACATGGTTAGATTACTTTATTACTCCACCTGGCAAATGCAACCATGATTGATTGGTTGCTACACTTAAATAATTAATATAAATTAGAATGCATTTCTTTGGAAGGAAATATGGATGCTTCTTCCATGTTGTGTTGATTGTCATTAACACCAAACCACAAGTATGTGCTGTATGTCATTTTTTATTAGGATTGGTACACCTTACTCAAGTATTAGCTATTTAGGCATGCTTAGCTGTTTGTAGGAAAGCTCTACCAAATAAATCCCAAGTGCTACATCGCAGTACCTATAGCATGCTCTAGTCCAACTTCAAATGCTAAAACTGTTCCACTAATTTTGTGAATTGATTTGCAGACTTGGAATCCCAAGGCTAACAGAGAGAGCTTTGCTCCTTCTTCTGTGGAGATGCTGCGGATAATTAGTGTCACTTTAGATGCATTTCTCAAGTTGCCCATACAAATGCACTCTAGACCGCTTCCAGATCTAACAGCTGGGCTTGATAGAAGCCTACAGTACTATGTGTCGAAAGTAAAATCTGGATGTGGTAAGTGCAAAGGTGAAATAATTTTTTTGCATATAATATAAACATGGTGAACTAATTTTGTATCGACTCACAGGAAACAGGAGTACTCTTATTCCCCAACTGCCTCATTTAACGAGATGTGATGTTGGATCCAAATTATTCAAGAAAAAGGAAAAACCACAGGCTCTTACGAAGCGGGGATCACAAGTTGGATCGGCCAATGGAAGTGGTGCCTCAAGTCTTCCTGAACTATGTGTACGATTAAATACACTTCATTACATCCATACCGAGTTGGAAAACCTCGTGAAGAAAATGAAAATATGCTTGGGAAACGTGGAATCAGCTCAGCCTGATATCACAGATGGACTGAACATCAACTTTGACCTATCCCAGGCTGCTTGCCAGGAAGGCATCCGACAGCTTTGCGAGACCACCTCATACAAATTGGTATTCAATGATCTGAGCCATGTTCTTTTGGACACACTGTATGTTGGTGATACGGCATCAAACAGGGTGGAGCCTTTGCTAAGAGAGCTTGACCATATCCTTAGGATGATAGGTGCAATAGTTCATAATGGGGTGCGGAACCGTCTGATGACTACCTTGATGAAAGGCACCTTTGATGGGTTCTTGTTGGTTCTTCTAGCTGGTGGACCTACACGCGCTTTCATCCGCCAGGATTCTCACATGATAGAGAGTGATTTCAGAGCCCTCAGAAGATTGTATTTAGAAAATGGTGATGGCCTGCCAGAGGAAATAGTTGACAAAGCTTCCTCAGAGGTGAGGAATATTCTGCCGCTCCTAAGAACAGACACAGAAGCCCTTATCCAGCGGTTCAAGCAAACAATTTCTCAATCTTATGGATCTCCAACCAAATCTACGTTCCCAATGCCTCCTGTGCCTGCCCAGTGGAGCCCAAATAACCCCAACACTATCCTGAGAGTTTTGTGCTACCGGAATGATGAAGCGGCCACAAAGTTCCTCAAGAAAGCATACAATCTCCCAAAAAAACTTTGAATTGTTTACAGCTTGCTGTGCCCCGTGTAGATTTGAGCTCATAAAGTTGAATTCTGCGGTGTTGTGAACTTGTTATGCTTCCATGTGAAGAGTTACCTTCGGGAGTGTGGCTGACTTCATGAATGGGGGCAGGAGGTTTGGTTCGTGGAGTCGGTGCTCTTTGAATTTGTGAGCTCGACAGCTTGGTGATGTTCTTGCTCCAAGCAAGCTGCTTTTGCTGACCCGGCATTTGTGTGCATTTCAGCTTGTGCGATTCTATTGAAACATAGTATATATTCAACCGTGAATAGCCCATATACGACAGTGAATCAGTGATCAACACCTGTATATTTGGGAGGATTTACTGAATATTTTGTACAGTTAGAAGTAAAAGATGACATGTCTGTGTAGCTATTATATCTGTGACATTTTCCACGTGTCGTTTGTTGCCAATGCAAATATGGAATGTTTTCGTTAACGTTATCAGTTCCTTTCCCCTAGCTCAGAAGGGTTTCATATTATTGACGCAACATTACCAGTAGAGTAAGCCATTATGTACGTTAAACAGCAAACTTTCATCGGACAATAAATCCATCGTTCTACTCTAAGGATCTCTCTAAGGTATTATTTGATTGTTTCATACAGCAGCCTGTGCATCATCTATGAGAACACTTATCAAGAAAGTGTCATTTGATTGTTTCATACAACAGTCTGTCCATCATCTATAAGAGAACACATATCAAGCAAGTGTCATTTGATTGTTTCATACAACGGTCTGTCCATCATCTATAGGAGAGAATATTGTATGGTAGCTTCTGAAAAACAAGTATGTTAGAACCAATCACCAGTCAAGATTCATTGTAGCATCCAATTAGGATATTACAAGAACAAGGGCAATGTTAAGAATTTTCACTTTGTGAGCCCCACCGCCTGAAGATCGCTGTTACCGTTACCTGCAAAATTGGTCAATCAAACATTCCTCAGGCACAGCGAGAGGGCAAACCTCTTCATTAGTTGCTGCTGCTAACTGGAAGATAGTACTGGTAGTAACCCAGTAGTCCAACGAGCAAAACCACAAGCACCGCAACCAGCGCTGCGAGGCGTGCAACCTCTTCAGAACTGCATTTGGGAGTGGGGCCTTGGTTTTCGTCACAGCACTTTTGTACCGAACATTCCTCTTCTGTTCTTTCTTAATCAGTGCAGGAGCTAGCAACACTTCCTCCTTGACATCAGCTTCCACTGCTTCATCAGACTTAGCATCAGATGCAGCTGCCTCCTCAGACTCGGAAAGCCCAGCTGGTGCCGACTTCTTGGCCTTCTTCTCCTTCTAAAATAATTAGTTTACATGGATGAGTACATCACATAGCTCTGTAATGGAAAGAAGCGAAGATCACAGATAGAAACTTCCAGAAATGAAAAATGATCCTAGATTATCAGTATCTACCTTAAGCTTCTTCTCGGCTTTTTTTTGTGCTCACGCTAACGCCTTCATTGCTTGTTTTTCAGCCTGCTTTGATACGGCCCTTGACGCGAGCGAGACGAGCTGTTGTCGAAGCTAACGCCTAGGCTATTATCGAAGCCACCGCCTATGAGATCTACTCTCAATTTTGATTCATTTGATTGGATGACAAAGAAAGATACAGGACCATCCCTTTTATAGGGATAAAAGACTTGGCCTCTAAGAAAGAGATCTAACTAATATTATCTCCTAACCAGCTGATCTTATCTAATCCAAACTAACCCCTAACTAACCAAACGCGTGAACAGTGTCGCGGTGGCTGTGTGGGCCCGGCCATAACATGCTTCTTCTTCCTTCCAAGTGCCAGCTTATTCTTTTCTCTCTTCCTGTCTCTTCTTTTCTTTCAACCTTGCTTCATCTACTCCTTTATGATTTGGCTTTTCTATCAGGTGCTCACTGTCATGCACATCCAGCACATCATCGATCTCAACAGGAGGTTTTGCCTTAGCAGCTTTTGCAGCTGCTTTGACGTGAATCTCATCCTTCGGTATAGTGTGTGCTTCTGAAGCAGGAGCCTCCTTCCTTTGCCTGTTTAGCAGGTTTTTTCAGTGGAACAGACTCCTGTTCTGCGGGTGGTGCCGGAGACTGTGTTTCAAGAACAACAGGCTTCTTATCAGGATTCCTCATCCGTCCATCTCGGCTTAGGTATCTGCTGTTGAGAGAAGCGAGTATCCTCTTCTCATAATCCTCTCTGAAGGGTTTGCTGTTGCACCATTGTGCCATGAACTTCTCAACCTACGAGAAGAGTGAAACAAACATTATTATGAAAGTTACAGAAAAATGGAAATGGAAGTTATATTATAAGCAAACCTCATTCTGGCAGAGCTGCTGCAATGCATTTACTTCACTCCTTGCAGAAAGATCCCTAATTGAGCTCAAAAGTGTGCGGTTTTGATGGAAGGATGCATTCTGAGTAAGAACAGAATGTAGCAGATACCATTAGTAATGAAATACCCATGTCGCCAATTGCCATACTCAAAATAATGACACAAATAAGTTAAAAGAAGTTCCCATCTAAAAATTTACTCAAGTTTTTCAGCAAGTAATAAGCAGATCAGTTAGTGCATTGGAATCCCTAGTAGAATTTAAGAGCAATCAAATAAACATATTATTTGTTAGAATCAAGTTATTTAATGGTTAAATTTGTCAGCTAAAATATTGGTTTTACATCATAGTTCACTAGCATGCACAACATGATGACTTTTGATTTTACTGAAGAGAGATAGGATCTCAATTGTATGTTATAATGCAATAACCCAAATAGCATACATTAGAATTTGAAGAGAGCGAAGTGCTAGACTAGACAATAAGTACCCGTAACCTATACATCATACTACACTACTGCCCTTTATTTAATCCAGACTACAATACTACTCCTGAAACATTGCATACTACCTTTAGCAATAAGTCAATAACATGCATTATTTTAATTCATCCACACAATCAATATGAAGATAAATCTGCCCCTGCCTCCTGGCCAACATATTAAGACCAAAATAGGACATATAGTAGAAAATCTGCTAGCATTTTATACATTAGAGAGACATTGAAGATATGTAATCATTTACTTACGTTAAGATCACGTGTTTTTCGCAGTTCATTTAACACATCAAACGCCTTGTCCTTTCTAGCAGTAGCTGCAGTGAGATCATCTTGAAGAGCAGCAATAGCAGCGTCAACAGCATGGAGTTTATCTTCAAGAGCCTTAATCTTGTCTCTAACAGCTTGTCTCTCCTTTTTTACTTCATCAATACCCACCCCAATTTGCTGATATAATAGTTAAAATCAAAAGCAGACCATCATTTGGCTTTCATTTTCCACTAGGATATGCTGATATGCATATAAAGAATATGAACCTATACTTACTTTGACCTGATCCTGTATTGTGTCTCTCTCAACCACTGTATCTTGCATCTTAGCCCGCTTAGCAGCATTTGCAATGACCTTCGATCTGGTTCCTTCGAGTTCTCTTATTTCTCTTACCAATCGCTTTTCCTCATTTAATGGTATGCTTTCGTGGCAAATTCGGTCATTCAAGCTCTTAATATACAGCGGAATAGTGGAGAAAACAACAGCAACGCTCAAATTGTGCAACAGTTCAAGAATGAGGCATGCCAAGTCATAAGCTTACCAACAACTCAAACTCTTCAACTGAAGAGCACAAACATGCAACCGCATAGCACTATTTTCGCTACAGAACTTTCCTAAACTCTTTTGAAGAGGTTCCATTTCCTTCAGCTTCCCATTGACAACTTCATTATATTGTTTATTCTCTGTGGTCAATGGTTTCAGTTCTGAGATAATATTGGATCGCTCGGCCTGCAAAGAAAAAGTTCAAAAATTGATAGATTGCTTATCAAGCAAAGTTGGTTTTCCTAACAATTGTGTCAGCAACCACCAGAAACATATTTACTATTTAGTGAATAACACATTAACAACCTCAAGATTGATTTACTTATAAAACAGGTGTAAATTTCTTGCTAGGATGAAGCATTGGAAAAGGGAGCCGCTACCTACTTTCATGAGAGATCAGAAGGCATACCCTCTTTGTTCTCAAAGCCTCAAAGATTTCAGAACGAGCATGAGTCTTCTTCTGGCAAATCCTTGTCAGCTTGATCAAGTGCCTTTAGCCTTGGATCCTCATAAGATCAGACCTTAACAAAGAATAAAACGTGAGTTTGTTTTGGTTCAGGCCACTCATCAACGATGTCCATCGGAGGTGCTAGAGCTGCAGCGTTTGCTTCTCCATTTAGTGAAGGGGTATTGTTGTCCAAACCAAAAACGGCTGCCTCTTCATGCTCCTTAGCAGTAGCTTTACTTTCCTTTTCCTGGAAACCATCTTCACCATCAATTGCTTTAAAATGCGTATGCATAGCTTCAACTCCAGCAGCCTCCATATGCCTGAAACTAGATATAAGAAAATAGTTGATAAACAATAGATTTACTGAAGCATTAACAACATTTGTGCCTCAGGGGAGAAATTTCAATAGAACTATGTAAATTACAAGTGTCCACGCCATAGGAGAGCTAAGTCACCCTGAAATGCTAAGCTAACCACACAAGGCTAACCATTATTATATAAAAAAAACAACCACTAGAAGGCACATATTTATCATGAACTTTGTTGTTGACAAAATTGGCCACCATCCGCGTTTCTCTAATCACTATCCTCACCTCTTACTTGCCCCTTGCCCCTAGACATTTATTTCATTTCCTTATTTGGATTACTGATTCATACATAGATATACAACTTAATTGCAAGAAACTCTAATTTCAGTGGACATGCTAAGTCCCCACCCAAATTAATTGGGTGTTTATAGATTGTTATACGATTCAGTTGCAAGTAACTCTAACTCTAGGCCATACCACCATACCATGTCCCTATCAAAATTACTTTGTTCTAGGTTTAATTGTTACACAGATAATAGTAGCACAGAGATGAGAAATTATACTACTGTATACCTGAAAAAATATTACGTAATCGCATACACATTTCCTATTGAAATATATAGATCCAGACTTCACCATTCAAATCCTAGGAAGTTGAACTGAGCCGTTGCACCAAACAAGTTCTTCCCATTGCGCCAAAACTAATAAAAATCCAATATCATTAGCTGATGCACAAGCAATGAACTATTAGCTGATGCACAAGCTATGAAAAGGGATATAGTTTACAGTTCACATGAGGAGACTTGACTAGTTTGTTTTGAGGAGGCACCACGTATAAAATACTCATAGTATCCATGATTAACTTAATCAAGTTAGCTATGGATGGTGATAAGTATGCAAAAAGGTACATGCACTTCACAAATTACACTCATTTTTTGGCCAACGTCATGACATATTTGGCCCTCGTTCATCTTCTCTTCCCTGCAGCTTGTTGACCTGCAGCTGTTACCCACCAAGACATTCTCATTTTTGGCATTTTGCCAACACATAATCACACAATGGCTAGAATGCAAACTGCTTGAGTCAGCTGTCAAATGCTAATTCTTCGATGTGCTACCTCATTCGAACTACTGTCTTCTAGATCTGGTTCATGACAGATAAGAGTGTCATCACTGTCATGTACTAAAAGTCCAAAGCCAATACAACATGCTAAAGGTAGTAGAATAGAATTAGCAGCACTAGCAGATGCCAAATGATTATATGTCCCCAAAAATAGGCAAAAAGAAAAACTCAGTTTCTCATAAAGATAAACATGGTCATCTAGATAAGAAGATAAAGATTCATACCATATCTGCTAACAGAAGGCAATCGTAATTCCCAACCCAGTTATCGATTGACCAACTTCAGATTTCTCAGCAACTAATAGCATTGGTAATCAACTAATCGCAATTTGAATAAACAATTAGACCTCTAAGCACAGTCCAATGGTACTTCTAACTGCCCTAATCATCTATTCCAATATACAAATCAGCATCCACATATTAATCCTAACACCTCAATTAGAACAATATGAAACTACAAAACCCAATTCCCACGAAATAAAATAGCACTGATCTGCACCAAGAAAATTGCATACGAATTTATCTCTCAGGAAACCGAAGCCGCAAGGTGTGATCTGTTACTGCTGATGGCCAACAGTGCCACCTCAACAAAAACAAGATAAAACAAGAATTATAGTAAATATGGGTGAATTCCGATTTGGCCGAAATGAGATAGATAAGACATATATTGTTGTAGTATTCTTCTCTTGCTATTTATTGCTCTCTCCTCATGACTGCTGCTGCTTTAATTATTTCCTTTTATAAAATTCAGTCCAAATCCTAGATTCTTTCACTGATCCATTTGAGATTCCCAAATCAAAGCTGACTAAACCATCACACCACTAAACACATTTAATTGGCAATCATTTTACCCCCACATAAACAAGCTTATCCATTACTACTGAATTATAACATAGTTAAGATCAAAGAATCTAACCCTCTGCTGTATCGCAAAAACACAACATCACATGGATAGAAAAAAAAACCAGCCACCAAAAAAAGGAGAGGAAAATTATAGTGCTCACCAGGCACTCCAAGCTGGCAATCTAGTAGTGGTTGGTGTCACCAAACAATAGGATTGAATTTGAATGAACGCTGCCGAATTGGACACTAGATTTGTGAAATTATCCTTTACTATATGTTATTAATACGGGAGATAGAAAGGATCCTCTGTGATGGTACAGCCCAATCTTACCTTGTTGTCATAGAGTGAGTGATTGCCGGACCATAATCAGTTCAGTTTATACCCGATGGCACTATAGAAAGCGAGTTTTCATGTGTGTCTGTGGAAGGCATGACAGATGGGTCACATGTGAAATGCTAATAGCAGCCATGGTTCGTTCGGGATGGGAACAAGAATTCAATCATAAAAAGGTCGATGTCCTTCATAAACTGAACTGATCCTACGATCAAAAGGCAAGGCATATTACTACATATCTTTGTGGTGTTTTCTTTCCAGTTCATTGCCCGTGCAAGTTCTATCCAATCCACCTACTCTTAACTTTTCATTCCTTTTTTTTTTTGGGTTCTTGCTCAGGTTGGCAACATGTGCGCACAACAGAACACCACCAAAAGTGAATGCTGCACGTGAGTTAGCCGCAAGAAATGCTAATTGTGGGATGCGCCATTCCTGACCCATATCAAACAAACTTTGCTTGCCACTGTAGCCTGCATCGACAGCAACAATAACATAACATGACCAATATATAGGTGTGTGTGCATACACACACAGTGGCTGCAGACTGCAGTACTAGACGCAGCAGCAACAGATGCAGAATCGCTACAGGAACACCGGAACTGGCCGAAAAAAAAAAATTAGGAGAAACAAGAAAGGGAAACTGGCAAGTCAGTGGCCAGATGTAGACTTCCCATCTAAAGAACTTGGTTGGCATTCCATCACACCTGCAAGAGCCGGCAATAGCGATTCCCCAACCCCAAAAGACGCGTCAGCTCGCGCCAGATGGACAAGCAAGAACCACCAAATCAAGATCTCGCGAGCCAAGAACACGACGCATCCAAACCCCACGTCAAGGACTGGAGGAAGAACGCCCGGACCATCGCCACGGATTATTGAACGGGAAAGAGAGAAGAGAACTAACCATGAAACGGAGGCGAGGTGTCGATGCAAGCCGAAGCCGCCGCCTGCCGCTTGCGGTCCAAGAATGGAGTTCGGGTGATTGTTGTTTGGGCGAAACGGGGAATGGTAGGATTTTACTTGGTGCTAGGTCAACCCTCGGCTTGCTTTCGTCGCTTGGTGTTTCTTAGCCTTGCTGCTGCTCATGGCGGCTGCCGCCATGTGTGCGAGTGGGGGAGCGGATGAAAATCCTCTGCCGTTGCTGTTGTAAAGACTGAGGGGTACTGTAGCAAACAGACACAATGCGCAAACACTGTATCAACTATCAAATCACTGCTCACCAACACTGTTCATAGGTACTGTAGCAAAACTGTTCATAATGCCCTGTTCATGCACAGATCTGAGCCATCTGTTTGAGATCCAACGGTTGAGATTTCTCAACTGCACAAGAACTGTCACGAAAAGCGTGCTGGCCCGGCCCACGCATGTATGGCCCATTTAGGCCCGCGTAAAAAAGTAAGATATACTTGAAAATATTTTAAATTTTCGATATGTCTAGCTTGAGCTCCCGTCGATTGAGCTCTCCGTTATGTTGTCTTCGACGGTATTCCCTAAATTCGGTCTTCTATAGTTTTATATACTGGCTTCCTTAAAAATATTATCTCTTTCATCTTCAACAGCGTTCTCTATATCGAGAATTGTATAGTGAAAGGAGAGAGCATCCTTAAATATAAAGGAATGAAAAAATTCTCTATTTTAGGCAACATAATAGGGAACGCTGTTAAAACACGTAGCGGAAGAATTCGTCCCCTTTTTTAGGGTAGAGGATGATTTAGGGAAGCATGTTGGAAACAATCTTAGTACCGTCTGTTTAAAAAATTCGTGACAAATATGTTCGATCCAAACCGGAGATCATGTTTAAAGTTTCATTGTCCACAAAATTTTATCTTTTATTTGTTACTATTTATTTTATAATGAGAAAATATTGAAATGGACTCCCAACTATGGCGGCGGATCAATTTGATCTCTAAACCAAAATACGAATTTGACTTATCCCTTAATCATTCAAAGCAGTCTTAACTAGTCAAATCCATTTTTAAGCAATTTTGATTATGTGGGTACTGATATGGCTTCTTTTTTGATCGACGTAAATGCCTTGTGGGATGGCCACCTCAACATCCAATGCCACATCACCCACTCCATATCTCTCTCCTTACTTTCCTACCATCTCTCCTCAAACTCTAGCCTTGGCAAGTCAACCTGTTCATTAAACATCAACCATATAACAAGGAAAATAATCTAACCGGCGTCAATATGCAAGAAAAGACTAATTGGGACTTGAAAGACCGAGCTGTCTACCAAACAGAGGTCAATGAGAGCCTCTAATCCACCTCCACTCTAAAAACCAAAACCACTTGACAATTTCATGCACCCTAGATAGCATAGAGAAAATCCATGAAAGATATGAGAACATTCAAACTATGATCCTAGTTATTAAGAGCCCAAACAAAATATAATCAAAGCTAAGTTGACTTTAGTAAAAGATAATCAAGCCAAAATGGCTAAAGCAACTTTTAAAAAAGCAAAAACAGATTAGAAACTTGTCCTCTAATCAAGAGTTTGTTGCTGTGTTTTTTTTACTCCAAAAATCATGAGAAGTTTTCACAAGGAAGATATATGAGTAGTGTAGCACCCCATAAAATATGAGCTTCAAACTTGTAGCACCCCATAAAATATGAGCTTCAAACTACTTGAAAAAAAAATAAAAATCATACACTGCGATCTGCCAGGAACATTGCTCAAGAACTTTAAGGCTCGGTATTCACCTCACGGCTTCCAAATGGTTAGCCCAATAGACTTTGAAAGTTTTTCATGGATTGATATGGAAGTCACACAACTTTTGGTTTTAGAAACATCGGAAAAATAATTTTTCAGGAATTTTCTAAAGAATCAAATAATGTCTACGTGAAGAAAAGTTTCTGTACAGATTTGCAACTTAGTCAAGAACTTGATCTCTAACATTTGATATGGTTACAAAAGGGTCTCGATTCATATATGTAACCTCAAGGCATAATAGTCCCTGGGGTGCAATTAATACACCAGTTCTGACGGCCGAAATCACAGCGGAGTTTTTCACGACGAACGTGCCCAATCCTCCTCGTTGCACATAAGATTTATGTTTGGGGAGTTTCAGACCGTTCCGTCACTGCTCGAAAATTGGTGCAAACCGATACTAGGTGTCACTAGGTCATGGTTGTGCTCCTCAAGAAACGCTGCTATCTTATACTTGTTATCACTACACCGCTTGACATAGATATGAGCTTCACATCCACACCTCGTTTGTTTCATCTTACGGGCCGAGGGATCCACAATATTTTTACCTTTACCAGATTTGAATCCTTGCCTTGCACATAAGTAGCGCTTCCACAACACTATCGTGTTATCCAATTTCTGCTGACCAATCCGAACTGAAAAACCATTATGTGCATACTTCTTGTAGAACTTCTCTGCTGAGTGAATATCATCAAACAACATCCCCACTGCGGGCTTGGATTCCTTCTGACACGCAGGTTTGAAACAACATCACAATTGTTTCAACACGAATGAATCTATAAGTACGACAACAACAATAAGCTGAAAATACTCACATTAGAAGATATGTTCTTTCTGGGTGTATTGAACCCATCATTACCATCACATGGCTGCTCAAGATTAATGGTTGCCGTGATGGCAACATCTTCCATGCTGATCATTGATGATTGTTGGTGGAACGGCAATACAGAAGTGTCTTTAGAAGTGAGTTCCACTACGGGATCATCACCAAGGTGATGCATTTCGATGAAGTTCTCATCGTCACTGCCAAAATTAGGGAATATCAAGGGATTTAGAAAAGCACGCGATGCATCTAAATAAAAAAAGGAAATGCGAGGGTATAGGAGGAGATTACATGGGGATGAGAGCATCGGTGACCATTCTTCATGTTGAGCTACTGGCGGAAAAATCTCCACAAGTAGGACCAGCGACAGCAACTCCCCATGTTGGGCTAGCAGCAGAGACTTGCAAACTAGGGTCGATGGCAGATCCTTCTCAAAGTGTTGGCCCGACATCAATCTGTCCTGCAGCATTCGTCATCGTTCCAAGGAAGAGATCTTGCCGCTGCATGTGGGAGAGATGATTTCCACAGGAGAAATCCCCGATCAAAGAGGGAGAGACATGGGGGCGCGAGGGAATAGAGGCGTGTAGGGCTAATCTGCTTTTCTCCAGAGGCGGAGGAGACGAGAGGAATGCGAGGGGTCTCGGTCCAGCGCGCGGGGTGTTTTTTGCAAAATTTACAGGCCACCCTCGGATGAACATCGCGGGCGATCGTTTTTTGCACGCGTGCACAGCTAGCTTGATTGCATAGCAAACGGACTCTACTTGAAAATATTTCAAATTTTCGATATGTCTGGCTTAGGCTCCCGTCAATCAAGCTCTCCATTAGTCGCGTCTATCTAAAAAATCCGCGACAGATATGTTCGATCCAAACACGGAGATCATGTTCAAAGTTTCGTTGTCCACAAAATTTTATTTTTATTTGTTACTATTTATTTTATATTAAAACAATATTGAAATGGTCTCTCAACTATGGCAACGGATCAATTTGGCCTCTAAACCAGAATACGAACTTGACTAATCGCTTAATAATTCAAACTAGTCTTAACTAGTCAAATCTATTTTGGAGCGATTTTGCTGATGTGGGTACCGATATGGCTTCTTTTTTTACCGACGTGGATGCCTTTGTGATGGCCACCTCAACATCCAATGCCACATCACCCACTCAATATCTCTCTCCTTTCTTTTCTACCATCTCTCCTACTCCGGTTAGCTTCTCTCCTCAAACTCTAGCCTTGCAAAGTCAACCTGTTCATTAAACATCAACAATATAACAAGGAAAATAATCTAATGAGCGTCAATATGCAATTCGGACTTGTAAGATCGAGTTGACTACCAGAGAGAGGTCCTCTAATCCACCTCCACTCTAAAAACAAAAAACCACTTGACAACTTCATGCACCCTAAATAGCATGGATAAATCCATGAAAAATATGAGGACATTCAAACTATAATCCTAGTTATCAAGAGTGCAAACAAAATATAATCAAAATTAAGTTGACTTTAGTATAAGATAATCAAGCCAAAATGGCAAAAGCAACTTTCAAAAGAAGCAAAAACAGATTTCAATAGAAACTTGTCATCTAATCAAGGGGTTGTTGCTGTATTTTCTTGACTCCAAAAATCATGAGAAGTTTTCACAAGGTTGATTTATGAGTAGTGTAGCACCCCATAAAATATGAGCTTCAAACTACTTGTAAAACAAATGAAAATCATGCACTGCGATTTGTCAGGAACATTGCACAAAAACTTTTAAGGCTCGGTATTCACCACACGTCTTCCAAATGGTTAGCCTAACAGACTTTGAAAGTTTTTCATGGATTGATATGGAAGTTACACAACTTTTGGCTCTAGAAACATTAAAAAAAATGATTTTTCTAGAATTTTCTAAAAAATTAAATAATGCCTGCGCGAAGAAAAGTTTATGTACAGATTTGCAACATAGTTAAGAACTTGAGCTCTAGCTTTGCATATAGTTGCAAAAGGGTCTCAATTCATATATGTAACCTCAAGACATCATAGATTAACATCTAGTAAAAGGAAAGGAGACAATTAAACAAGTTGCAAATAAGAACTAAGAAGCAACAATTTTTAAAAGCACAACTGGACATGAACTTGGATGAAAGTGTTGGTTTCCATTGTTTTGAGTTGGGAGTATTACAAAATCACGCTACTAGATGGGCAAAGCACTTACAAATGCATATAAACTCACCCTGTCCTCAGCCCAAATGGCACAAGTAAAGTGGGAGACAACCCTTCTCCTCCTTACATAGAGCATGAGCTCTAGGATATCGTGGTATCTCATGAGAAATTACCGATAACCTCATATTGCTTTTTGATGGCTAAGATTTGTTTACATGCATAGCTCACCAACACAAAAAATATGGCTCACAACCCTTGTACTTGCCCACTAGACTCACACATCGGACGTAGCCGGTTCAACCCAACTGCGAAGTTTCCAACGCCCACGATCCTCCTATTGCGCTTCGGTCCCACTCACCAGTTGTGATCCATCTTCCAAATCATCTTTGCAATCCCCAAGTCCTAGTCCGACCGTTTCATTCAATCTCCTCGGCGTCCAGGAGCCTCAAACATCCAATTCGCGTCCACGGCCTATTATTGACAGCAGTCCACCTATACCAGTGCCACAAAGATAAGTCCATCGAAAACCCAAACTTACCTTGATAAAATTAAGCATTCACAAACTCCCCCAAAATGTCCATATTCATTAACTTTCCCATATGAAAACAACCTTTTAGAATTTTATATTTTTATAAAGCCCAGATAAAAAAGGTTGTAAACACAATAAAGACGCGTCCCAAATTTTCCATATTTTTTGTGTACAACACTTAATTTTCGAGCACAATTATACTCAAAAGAATGCGAAACAACACTAACACTTAGGAAATTTCCACGATACGCATTGCCTCATGCAAAAATATTCAAATAAACACAAACTTATCAATATCATTTATCACAACATGTAGCAACCTCCACAATGTCTCATGAAACTCTACAAGGAAAAAATAAAGTTGGATCTAGAAACATACAAGCAAGCAAAATTGAATTTTTCAAACCAAGACAGATTTTTTCACCCCTCAATTTTAACTTATCTTGAGGGTCGACGATCCCATGCACTAGCCCCTGGATCAGTACGCTAGCGCGGAAGACCACATAGCCGATACATTCATACATTGATAAATAAATCCCTGAGTATTACAATCATTGTTACGCCCATAGGCGAATTTAGTAAGGCGGCCCATACACGCCTTAGATTACAAAACAATGTTTAGAGTACAGCGGTCACCAAAATATTAACCCAAAAGAAATCCTATCGACTACGGTCCATCAGCGACTGGAGCGACACCTAAGACTCCTCGGGTCCACCATAGTCCTGTCCGTCGTCTTCATGACACTCGTAAGGGTCATCTTCAACTCTATCGACTAAAGAAGGTAAGAAGGCAAGTTCAGCGTCATCCAAATGCTGGCTAGTTAACACTTCCATTAATGCATTTAGTGTAGAAGGCTTTATTTGGAGATAAGGTTTATTTTATTTGCGTAAAGCTAAGTTTATAAGATTTTGGAAACATCCTAACTAGCATCAATTAATAGTTGATATTAATAATACAAATCAAGGGTTTCCATCTTAACAATGCACCCAAACCCAATTAACCAACCATTTTCACCAACCAACCCACAATCGACCAACTCTCATCCAAATACACAACCGGCTTAACAGATCACCACACCAGCTTATTCGTTCCTCATGAACTTTCATCTAGTTGCCCCCAACCATTCCTAGTTCTGCCATACTTCCAGGATTTGGCAAATCATGTTGTGGACCACACATGCCATGGCATGATCACCCCGGGCTAGTAGGGATGGCAGCCCTCACTAGCCGACCGTCACCCTGGGGATGTGTGGCCATTATCACCCTCGGTGATGGCTGATGCCGGTCCCCTATCGAGAATGGTCCCAGAGGGCATCCGTAGCGCGCTCACTCATGGCAATACAAGACCCGTACTCTGCGCGATGGCCACGCGTTGTGTTGGAACCATCCGGCGGATGGCAGCGCCCTCCACTACGCCTGTTCATCCGCGCTCCTCCTGGGTAAGCCCTGGCTAAACCCAGCACTAGGCATCTCGTGCCTTAATCATCCCTCCGGATGTCCAAGTCCAACTAGGGGCAACCCACCAATCATTCTCTACTTCCACGGTCATTGACCACACCACACATTTGGACTTTCCCAACCGACTGACCCAAACCGACCAAGTACCCACATAACCATATCCACAAACACAATCAGTCCAACATGCATCTACCAGCCCGGTGAAATCATAATGAATGAGAATCATGAATGTCCGGTGATTATCGGTTCACCGTTCCATGGCAATTAGCCAGAAGATTTATTAAGCCTAAGCCGGTCTAAGCAAGTTTTACCCATTAGGTAGGGTTAAAATGATTACCAGACTAATCATAGGCTAACAAGTGTAATGACAATCAAGACAATCATTAAGGCTAAACAGTTCAAGACAGTCATGTGTAAGTATAACAAGTTTAACAATTAGGCAATCAAATAAGCATGCATCTTTACTAACTAAACAACATAGTTTAAGGAAAACTGGGTAATGAACATCTAAAGAGTAAGTGTTAACTCACCTTGCTCAGGTAGGTGGTCCTCTTCGACGTCCCCAAATCTTCCTTCGGGATTGCCTACGTCTAATCATACCAACAAACCATAATTACTTACTAATGCAAGGGAAAACATGATGCATGCACGATCTAGGTCAAAGCTTCGGCATTAAGGCCTATGATCGATTAACGAACCTACCTTTCGCATGATATCATATGCATGACAAAGTGCATAATTAGATAATAATATTAGTTTATAAAAGTCTACTAAATCCCAAATTACGATTTCGCACGATAAGGTCAAGATAGGTAATTAGGGTTTCCAGATGACATAAAATGCCGACTTATCGAAATTTCAACCTACGTAAGAAATATTATTTATCATAGTTGACATTATACTAAAGGGTCCTAAATAAACGAGATAAACCTAGGATGTATATATATACATACATATATTTCTTTATTAACTTATTTTTCCAAAAATCATGTTATGGATAGATTTTAATAAGGAAAAGACTAGCTATTTGGTTAATGTTTCATACTAAAATACCTCTAAGGTTATAATTAAATTGAAGTGCAATTTCAAATCATTTTAGAAGTATTAAAGCATTTATCTAACCAGTGATTTCTAAAGGATAGTTGGTGTCAAAATCATTAGTTGGAAATAACCCATAAACGCCCTAGAATTTATTTAGCATATTTTATTTAGGAAGGGTTACAACTACAACTATAGTACCTAATTTCCCATTACAGTGATGGATTATTATATTTTTATAAAATCAACAATGGCTTCTAGTATTTACCTAAATTTTTCTAGAATTTTTGGGAACTCATAGCTATTTTCTATGAATCTAATTCGATTTCTGGATTAATTAAATGATTAAATTGCTGGAAAAGAAATTAAAACCCATCGGACCGTATCAACTGATGGGCAGTCCATCGGCGCGATACGGCCCAATGGAGCGCACGCGCCCGCGCGGCTGGAAGTGAAACGTCGAAGGCGGCATTTCAAATGACGCGTTTGCGAGGAGAAGGCGCCCACGAACCAGGCGCCTCCACTAAATCCGACGGGTAGGACCTGGGGTCCACTGGACAACGACTTGGCACCGAAGCTTGAGCCAGCGGGCGAAGGGGTACCCTGACCGGTGGGGCTCGCGCGTCATCAACTCCAAAGCTCGCTCTCTGCACGCATCCCAGTCACAGTTCCAACGGCCCTCCGTCATTGTCTAGCTCGCGGTCGCGATGCGGCCCGACGGCGACGGCTTGAATCGCGGCGGCGTTACGGGAATGCTCCGGCCATGTGCGTGCACGCATGGGCATCTACAGACCCTAGGGGTTTTAGTGACGCACGTGTCGAGGCCAGTGGTGGCCGGACGCGACGGTGCGGTGACGGCGGCAGAACCAGTAGCTCGCCGGCGACGCACACGAAGGCTACTGACCTACAAGCTACGAGCGTGCATGGAGAGCTAGAGGGGGTTGACGCGGCACCGTGGGCTCCGACAAGGACGAAAAATCTCGAAGACGGCTGGCGGCAGCAGACGCTGGCAGTGACTGTTGGCGATTCTTATGCCTATTAGAGTTTTAATCCGCAAGCGCACGGATACCGCAGTAGCCTTCACCCTAGAGTATTTCTAAGGTATTGATTTCCCACGAGGAACGAGAAGTTTCTATTTTCTACACTTATTCACCTGGATGGATATGAAAATGGTGATATGGACCAACAATGGGATAAATGCATTTCGGATCAAGAGGCTCTTTGGACAC
Source organism: Raddia distichophylla (assembly GCA_005191435.1). Taxonomy (NCBI): domain Eukaryota; kingdom Viridiplantae; phylum Streptophyta; class Magnoliopsida; order Poales; family Poaceae; genus Raddia; species Raddia distichophylla. The sequence goes on along the minus strand of SPJY01037268.1, from coordinate 2,847,058 downwards.
CAATCAGAAAGGTTCAAGTTTTATTCTTGTTTAATTTGCGACTCTAAATTAGAGCTCGGACATTTACTACCACCCGCTATCCTGAATTGGAATTCCGAATGGTTATGATCATTCCGATAGGGCTCAACTGGTCTGCAACTAACGGAGCGGATTTCAGAAAGTCTAAGTCGGATAATAGGGCTGTCACCACCTATTACCTACCACACGTCCGTTGATGCAGGTGCGTACCGGCTACTAACTAGTCCAAACACCACGTTTGTACCTAGTAGTAATACGTACCAAGGACGTCACTTCGATACACACCCCTACTACCTTTTATACTAATATCTAGGTGGATAATTAAGCACAAAGATCTTAGCACTCAAGAATAATACGGGCCTAATACCAACAGAGACAAAATAAATAGAATGAACTTGATAATTAGATAAAATGAGACTGAGTGTTACCGAAAGAAGACGGAAGCAGAACCGCATCCGAGTTCAGCTCCGGAGCTCTAGTGAGGGATACCGACACTCCGGCTCCTCCCCTACACTAACTCTCCTCTCTCTCCTACTCTACATGAGAGTATCACAACTCTACTTGCTTGCTCTCACTTGTGTTTCTCTCACTTGAAGGAGAAGACCTCCTTTTATAGGCCACCATGACCAATGAGAGGATGCCACGACTTGGGACAAGTGTCACAAGCTCCACACCAAAGGGGGAATCCAAAGGGGATAAGAGGTGGATCGGCCGGCCTACCTTTGGTCGATCCCGGCCCTCTAATTTGGCTGGGATGCTCCTTGTGCGGTGTAGATCGTCTCCCTATGTCGGTTTGGCAGTTGGAAACCGGTAGCATTGGGTTCCTTTATAATCCTATGCATGACTTGTGAAGCACTCCCTGTTTCTGGATCAAACCGACTGAAATCAATGGCTTGAATGTGCTCTAGGATCCCTTGTAGAAGCCCTGGTGTGACCCTGGCCTGGCTGGGTGAGAGAGGGTGGGTCGGCCGACCCACTCTTTTTCCTAGCTCGGGCCCATTTTCGCTCAGTGGGTCCCTGCATGCAAAATCTTACCAAAATTCGTGGAACGTTATAAATTTGCACAATTTTAGTTCATGTTCCATTCATTTCACCAAATGTTGACGGTCGTAATCATATTAATTGTTATCGAATTTGACCGTCAACACACCCCCACACTTAGGTCTTTGCTCGTCCTCGAGTAAAGGTTAATTTCAAAACTAATAACTCTGTCAGGATAAAAGTAGACAAGCATAAAAATTATTCTAAGGTTTTCTCAAATTGTTGGGATTTGAAGTGTCTACTAACCTCATCTTAAATGTTGGCAAATGGAATAGACATGAATGAATAAATAATCTTACCGAGGATCAATGCTCCCAGAGTTTTTGTTCTTTGAAAGAATTCATGCCTCTCTTTTTTTTAGGTGAATCACTCTTGGTCATTCAAAAAAGTGTTTAACCTCACCAAGGCCAGGATAACCTCTCATCTTACATCTAATGCTTATGTGGAGCTCGGGTAGGATAGATAATGTGGTCATGTCACACTTTTTTCAGGTTAAAATTAGATCCTAATGAAGATAATGTTATTCCTATTTCCAATCATACAAGAATTCTTGTCCAGGGGTGTGGGAGAGAATGAACTCACGCCAAAGGAATAAGAAGAAATACAAGTGCAAGGATGTGTGGTACTGATGAGTCCAACACATCGATCTTGTATTTATGGAGTGATGGTTTTCCTCCTAAAAATCCATTTTCCCAAACCTCTTTGTTCCTTTTTGCAGAGAAGGCTTAAAAGGCATGAAGATATTATATTTCTATTTTTTTTCATGGAGAGCTTGATCTCCCTTTTCTTTTTCTCTCTCTTTTTTTTCATAGAGACTGTGATTGGTCTCCTTCTCTCTCTCTCTCTCTCTCTCTTTTGCCTTTGACATAATAAGAACTTTTTGGAAAGTTTTGACAAATGGATATTTTATTTTGGAGGACCATCACATAGGTAGGTATGGTGGCACTGGACGAGATAATTGGCTAACTTTTTATGGGGTTGGAATATCTGGCGAAGGTTGACGCTTAATTCCAAGGCGAAAATTAGCGTTGCCGGATATAAAAGGCTAGCAATCAAAAAGGGTACGCGAAAGGAAATGATTGGATCAAATAACATCTCTTAAGAGGATTCAAATTCTAACCCAAATTAGCATGGTCAATGACTATTATGAGGCTTGTATGGATCATGATAAATATATGGCTGTGGTAGGCAATGAAAAGTCACTCTAAGAATCAGGAGCCAGGTTTTTTTAATGAAAACCTCTGAGTAACAACTAACCTTAGGTAAGAAAATTATTAAGCATTCTATATCTCATGAGCCAACAATTTAGATGTGGTTATTCCTAATTAAGTTTTCCCACAATTATTGAGCCTAACCAAAGAATAGAAATTATGCAAGTCAAAATTTACCGGACATTGTTATAGTTTCGAAATCATTGCATTCTCGGTATCAAAATTTTTGTTTAATTATTTACCAACATTATATGGGCAAGTGACAGAGATAAATATCAACAATAAGGCATAGGGAACATACCATAATTTTTAGGAGCCGAGTGGGCGAAGATGGTGGGTCGGCCGACCTAAGGGAGGCCAGCTGATCTGGCTGTGTCGGCCGGCCTGGGATGGGTCGGCCGGCCTAGCTCCGTACCCGGCTGGGTCCAATTTTTTTTCCAGTATGTACATCTCTCTCTGTACTTTGCATTTCTCATATGTATGTTAGTAACAAAGTCGACCGGTGCAGAAAATTACACCGGTCGAGGCATGCACAATTAAACAATCAATTCTTTAATTTCTTGAGAAGCTAAGCAAACATGGGCGCATACATTGGGAAATCAAAATATTTGAAAATAAAATTTTTGCGCCTCTCTTTATTCTACCCCACTCCTGCCTACGGACTAGTCGGTGGATCAAAAAGCTTAGGCGATCCCATCGCCTTCGCGTAGCGTTTGAGCTTTGCCGATGTCGACTTCCGCAAGACCGTGAAGTTATCATTGTGGTCCATCATTTGGATTTGGACCTCCGCCATTTGTTCTTTGAGATTGTTTTGCCGCTGCTTGAGAGCAGCCACCACTTTACGGAGCGGAGGTTCCTCCTCCTCACTAAACTCCATGTTACCACCATGCCCGCGGATCGGAGTGGGTGAACAGGTGCGTCTTACCCTCCTACTCAGCGAAGTGGAATTGACGGACTCGACCATGGGTGGCCTCATCCTCACCAAAGGTGGGATAAGGACCTTCCCGTAGCCGGCCGCCTTCTTTCCGCGCACGAGAAAACGTGGCGGGGAGTCCGGTGATGTCTCCGGCGTGTACTCCGGCGAACGAGGCTCGAGTTGCTTATACTTCATGAGCGCCGTGCCTTTCTCCATGTGCAGCGTGGCCCGATGCGCTACATCGGCACAACATCGCGGTGGAGAGAGGATGAGCTTCTTTGCCACTCCTGCCTTGAGGCCGAGTTGGCCCGTCGTCGGTCGCACCGGTGAAGGAGCGCGCGGCGCCTTCCCCTTGGTGATAACACGTAGGAGGGAGAGAGGGCGCGCCGCACACCTTCCACCGATGCGGAGTGGAGAAGTCGGCCGACCACGTGATGTAGCACGGCCGGGCTCGGGTTGTGGTGTCGCCTTCGGCTTCTCCTCCGGCGAGAAGTAGAGCTGTTGCGTGCGCACCGGCGAGTAGTTCAAGTTCCGGCCAAACGTCGGCTTGCCGAAAGTACTCTTCGAAAGCTTTGGAGCTGGTGGGTCACTAGCTACAATCTCGTAGATGGACGGGATAGACTTAGGGGTGTTTGATTCAGCCATGGTGAGGGTGAGAAGTTGCAAGGTGAAAGGTGAGAGGAAGAAGATGAAGAGAGGATGAATAAAGTGCAAGGAACGACTATTCCCGTCGCTTTTCAAATGAGATGGGACGTTCAATAGCTACAAAATAGGAAGATACGCTCCTCTTTCAAAAAGTTTTGAATTCGGACGCAACGAGCCCCCGGGCCAATCCAACCTAGACCGGCCGGCCTGATGGGTCGGCCAACCTTCCTTGGGTCAGCGGGCCTGCCCGTGGCCTGGTTCGGGCCCCCTCTTCCTTGGGTCACTCACACACTAGGCCTAAGGCCTAGTTTCACCGTTTATTTGTGTTTGAAAAAGAAATTTTTTATTTAAGTGCGCTTTTTTTTTTGTTCGTCGGAGCTAGACCGCACGCAGCAAATCAGTTTTCAAAGAATTCGAGGACGTCAATGTCCTCGACCTCGGGCATTTCGGGTTCGAGAAAGATTTTTAAACGTTGCCCGTTTATTTTGAAAACTTTGCCATCATTATTTCGGAGAGTGACGGCACCAAGGTCAGAAGCGTTTAGTACTGTGAATGGTCCTTCCCATTTGCTACGAAGCTTTCCGTGTCCAAACAGTTTCACTCGAGAATTAAAGAGAAGCACTTTATCACCAGGTTTGAATCGTTTTATGACTATTCGTTTGTCGTGCCACCTTTTCGTTCTCTCTTTGTATAGCTTCGAGTTATGGTAGGCTTTTTCTCTCCATTCTTTCAATTCAGCTAATTGCATTTTTCTTTTTAATCCAGCTGAATGAAGATCCATATTCCATCGTTTGATTGCCCAATGGGCCTTATGTTCTAATTCTACGGGGAGATGGCAGGTCTTCCCGTAAACAAGTTGGTAAGGGGTCATATCTATCGGAGTTTTATATGCAGTTCGGTGTGTCCAAAGTGCATCACTCAATTTATGCCTCCAAGCCTTTCCCATGACATCTATAGTCTTTTGCAATTTGTTTTTTTATTTGTTTGTTAGACGTTTCAGCCTGACCGCTTGTTTGAGGATGATAGGGTGTGGCTATCCTATGGTCGACCCCTAAACTCTTAAGTGCATACTTAAAGCTTTTGTGGATGAAATGTGATCCTCCATCACTAATGACAATCCTAGGGACGCCAAACCTAGGGAAAATGATTTCTTGGAACATTTTGTTAGCGTGGATAGAGTCGGCTGCACGGCAAGGAAGTGCCTCGACCCATTTGGAGACATAGTCGACGGCCACTAAAATGTACTTACAAGAGTCTGATTTTGGGAATGGGCCCATGAAATCTACCCCCCCATGTGTCAAAAAGATCAATTTGAAGATTGTTCCTTAGGGGCATAGCATCTCGAGAATTAATATTTCCCTTTCTTTGACATTTAGCGCATCGTCTTACGAACTCCATCGTGTCACTATACATGGAGGGCCAAAAGAATCCACTTTGCCAAACTTTGGCATGGGTTCTAAAAGCGCCAAAGTGGCCCCCGTATGGTGACGAATGGCATTTTTCAAGGACTTCTTGCTTCTCAGCCGTCGGAATGCATCGACGGAGTAATCCGTCGGCGCAGACTCTATACAAATAGGGTTCATCCCAAAGATGGGTCCTACTGTCGCGGATCAATTTATTCTTATCCTTCCCTGGTGGTATGTACTCAGCTACCAAGTAATTCACTATGTTAGCATACCAGGGGTCGGCAGAAGAGACTGTCAGCAGGGTGTTATCCCGTAGATAATCATCTATGGGACATTCGACTTCTCCTCAACTTGCATTCGGGAAAGATGGTCGGCCACAGAATTTTCTACTCCTTTCTTGTCCTTAATTTCTAAGTCAAATTCTTGGAGCAGAAGGATCCAATGGATGAGACGTGGTTTTGCATCTTTCTTGGTAAGAAGGTATTTGAGGGCTGCATGGTCTATGTAGACAATCACCTTCGACCCTACCAAGTAAGATCGGAACTTTTCTATTGCAAAGACTACGGCTAGAAGTTCCTTCTCTGTGGTGGCATAATTTGAGGGCTGCATGGTCTGTGTAGACAATCACCTTCGACCCTACCAAGTAAGATCGGAACTTTTCTATTGCAAAGACTACGGCTAGAAGTTCCTTCTCTGTGGCGGCATAATTTGAGGGCTGCATGGTCTGTGTAGACAATCACCTTCGACCCTACCAAGTAAGATCGGAACTTTTCTATTGCAAAGACTACGGCTAGAAGTTCCTTCTCTGTGGCGGCATAATTGAGTTGCAGGCCCGTCAAGGTTTTACTCGCATATGCAATGGCATGATACTTTCTATCCTTGCATTGGCCCAACACTGCCCCTACGGCAAAATCGCTAGCGTCGCACATGATTTCAAAGGGCAGGTTCCAATCAGGTGGTTGAATTATAGGTGCAGAAATTAGAGCTTGCTTCAGGGTTTTGAAGGCTACGAGACAGTCTTCGTTAAAGACGAACTTGGCTTCTTTTGCCAGCAAATTAGTCAAAGGCCTAGCAATTTGGGAAAAATCCTTTATAAATCGTCTGTAAAATCCAGCGTGTTCCAAAAAGCTACGGATTCCTTTGACATTTATTAGTGGCGGCAACTGCTCTATCACTTCAACCTTAGCTCTGTCCACTTCTATGCCTCGATATGACACTAGATGGCCTAGGACGATTCCTTCTCTCACCATGAAGTTGCATTTTTTTCCAATTCAGTACTAAATCCACTTCTTGGCACCTCTTAAGGACCTTCTCTAGATTTGCCAAGCAATCATCAAAAGAGGTCCCATAGACAGAAAAGTCGTCCATGAAGACTTCCATGATCTTTTCGATCATGTCAGAAAAGATTGCCATCATACACCTTTGGAAAGATGCAAGTGCATTGCAAAGCCCAAATGACATGCGTCGGTAGGCGAAAGTGCCATATGGATAAGTCAATGTGGTCTTACTTTGGTCATCAGGGTGAATGGGAATTTGATGATAACTAGAGTAGCCATCGAGATAACAGAAGAATGAGTAATTTGCCAACCGCTCAAGCATCTCATTGATGAAAGGTACGGGAAAAAGATCTTTCCTAGTGGCTTGATTAAGCTTACGGTAGTCTACGCACATCCACCAACCAGTGACAGTGCGTTGAGGAATGAGTTCATTCCTTTCATTCTACACTACCGTCATGCCTCCTTTCTTCGGAACTACTTGGACTGGGCTCACCAACTCGCTGCCGGACACCGGGTAAATGATTCCGGCCTGAAAGAGTTTCAAAACTTCTTTCTTGACCACTTCTCTCATCACATTATTAAGCCTTCGTTGGTGTTCCCGCATGGGCTTATGGTCAGTTTCCGTTGGAATACGAGGAGTACAAAAGCTCGGGTTAATCCCTTTGAGGTCCTTTAGAGAATAACCTAAGACCGAGCTGTAAGCTTCGAGCGTGGCAACAAGGTGGCGGGTCTCATCTTCACTCAGCGAATCGCTGATGATGGCCGACTTGTTACAATTGTTGTGAAGGAAGACGTGCTTGAGACCAGAAAGAAGGGGTTTTAGCTCAACGGACGAGGACGGAAGCTCCTCTTCCTCATCGAACTTATCAAAACCATTTGGTTCCTCCTCGAAAATAAAGTATGAAACATCGTCTTCCAAGCCCGGAGGTTTGATTATTTCGAGGAGAGAGGCAGCTCTTGCCTCCTCCAGTGGGTCAGGACGACGAGCTCGGGGGTTAGCCGTCGAGGAAGAGGACATCGGGGATGACGCCGGCGCGCGGGGGTCGCCGCCGAGGACGACGAGCTCGGGGACATCGCTGGCACACGGGAGGTCTTTGTCGACAACGACGAGCTCGGGGGTTAGCCGTCGAGGAAGAGGACCTCGGGGACGACGCCGACGCGCGGGGGTCGCCGCCAAGGACAGCCAAGGACGAAGAGCTCGGGTACGTCGCCGGCGCGCGGGGGGTAGCCGTCGAGGAGGAGGACCTCACGGACGTCGCCGGCGCGTGGGTGGTCGTCGTCGACGTGGAGGAGGTCGGGGACGTCGATGGCGCGCGGGGGTAGCATTCGAGGAAGAGGACCTCGGGGACGTCGCTGGCATGCGGGTCGTCGTCGTCGAGGAGGAGGAGCTCAGGGACGTCACCGGCGTGATGGGCGTTGTCAGTGGTGCTAGGGTTGGAGCAAAGTTAGGCGTAGAGTGAGATTTGAGAGTGAGAGGGTGGCCTCGCGTGCTTCGCAATATAAGTGGGAGGGCTTCAGTCCCGCTTGGTAACATCAACAGAGATTATTTCGGAAAACAGTATCGGTCCATGTCAGTGTTATCCTAAACGTGAAACGCTAGATGGTCGGTGACCCACAGTTTAGCGTTTAGACGGTTTAGACAATAAATTAAACGGTTTAAACGGTTTGCACTGTAGCATTGAATATACATACAAATATCATAATTTCATACTACATTTTTCTTCAATATGATTTGAGGCGTGCATAGAGTTGCACAATTTGGCATAAGCAATTAATATAGACACAATGACAACTGAGTAGATAGTAGACAAAGTTCTTCGTTCTCACATAGTCATATCAGTAAACGTCTTTATTTCCGAGACGACTGTTTAAACATGCAAACAGTGGTTTAAACACGTTTACCTCACGTTTAATTGGTGCGTTTAAACCGTTTTTTGACTGCGTTGACCGTTTAAACGTCGTTCTGTTTAATTTGGAGTTTAGGCGCTAAACTATACGCATACCCGCAGTTTAGCGTTTAGACGAGTGTAGACGACGGTTTAAACGCGTTTAGGCGAACACTGGTCCATGTTACCAACCGGAACTAAAGATCCCACACGCGCCAAAATTTTGGGGAAAACTCGATATAACTGGGAGGGCTTCAGTCTCGGTTGGTAACATCAACCGGAATTATTTTGGCAAACAGTACCGGTTCATATTACCAACCGGGACTAAAGACCCCACGCACGCCAAAATTTTGGGGAAACTTTAAGTAGTCGCAGGAAAAAAAAGTTTGCGTGCAGGGGGCATAGGGGAACTCGAACCGCGACCTACGGGTGAGCGCCCGCCGCGCCTAGCCAGTGTGACCGAATTTCGTTGTCTACACATTTGGCCCAAAATTATTTTTTACACATAAACAGAAAATGTCGCTGCCATGTGGGACCTGGACACGTGTTGTTTTCTTCCCGACGGGCCTCCTCCCTCTTCCCCCGGCCCTGACCCTGTATCCAGATTTCGTATAAACTTTAGCCTGCTTCAGTTCATCAAGATTACTTTATATATTAAATTATTTGATTTCTTGTTTTTTGATTTTGCATCAGTATTTTCACATCCACTGCTTTATCTTCTCATTGGATTCTCATTTATTGAATTCTCATTGGAATTTTGCAGGTCGTTGGAATTTGAAGTTCATCGGATATCAACAGTTCACACTGAAATTAGGTGTGTGTAATATGGCGCCCTTCTGCCTTCCCGAGCTCCAGCGCTATATCTTCTCCCCCCCTTCACTGCTACACACCCTTTCTCGTCAGATCTCCTCCCCATTCTCGGCTTCTCTCGTCCCGTCTCTCACATTTTTGCCTTCGCCGCCGTGAGATGCCGCGCCGCTACAAGACCTGCCGAATGGGGTCGAGGCCACCGCCGCCGCCGCCACTGCGCGTCGCTCCGCTGCCGGCCCGCGTCGGTCGGTTGGCCAGCTAGGAGTAGTTCTTGGAGCTAGTCCTGCACGGTGGCCTCGTCCCCGTCTTCCCACCAGCACCGCCATGGCCGCCAAGCACCTGGGCAGAGTTGGACGAGCTGCTGCTGCCGCGCCCGGCAGTGGAGGACCACAGCGGAGGTGTTCGCCTCCGAATTCGACTCAGAGAGCGAGGACTGGTGGTGCCCCTACTGGGAGGAACATCGGTTGGAAGACTACGCCTCAGACGAGGATTAGTTCGCCTACGCCACCACCGCCACCACCTCCGGCCTAATATATTTATGAGAATTACAATATGTAATTCAAATTAAAGGAACTTTGCCCCTATTGTACAATTCCTTTATATTATGTAATAGAAATTTAAGGAATTTTACCCCTAATGTAGTACCTTTATCATACTAATATAAGTCATGGTTATAATTGTGTATAAGTCATGAAAATTATCCTAATATAGCTCGTAGTCTTCACACTGAAGCATGCTATGTAACTAAAACTATGTGCAAAAATTGTATGTACAAAATCCAAAAATGTGTGTTTGGTGAAAATGGCTTCAGTCCCGGTTGGTAACATCAATCGGGATTATTTTGTGCACTAGTCCCGGTTGTTAACATCAACCTAGATTATTATGGTAAACAGTACCGGTTCATGTTACCAACCGGGACTAAAGACACCACGCGCACCAAAATTTAGGGGAAAACGGTAAGTTTGTCGCAATCCTGGCTGTACAGGGATCCACTCACAATCAATTGCCAGTCCCAGAGATCAATGCTAGCAACTTGTGAGCGACAGGTTGTTGAACATCATCACACAGTTACAAATAACTAAGAGATATTACAAATTATGGAAAAGTAATTGTTATACAACTACTTATTACAAAGTTTAATTAAAGATGACATAATATTGTCCATAATATATCAGAGTGCGGAATTTCAAATATGTAGCGGAAAAAGTATGATGATGCTCCAATCCGACCCTTGAGCGTCAGCTAATCCTTATCGAAGTTCGGGACAGAATCCTCCTGATCCTGAAGATAGACCGGACCTAACCCTTCACCTGAATACAAATTTATCTGTGGTTTGTATAATGAGTACACGGCTACCCAGCAAGAATCCTTATAATGATGCAAGGGTAAAAACAAGAACATGGTGGTTATTTTGCATAAGACCTGTTCTAGTCAAATTAATTGAAGTGTTAAAACAAATTTGTAGAGAAATTGATATTGATATAGATTCCCAAGAATAACACGCAGAGCTCGGCTTCCAAAACCCCTCTGTAGAACCAAACTGCCTCGAACAACTCAACCAAAACCAACCCATCAGGTTATATTATTAACACATGTGACTACCATGTACAACCTTCCTCCCCTCCCATGACCATGGGAACGACTATCATGATAGCTTTAACCTTTGCGGAGTGTAGCACACTTTACCCATAAGCTTAGTGATACTTTTATGTTCTAGCTCTTCCTTTGCAGCCCAGACTAAGTAACGATATAAGTCGATTCATTAGTTTATTCTGTTAACATCGATACCCCCAAGGTTTTGACATCCTGGTCCCCCTCTTGAGCCAACGGACCACAGCCTGATCTTTTCAAAGTAAAGTGCGTTAACAGTTTTCCCTAACTACTAGGTCAGGACTAGCACATGCTGTGCATCATGCTTAAGCTAGCACTTATAGTTGCGCTTGTATGGTTTGACCGGATAAGCACACGTCAAGAGTCCTTAGACCAAGGTGACTACGTCCACCACAATCTTCATTCCACAAAACCACCCGACTTGTCACCTTTAGTCAACACACGCCACGTAGGTTTTAGTTGATTAGGTTATTAAAGTAACTCAGCACCTCCAATCATACCAAGTCATAAGAATAATTAAATGAGGAATAACCTAAACAACTACCAACCCATGAGCACTAGCAACTATGCATAAGGATAGGCTAGGAAAATAACCAAGGCAGCAATAAATAGGCTAAATTCATAGGGTCAATGACTCAGTGTGAACATATTAGGTTTCTACCCTTTCCCACCATTTCATGCAAGAGAAAAGTAAATAAAATAAATAACGGGTGAGTTTTACCAAATAGGAAAGCAAGATGCAAGCTATCTTGCCTTGGTAGTACTCTGGGTCTTGGAATCCTCCTTTGAAAGGCTCTTGGAAACCTCCCGAGCAGCACGAACACGGACGATCTACACGTATATGCATATGTGCAAGAAACAACAAAACAATCAACAGAACATAGAGCTCAATAAAATATATAAAATTATAGGCTATTTATGAGGTTTAATGGATCTGGAATCACCTAATTTGGAGTTTGGATGCCGCCGGAACAATTCCTGGAAGTTTCGAATAAATCAGAAATTCCAGAAATAAATAAACCAGGTTAATCGAAAGAAAACCAATCAAATCGTTGGAACCGGGCGGGCAGTAGTTCAGCACGCGCACAGGGCCAGCGGGGGACACGCGGCGGCATCTGATAGGCGGCGCGGGCGCGGGCAACAACCAGGTGGTGACATGTGGCAACGACGACGGCGTACCAGGCGGCTACGCGTGGCGAAGGCACGGCGCAGCACGCGAGCAGCGGGCGGGAAGGCAGGGACATGCGGCGGCAAGCAAGCGGGCAGCTGCGCGAGGCAAACACGTGCCGGCGGCGGGTGCGAGCACGGGCAAGGCTGAACCCGAAGGTGACGCGTGGCGGTGTGCGGGGCGCTGCGCGGGACGGCGGCGTCTAGCGGGAGGCTGACACATGGCGGTGAGGATGCGGTGCGATGCGCGAGACGGCAGCGGCGGCGGCGGGTCGGACAGATGGTGTGTACTGGTTGGGCGGCGCGGGATCCGGGGCGGCGCGGCGATCGGCGAGGCGCCGGCGGTGATGTCGGCGGGGAGGAGACAGCGGCAGCGCCCAAAACTTCGGCGAGCCATATCTCCCTCGTTTCTTGGTCAAATTAGACGATCCATATATCCATCTTGACCGTCTCGATGAGATCTACAACATGGCACCATCTAATATTATGTTTGGGCATGGTACAAAGAGTGATCTCACAAAAAGAGTTTCGGTGGGAAGGATTTTGACGGCTAGGGTTTGGGACTTGAGGGATTTTGTGATGGGGACTTGGGACAGGGGTTTTGTATAGTGTCTTGGATGACCTGGGCTGGGCCTTGGGCTAAGAGGGGTTGGATTAGGACTTGAATTGTAATCCTGGTAGAAATTGGATAGGTTTTGGGTTTGTTTAACAATAAAATGGAGTTTCCTATGGAGTATTGGGCTGAAATTTGGAGGGTAATTCTGATTGGGCTTCTAAAAGCTCCCCTCCAAATTTGGGCACGATATTAATTCATTTGCTCATTATTTGATGGATTTGACGAGCTCCCGAACGGCAACACTTCGAGGAATCTTGAGCTAGCCTTGGAATTTGGGCATGAATTTTTGAGTGTGGCTAGACGATGGCTTCTAAGAATTACTGGAATTTTTCCAGAAGTTTCCTAAAAGTTTTCCTAGGGTTTTGGCTTAATCCTAATTTAAAGTAATTTAAACTAGGGTTTTGTATATAACAATTCCCTTTTATGTTATTTTTAGGGTTTTGAAAATAAAAGTGAAATACGATAAAATAGAGGATGCTACATGGAGCCAACTAAAATTCACTTTGGGCATTAACGCCACACTGGTTTCACACCTTTCGTTTACTGAACATCAGCCATCTCTGAACTCATTGGCCAGGTTAATTGACAAACACCGAAACAAAATAGGGTGAACCTCACCTATCCACACAAATAATTGCCAAACGACAAAGAGGAGAAACACGGATTAATTAATCTTGTTTAATTGCCTAAAATATCTTGTTTACATCAGCGGATTAATTGGTAGTTTATTACTTGCATCTAGGCCTTCCATCAGCAAAGTTCTCCAACCCTGAAGCGCCCCTCCCTCTTTCAGCTGCTCTTGAAGCTCCCCATAGATTCTCTGTACATATAGACACCTGCCCTGTTGCCCAACAGGCTGCCAGCTGGAGTTTTAAATAGTACAGTCATGTGCATGTATCGATATTGAGCTAATTAAGACCCATTTCTTTTCAGATTAATAACAGCTTAAAGGCTTAACGGCTTAACAGCTTAACGACTTATCTACATTTTGAAATCACATATGATTTGAGTTTTTTGAGTCCTTTTTTCGCTGTTTTGAAGGTGGATCCTAACGCTTTAAAAAGCAAGTCAAACAAAATGTATCCGAATCTCGAGACTACCTCGAGAAGCTCTCGAAGTTCAGTCATTTCAGCCGTTCAGCCGTTCAGCCGTTCAGATTAGCTCAAAAGAACATGGCCTAAAAGTTTGATACCAGCTGGGCTTAATCGGTTTGACGTTGCGCTAAATATATATTAACGTTGACTCGGTCGGAGGTTACAATAATCTTTTTAGGTAATCAGCAAATAAGTGTGTCGGAATCAAAACTTACTCTTAATAAAGCGGCTTGCCCCTTGTTAAGAGGGACACATCTTATTAGACTTTGACCAAAAGACCCCAAGATATCTCTGGTAAGAACCCATCAACCCGAGTTGCTAACAGCTCAGATGGCGGGCCTCCTTGGGTTGCTTATGTGCTAGCTTAGTAAAAAAGGCAATCGCAACCTGGTGGGGTAGGCCGGCAGGTCCTAGAAGGTAATAAATCGATTAAGGCCTTGTTTTTTTCAGCGTATCGTACCGTTGCGTATTACTGTAGCAAATTTTGTTATTTTTATATAGCCTATATGTTGTCATAATTTGCGACGATTTTTTCGTGACTTTTAGTAGTTGTTCCAAAGATTCTAAAACTATTTTTTAATTA